>OY998243.1:57788156-58261244 GCA_963922005.1 Cornus suecica
TGGAATTACTTATCCTAAATTGACATAATTGTAATATGATTAAAACTTATTATATCAAGCCATTTATATATGGAATGAAATGTCTCTCACTCTCTACAAAACCCTGTTATAAACTCCACTCCATCTATCATGAATAGTGATAGTGTTTAGATCACTTTTATTGTCATAATTTCTAGCAAGATGAATCCACTCTAAGAATATCCCATATACCAAATTAGAGATTTTTCTCTAATTTTTTTTTTTGCAATAAAGATCCAAATTAGTAGGAAAAAAAATTATTTATCAATGTCGAGCAACTTCTATTTTTCTACTTTTTTGGGCATGGCAAGATATGAGAAGTTCCAGTATGCAACAAGTTTGATATATTCCAACATGGTCATTCCCATTACCTATATACACTAATAAATCCATGCATATATATAGTTGGTTTATTTAGTTTTTTTCATAATTTTTTTTATTTTAATTTGGTATGAATAATTACTTAAATATTGTATAATATTATTCTTTTCGTGTATTCTTATTAATTTAATTCCTTATTTATACATAATTTAATATTTTTATATCAAAATATAAATTAGAAAAAATATGCTTAAGAATTCCAATAAAAATTATGTCTTGAATTTTTTATCACGTGCATTGCACATACATTTTACTAGTATATATATATATATGCATACAATTATTAAATCCCAAAGCAAAACGAAAACTATTAAATTAGTAGTATAACGGTACATGCCTCTTCGCACAGATTGAATGAAGTTGACAAAAGGGTTTGGTTAAGGAAGGTCGCAACATTAAGTTGAAGGTTTTGGTTGATGGAATGCAGTGCGAAGTTGATGTTGAGAAATAAGGGAAGACGATTTGAAAATAATAAAAGAAAAGGGTAATTTTGGTATTTAAAGAAAATTTCATAGAACTTGTTTGCAAATACAATTCAAAATCATAAAAACTTATTTGACATTTGTGTGCAAAAGTAAGACTTACGAGGAATTTTCTCAAAAAATTATGTTCGTGAGACACAAGTGACTCTAACCTCCGAAAAATTGACTAAAATATTTTGAAATACCTTAGTGGATTCATATAAAAAATAAAAAATAAAACACTCGGGAAACTTTATGAAAATAACCCTACACATGGAAAATAACTTTTTAGATATGACTATTAACAAACAACCTCCTATGGTTTTACATTCTTGACAAACACCCCCCTAAGGTGTCAAATAATCTCCTGCACTTTTTTCACCTTACACACAACCCCCACTATGTTAGTATTTCGTTAACAAACACCCCCTGCCATTAGAAATTAATATTTTATGCCCAAAATACCCCTAAATTGATATTTTATACCCAAAATACTCCTAAAATAAATTGGTAACTAAATTAAGTTTTTTAGTAAATTGCAATTATTATTATTTTTAACTAAATTAAGATTTTTGAGTAAATTACAAATATTTTTTTTTGTTTTTTTGTTCAAGTTTACTTATTTAGGGAAATTCAAATTTGAAAAAATATATTACTCCCTCCGTCTCAAATTATAAGTTCCTTTTGGGAAATTCAACATTTTAAGATGATGAATTTTATTGTAGTGTTAGTGAATAAAATATAAACTTTACTCGTGGTCCCACTATAATAATGTGATCGTTTATAAAGTATATATTTTATAACTTTAATACTTGAAGGTTAAACTGGTAAATTGATCAAATTAAGTGATTTGACTTTTCAAAGTGGACACTTATTTTGGGGCGACTAAAGAAGAAAAGTGGACACTTATTTTGGGACGGAGAAAATACAAATTATAAGGGCAAAACCCTTTTAAAATTTCTATCCATCTATTCTTTTAAAAAAAAAGAAAAAAAACATTATTTAAAGTGTATTATTATCAATAATGTTTTTTTTTTATAATTTGTACTCCCTCCGTCCCAAAATAAGTGTCCACTTTAAAAAATCAAAGCATTTTATTTGGTTAATTTACCAATTTAACCTTCAAGCATTAAAGTTATAAAACATATACTATATAAACAATCACATCACTATAGTGGACCACGGATAAAGTTAATATTTTATTCGCTAACACTACAATAAAAAGTCATCTTCTTAAAAAATTGAATTCCCCAAAAGGGACTTATAATTTGAGATGGGGGAGTAATATATTTTGTCAGATTTGAATTTAAATAAATAAGTAAACTTAAACAAAAAATAATTTGTAATTTACTCAAAAATCTTAATTTAGTTAATTTTTTTTTATAATTTACTAAAAAATCTTAATTTAGTTACCAATTTATTTTAGAGGTATTTTGGACATAAAATATCAATTTAGGGGTATTTTGGGCATAAAATATATATTTTTAATGACATAGACTGTTTGTTAACGGAATACTGACGGAGTGGGGGCATGGTGAAAAAAGTGCAGGGAGTTATTTGTCAAGAATTTGAAATAATAGGGTTGTTTGTTAATAGTCCTTTTTAATTATATAAGTCATAAGTGGATTGAATATGTATAACAATAATACACGGAAATACATTATCACACACACAAAACACCTAATCGCTTATATCACAAACACACGCACAAACACAAACACCTGCGTTTTTCTCACGCGTACTGCGAAGACCATTACATTACCCAAACCCAAACCACAATATTCGATTCAACGATCAGACTTTTCCTTCATCACAAACCAATCCCAATACCAAATCCGATCATCTTTCATCATCATCATATTCTCTCTCTATATTGATCCACAAACCTAGGGTTTCAATCCAAGCTCGCGATAATCGATCAGTACCAAATCAGATCACTCCGATTTCTAGGGTTTTGTATATTCCAGTACTTGCATATATGCGAATATGTATAGCAATTTCAAAGAGCAAGCGATCGAGTTTGTGAAGCAAGCCGTGCACGAAGACAATGCCGGCAATTACGCCAAGGCCTTTCCTTTGTACATGAACGCCTTGGAGTATTTCAAGACCCATTTGAAGTACGAGAAGAACCCTAAGATCAGGGAGGCGATTACCCAGAAATTCACCGAGTATTTGCGCCGCGCGGAGGAGATCAGGGCGGTTTTGGACGAGGGTGGGACGGGCCCGGCTGCCAACGGCGATGCGGCGGTGGCGGTGAGGCCCAAGTCAAAGCCCAAGGATGGCGGGAATGGCAGCGGTGGGGATGGGGAGGATTCCGAGCAATCGAAGCTCAGGTCGGGGCTTAACTCGGCGATTATCAGGGAGAAGCCGAATGTGAAGTGGAATGATGTAGCCGGGCTCGAGAGCGCCAAGCAGGCGTTGCAGGAGGCTGTGATTTTGCCCGTTAAATTTCCTCAGTTCTTCACTGGTTTGTTCCTGAATTTTTAACAATTTGTGATTTGATTGATTTGGGGTTTATGAATTTAATATGCGATGATTGATTTTGTGCTTGTTTACTGGTTGACTGTTTTTTTTGCTGATTTTAAGTTGATTTGTCTGTGGTTAATAAATATGGGTGTAATGGAATTAGTTGAAGCCATTGATGGGTTTTAATCCCTACATGGAAAATATTCCAGTTTTGAGTTTATGATAACTATTGAATGATGGGATTTTATCCCTACTTGGAAAAGATTTCAGTTTTGAGTTTATGATAGTCTCGCTGTTCAAATCCGCAGTACAAAGGCCTTATAGCTTAGTGGTATCTCCTATCTCTACCAAAACGGATATTGAGGGTTCAACTTCTCGCAGGTGCAAGTTTTGTTGTCATGGGGAAAAAATCATTCTTGGTGCTTACAAGGATTGCGCAGTAGGTTGTAGTGTTTTGTTTGTTCAAGGGTACTATCATGTGTGGGTGTTAGGGATTGTTTTAAACACTTAAACACCTAGAACCTTGTTTTGAGATTGTCTTTCTTACTATAATTGATGCCAATTCAGTAAATCTTCAGCTGCATGGCTGAAAGAGAAGTACCTTTTTCTCTTTTGTGGAGTTTCCTATAGGAGAGGAAGATCGTCCTTAGATAAGTGCATGTTTTTGCATGATAACTGGTAATCAAAAGAAGCAGAGTTGGGGATGAAAATAGACCTGTTGCTTTGTCCAATTCCAGTGTTATATGGATTGAATAGGCTGTTGTTGCTGAGATGTGTCTGCCTCGTGGATTTATTTATTTCTCAAATATAAGGACTGGAACATGCTAATTTTTGTTTTAGTCTGCATTAGTTCTGAATTTTCCCCCTATAAGTCACTAGTACTCATTTTTATTTTGGTAAAGGAGGTCGTTTATAAAATGCTTGTCTAGTTTGGGTACTCAACTCATTTTGAAACATCCATGCGAGACACAAATGTATTAGAAGGTTCAATGAATAGGTTGTTATATAATACTTTGAATGAGTGAAGAATTGAAGATGCTCTTTCGGTGTTTTTTTTTACTTTTACTCGACAGCTTGAAAAAAATCCTATCCAAAGACACATTTACAGAAGTTCATTTCATTAGGCTTGCTCCAAGTGCAGATGCTGGGCTTTGCACAAACTTGAGTTTAAGAGGGCCAAAGGTGTCCCTAAGGCGTAAAATTTGCCTAGTTTCAAAATGAGATCTGGATAATTTTAATGAGTCTGGTATTTGATGGAGCTATTTGAACTCTATTGCTGGATATTAGGATGGATTATACTTGACTTAAAAGCTAGATTAGTCATTAGAGGTGGATTTCTAACTTTGAAGTTTGAGCTGTATGAGACGATGTTTATTCTGTATAATTTGATAAGTATGGAGAATTATTACGGTCCTCAAGACAGCTATTACCTGTTGACTGTTACTTAGGATGGTCTTTTTAAGTTATTGACTATTGGAGTTGCAAGACCTTGGCTCATAGTGTCCTTTGTATGATTCCTTTCAAGTGAACATAATGCTGCATAGGAAGGGTGCAGTTCCATTATTCTGGACTGGATTTCACACCCATTTGTCTCTTGCAGCCTGGTGCCTATATTTACCCTACTTATCTTTGATTCTCCTTCTCAGGTGATCCCACTCCAACATCAAGTCAGGGCAGCCTCTCTGTCTTACCATTTTGTTGGCACTCCAACTACTATGCTCTGCCCTGTATTTTCTTAATTTATGATGGCATTGCCTGAGTAGGCCTTGAATAGTGAATTGGCACTTGGATCATCTCTCTCATTAACTAGTACTGAAAGAAGTTAAGCGTCTATATATACTGATATACATTCACTGATTAAATATGATGGACGGGACTCATATACAAGGGGAAGCTGTTATTAACAAGCTTAGAAAAGGGTTGCAATTTTATCATGTGAGGGAGTTAGTAGGTTTGGAAAGCTTAGAAAGGATCAAAGGAGTGGTCTCAATCATCTTATGTATGCTGTTCGATACTAATTTTTTATTTGATTATCTGGAGTTTAGTGTTATACAAGGGGAAGCTGTTATTAACAAGCTTAGAAAAAGGTTACAATTTTATCATGTGAGGTAGTTAGTAGGTTTGGAAAGCTTAGAAAGGATCAAAGGAGCGGTCTCAATCATCTTATATATGCTGCTTGATACTAACTTTTTATCTGATTATCTGGAGTATAGTGTTATTATGAATTTGTAATTGATGAAAAATAGAGAATCGATGAATATTGCTTTGTTCTGTTTGCTCACTTCACAGAACAAAGCATGTAGAAACCAAGTATGCTGGATCTTAGTATGAGACCAAATAGTAACAGATGATGATGTCTTTGCTTTTTCTCTCCACAGGCAATAGGAAACCATGGAGGGCTTTCCTTTTATATGGCCCACCTGGAACAGGGAAATCATATTTAGCCAAGGCTGTTGCAACCGAAGCTGATTCTACATTTTTCAGGTATATTCAGTTAATCCCTTTTCGTTGGATATAACCAATCAAATAATTACATGTTATTTAGTATTTAATGCAGTTTCTAGGCTTTTAATGGCTTTGCATTTATGATTAGTTACATCTTTCCACGGTACTCGAGCAAATTTGTAAGAGGAGTACGAGTATGACAGATATTAGATCCTCCAACACCCTGGTGTGTTGATATTTGCTCAATGTGCCTTTCTAAAAAAAAGGAAAATTTATAAAGGCACCTTATTTGATGCTATGTTATATAATTTAATGTGGCAGACACCTTATAGCATATAAAAGTTAGTTGAAAATAAAATATCGTGAGAGATTGATGCTATGTTATATAATTTAATGATTCATATGATACTTGCTAGCTTTATCGTCAAAGTGACTGCAACTTTGTTCTTTGATAATTTAGATTATTTGATGAAAATTATGTCTTCTGCCTTCTGAGAAGCATGAATTATTCTCAGAAGTAATTTCAACCACTGACTCAGAAAATCCTTTTACACTGTGTTTGACATATTCTTTGATACGCTCATAATTCAAAAGGTAAATTTTATAGACTTGGTAAAGACTTTGTGCACACTATTTACATGCGATTGACAAACCTTTCTAACATGGATGCCAGATTGGAATTCCTTTAAAGACGAAAGAAGAGAAACATATCTGAATGGAAATTCAGCGTTTTGTAAACTTGATTGGCATATTTTCGATACTGTTCAACACATGATTAAAGTACATAACTTCGGGTCTGTTTAGTAACAGGCTTTATTTTTATACCTTCTGCTGTCAAATGTAGTAAAGTAAAGATAAAGGTGAAAGTATGTTTAGTAAAACAATTTTACTTTCTGTCTTTTAGAAAGTACTTCAAACACTTAATGAAGAGAAGAGAAAGTAAGGAAAATTTATTTTATCTATTTTTGACACTGCACTTTCGTTTACTGTAGCGCAACTTCACCCATAAAAGAAAAAATTAATCTACTGAAAACTGAATTAAATTTTTTTTAAAAAGGATTACACAAATTGAAAAACCCGGATTTTTTTTTTTTGAATAATTTTATTGCATGTTTCTTATTCGGTTTTTTTTATTGTGAACTCATTTAGTTGCAAATTAGCTCATTAACATGTCAATATCTCGAAGGAGGTTTACCGTTTGCGCCTCTCCTGTTCCCCAGTCCTTATCTTTGGAACATAACTCCATCAATCAATTGAGCAAGGCATTGTTGCCATAGTGTATATATTGTACATAGAGAATAAAATAAAAAAACACATTTTATTAAACACTCTTTATGTGTTGCTTTTAAATTATTTAAAACAACTTAATACTGTAAAATCATGGAATTAATAATTAAAATCATGATTGTAATTTTCGAGAAAGTGAATGTAGGATGAAAAATTGTTAGTAAAACATTTGGATTGAACTTTTCTTTAATGTAGAAATAGCATAATCGTAAAAGAAATCAAAGGGAGAGTATGCATATGCTTCATTAAAGATTTTAGTATATGCAAAAGAGAATTAGATATATAAATGAAGGTTTATAAAGGATTATTATTTTTTGATTAGTGAGTAAATATATATCAAAAAGGCACCCAAGCGGGGAGTGCATCCCTTGTGACAAAAGAGGGAGCCCTACAGGCCAAGAGAATCCAAAAACTCTATCTTATTCATCTATAGATTTACAATATCTACCCTCCACCCAATAAAAAAAATTAGAAATAATGACATCCTTGATGGCACCAATCGAAGACTCAAGCCCCTCAAAATATCGTCTATTGCACTCAAGTCATAAACTCCGCCAAAGGCAAAGGGGGGCCACCCTCCAAAAAAAGAGAGTATGTGACCCCACGACACAACCATCCAAGCATCAAGGACATGACAAGCCGACGCCGGCTTAACCCACGAAATACCAAAGAGGCCAAAGAAGCATGCACCAACAATCATAATCAACCGGGCAATGCAAAAGGAGGTGATAAGGAAAATCACACACTGATTGACCACAATGAAGTTCCGCCGCCTTAGATTATCCAATGTTAGGATTTTACCCCACGCTGCCGACCAAGCAAAGGAAACAACCTTTTGAGGGGCACTAGAGCGTCAGACCGCCTTCCAAAGGAAAACCAAACAGGGTCTAGGTACTAGACACCTAAAGAAAGACAAAATCGTGAACCTCCTGTGGGGAGTGGGTCACCACACCAACAGATCCGAGCCAAGGCCAGTAACAGTCTAAGAATACAAAAGCTCCAGCAACCCAAAAATCTCCTCCAGCTCCCAATCCAGAAAATGACAGAAAAAGACATCTCACACTAGCCTACCGGTATCAAGGCGATAACAAGTGGCTACAGAGGCATGACGATCACGAGCAATGCTATAGAGCTGAGGGAAAGAGGAGGCTAACGTGCCCTCCCTGCACCAGAGATCAGACCAAAAGCAAACAAAGCGGCCCTCACCAACACTAAATCGAGTAAAAGCAAAGGAATCCCATCCCCGCCATATATCCTTCCACACACACCCATACCCTTGCGAATCCTCATAGATCAAGGTTGGTTTATAAAAGGATTATGATTTGTAGGAGGAGAGGATCATTATGATTGCTCTTATATAGGCATATGTATTTATGGTTAGGGACACACCACACTTGCAAAACATGTTTTGGGACCTTGTCGTGAAGGTCTTGTTTTCATTTCTTTTTAAACACATCCACACAACAAACAAAAATATATAAATGTGAATCTAATTGAAAGCATGCACTGGTTAGAGTATTATATGGTCGTAATGTTTTGAGATTTCATATAAATCACATTGCTGTTACAGTTTTCTAACAATTATTTTTTGTTTCCATCTTCTTTGTGTCTTCAAAGAGTCATTTATAAGTGCCAACTACGTATTTAATATATAAAACCTGGCATATACACCTCTATATGTATTTGTGGTCGGGCTGGACAAGTAAGGCGTGTCTGGTGAAGAACGTGGTACATTTTATTAAGATACCGGTTTTTCAAAGCCACACTATTATGACAGTTACTTTTTAATTATCTGTAATGTTCTTGTATTTGTTTTTGTTTTATCTTGTTTTATCTATTCTTCTGTTATTGTTATTAGAAGCTTATAACTATAGCCAATAAGATGGCAAAAGTTTGTGCAAACATATATATTGTTAACTATTTGGGTGGTGTTCTTTCTCTTACGCTGTTTTAATATATGTTCTTTTATTTTGTTGTTCATAAACTTAGATCAATATATTGGCAAGTGCCAACTGTTGTTTTTCTGCAGTATTTCTTCTTCTGATCTTGTATCAAAGTGGATGGGTGAAAGTGAAAAACTAGTTTCAAACCTTTTCCAAATGGCTCGTGAAAGTGCTCCTTCAATTATTTTCGTCGATGAAATAGATTCCTTGTGTGGCCAGCGGGGGGAAGGAAATGAGAGTGAAGCTTCCAGACGTATCAAAACAGAACTTCTTGTGCAGATGCAGGTAATGGTTTTGTCGTAGAATGGGGTGGTGGATGCTATCTCTTCTTTTTTAACTTCCATTGCAATATAAAATTATGTAATTATCATGCTAAGTTAAACTTTAAACTATTCTCTATTGCACTTATTCATGTATGTTTAGGGTTTGACATTCCATCTTAAAAAGTGGTTTCTAGTACTTGTGAGGAAGATATGGATAATATAGTTGTAAAACCCAGTGGTTTATATTTCTGAATGAAGGTTGTGAAAAATTACGTTAGACGGAAAAAAGAAACCGTGTAAAGAATATGAGCCAAAAAGTTTCTAAGGATAGAAAATGCACCACATATTCTTGTGGGATTTTGCTGATGCTCGCATTAGGATGGCTCTTTCATCATTGAACTATTACGGCCCTGTTCGGATTGGTTTTTCAAATGCTGCTTTTTTGCCTTTTGGATTGAA
Organism: Cornus suecica; assembly: GCA_963922005.1. Classification (NCBI taxonomy): domain Eukaryota; kingdom Viridiplantae; phylum Streptophyta; class Magnoliopsida; order Cornales; family Cornaceae; genus Cornus; species Cornus suecica. Next base: position 57,797,880 of record OY998243.1, read on the forward strand.
AAGTTGTTTTGAATGGCATTTGGCTAATTCTTTGAAAGAGCTTCCGAGCCTTGGAAGAGCATTTTGAAGAAGCTAGTGGGTGTGAGCTTCTCAAAATTGCTTCCGCTTCTCTTTTCTTCTGTGTTAAAAGGAAAAACATAAGCTCTGCAAAATAAGGCCCACATTGTGCATATAAAAGTATTATCGAGTAAAGATGCATACAGATCTTGTAGCATACTTCGCCCCTCTCCCTCCCCCCTCCCCTTCCTTTGAAAATTGATTTGTGTTTCCAATGGCTAGAATTGATCCCATTTGGGTTTCCTTCTTGTTCCATAAATTCACATTTGGATGTTTTGCTTTGCTAAGCCGAGTTGCAGTGTTTGGCGTTCTGAAAATTAATGGGCCTCACAGTATTGTTCCAGTTAAGCTTCATCTTTTTCCTGCAGATTCTTGTCTGTCTGCATTCAACTTATTGTTGGTATGCAATCATCCTTAGAGCACAATGTTAGCCTGACTGAATGTTAATCAAGATAAATCTGGGTGCAGAGATTATAATAAGTTGAATCAAGTCTGAGTAATGTTCCGGGACCTCAAATTAGTAATGATTTCCAAGCTTGACAGCCGTAGTTTTAAACATGTAGTGTTAACTAAAACAGAATTGTCATCTGGATGTGGCTTATGGTTTAACATGTAGTTTTGTATCTATGGAAATTTTTTCGTTTTCGTTTCCTCTAACATGAAGAATGATTCCAAAAATTGGCCGATACGGTGGTCAGATATTGCTTACTGTAGTGTTGCGCGTTACTGTTATAAACTAATTTATCAACATCACAAAATTTCGCAACGGGACTTCATTGTTTGTTAGGTCACCTCTTACGGTCCTTTATGGTACCGCAGTGGCCTTTACAGAGAGGGTTGCTAATGCAGTGGTCCTTATGGAGAGGTGCATCTGTTTACCCTACTCTATATATTCCTTACTTTTTGTTTATCCATCTTTAAATCAACTTATTTTCATTCTTAATATGTCTGATAAACTTAACCTGATGCATGATGTTACCTTGATCATTGAAAAGCATAATGTGAAAATTCTGACAATGAGATGATCCCTTCTTGATATGTGTGTGTTGTGTGTATGTACGCGTGTCTGCTTTTGCATTATGTAAGTGCTGAACACCATCTTATCCTGTTCCAATTCTCAGGGTGTAGGACATAATGATGAAAAAGTTCTTGTTCTCGCAGCAACGAACACTCCCTATGCCTTGGATCAGGTAAAGTGAGGATATGCAATGCAAAAGGATATTTTTCTTTCCTTGTTGACTTCATCTAGGATTGGACCATCATATACCTGTTGCTTATATATGTTAATACAGGCCATCAGGCGACGGTTTGACAAGCGTATATACATTCCTCTTCCAGATTTGAAGGCTCGCCAGCACATGTTCAAGGTACTAGAACTCTTCTTTCTCAATCAAACTTGGAAAGTTTCTTGTTTGCTTGTTAGATCAGTATATACATTACTCGAAGTAAAATATATATATATGTATATATATAAGAATGTAATTGAACAATATGTTCATCTTGGATTTGTAATTGTAGATTCACTAATATTCTCTTCTTTTGTGGTTCCTTAAACTTGCATAGGTGCATTTAGGAGATACACCCCACAACTTGACTGAGAGTGACTTTGAAAACTTAGCTCGCAAGACAGAGGGATTTTCCGGTTCAGATATTTCTGTTTGTGTGAGTGTGAATCCTCCACGAGATGATTGACCATGATTTTTTGTTTTAGTTTCTCTCGGAATTATCTATATTCAGGAAATCTGTTTTTTTTTTTTCCTTTCTCATTTTGTTCTTGTTTCTTTTGGACCTGACAGGTTAAGGATGTTCTTTTTGAACCTGTTCGTAAAACCCAAGATGCTATGTTCTTCATCAAGAAGCCCGATGGTACGTGGGTGCCATGTGGACCAAGGCAACCTGGTGCTATCCAGATCACTATGCAGGACCTTGCTGCGAAGGGGCTTGCTTCACAGGTATTAATAGATGCTGTAAATAGTAATGAAGCTGGCAATTATTCCCCTGCTATAGTGTTCTTGCTCTGTGGCTAGTCTCTTGTGCTTTTTTCGGTATAGGTTTTCTGATGGAGAAATAATCCAATATAGAATATTCACCTTTTGGAATAGAGATGAGATAATAGTCACTTACAAGAATCTTTGCCTGGCACTGTTTAGTTCACTTAATAAGGATGGAAAAGAGGGGCAAGTGAGCGACTAGAAGATAAAATACTTCTGTGGGCCTGCGGAAACTAGCAGTGTAAAAGCAGGTTATTTGTGATCAACTTTGGAGATGCCTGTTTTGAACAACTATGCCTATTTTGAAAAGGGAATAGTTTGTACTGGTCCTCGTCCTCCCCTTCCCTTCCCTTCCCCCCACCCCTTCCTCTCTCTCTCTCACTCTATATATATATATATATATATACATATAAATCATTTCCCTCTCTCCTCTCGCTTTCTCTCTTCTTATTGTTGCTTCTCCTCTATTATGTTTCTCTGTCTTCTAAAGTAAATGGAAGAATGGTGTTATTGTCATTGGACAGATGCATGACATAATTTACTCAGCAGTAAAAGTCATAAATAATAGGGTAAAATGCAATAAACCCCCTTGAGCTATGGTCAAATGTGCAAATAACCACCCTTAATTATGATTTGTGCAATAAACCCCCAGAACTATCCTATTTTGTTGCAATCTACCCCATTTTCTTAAAAATATTTTTTAAATCACCAAAATACCCTTTCTTGATTATGTTTTGCTTAATGTATTATTCTTATTAGCATAGATAATGAAACAATTGATACTAATTTGATGACATATAATCCATTCAATAGATTTACACTTAATTTTTAGAATTAGTTATTCGAAAAAAAAAATGCTTTTAGGTTGTTAAAATAAAAAAAATAAGAATATATATATATGATTAAGTAATTATTCAAAATTATTTATATAACATGCGAAAATTAAAATGTGTTTATTATTCAAGTAAATCGTGAGTAATTTATAAACATATTTATATGAAAAGAAGTTTTCATTTTAGCATAAAAAATGTTTTAACAAGAATAATATGTTTTATTATTTAAATCATACAAATTTTAATAATAAGTTAATTACTCTAAAAATAAATAAATTACAATTATAACTCTATTTTATTTTATTATTATTATTATTTTTATTTTTTTGGGATTTGAGGATATATTTATTCTAATACAATCAAGGTGAAGGGTATATTTAATATTCTAATAAGAGGAAGACTATAGATACAATTTAAGGAATTGCTAAATTGAATAAAAAGGGTATTATAGTATTTTTTATGGAATTGGGGCAAATTGCAACAAATTGATAGTTTAAGGGGGTTAGTTGTGGTTTATTGGGGTTAGTTTCAAAAGGGCAATAGTTTAGCATTTTACCCTAAATAATATATAGGGTAAAGTGCAAAGAAACCCCCCGAACTATTGCAGTTTTGAAACTAACCCCCTTGAACTATCAACTTATTGCAATTTGCCCCAATTTCCCTACAAAATGCTATTCTACCCTTCTTAAATATGTCCGTTCTTCTATTTATTTTTGATAATTTTTTCTCTCATTTAAGATATTAGTTATTACATTCATCTTAATTATCATAGGGTTAGTATATCCTCAAAACTGAAAAAAAAAGAACTATAAGTTGTTACTAGTTTCTTTTTAAAGTAATAAACTTGCACTTAAAATTTAATTTAATTTAAATAATAAATCTTATCATCCTTAGTCTAAATTTTTTTGACGTTAAAACTCAAAAACTTATTTTCATGATGTTAAAACTCAAAAACTTATTTTCATAAGATATAAAATCATAAAATATTTACAAATGACTTAAATAACAAAAACCTTTTTTCTCATGTTATATATATAAAGAGTGTTGAGTAATTAACCATTTTAAACGTTCTTACTTAATTTTTATTTAAACAACCTAGAATCATTAGTTATTCAATTAATTTTAAAAATTGCGTAAATTAATGCAAATTTGAATTGAGAATATGCCATCAAATTTGTATCAATTATTTTATAATATATATTAATAAGAAAAATGCATCAAGTATGATTCAATATGAGAGGGTATTATGGTCATATATGGAAAATTTTGATGACAATGGGCCATTTTGCAACCAAATAGGATAATTGAGGTGGTTTGTTGCACAAATTATAGTTGAAGGAGGTTATTTGCAAATTTGATTTTTTTTTGTTTTTTTTTGTTTTTGCACTTTACCCTAATATATAGAGATGCTTGGCCCATAAAACTTTGATAAAGTTAAAAGCGAAGATCCTAAAATGATAAAATGCTTAAGAGAAGTAACATAAATGCAACGATAGAGAAGATAACTTAAATGGAAAAGAATGAAAAAAAAAAATCAAATCCATTTTCTTTTACTGAGTGTTTGTTTGGTTTGGTTATTGGCAATGCAGATCATTCCCCCTCCCATAGCGAAAGTAGATTTTGACAAGGTGCTTGCAAGGCAGAGGCCAACTGTCAGCAAATCTGATCTTGATGTTCATGAGAGATTCACAAAAGAGTTTGGGGAGGAGGGTTGATGAAAAACGGATGCAGTGGTCGACAATACTTGGCGAACTTGTGCAATTTGTATCTACGATATTGCTGCTGGATGCAATGAAATATACCATCTATGCTTCAATTGCTGAAGGTGACATAACATGGCATTTTATTGTGTATTTAGAGGCAAGTGGGGCTTAATACTCCGCAAATTGCTTGTTTATTTATGTAAAGTAGACCTGAGCACATCCCCAGAATGTTATAGAACACAATGTGTTTGTGTTCAGTCTGCACTTGTCAGACCCAACATTTTAATAGATGTGTGTGGTTACAAGCTTTGCCAACTATACGCATTGATGGGTAATATTGTTTTTCCGGTTTTTATTCCGGCTTTTATTCGATAGCTAAGTTGCATTTTATTATTTACTGTTTTCTCTGCCTTGCCTGTTCAAATGTATGTAGAGGTGAATAGGATTTTGATTGAATGGAAATGCAAGGTGTGTAGTTGTGCTTGGAAAAAATTGCCTACCATTTGCGATTAACCCTTCAATGCTTGTGAATTTAGTTTCCTCGCAGAAGTTGAAGGTTATAAGGAATTGAAAACACCTTTCTCTTTTGCTGGAAGTCTTGGCATTTCAGTGGTTGCCACAGCAATTGATGCATCTATAGGGTATTGTTAAATAAATTTAGATTTTTATTTCCCCCCCCCCCCCCCCCCCCCCCCCCTCTTTTCGTGCTCTATTGTAAAGTTGCTAAAGTTGTGGTGTTATGGTATCCACTGGGTTAGAAATTCCATTGCCGTATTGTGCTTTTGTATGATTGTTATATCATGAATGGAATAGAATAAATGTGGTAATGGAATGAGAATGAAAATATTTATATCTTTTTTTATATAACTTAATTTAAATATATTTCGGTTTTATATATTAATGTATATTTTTAATTAGTATTAACTATAGTTATAATTTTATCATTTAACATAGATTATTATCAAGGACAATATGAACATAAAATAATTAAAATATCTTAATAATGTGATTCAAGGGGAAAATGGGGGTTAATAGGACAAGGGGATATTTGATGATGGGCGGTGCTTGTCTCAGGCCATGTAAGGAGGAACTTTCTACTTACATGTGATATGATCCAATGAAAAACTCACATGTATTTTAAAATTTTAAACTCACATGTATTTTAAAATTTTAAAATATTACTATAGGTAGATTATTTTTGAATTTTGAAAAACGAATCAAATCAATTATTATGAAAAGATTTTGAAATTTATAGAAATGTTTCAAAATTTTAGGACAATTGTAAGTTTTTTTATTGGACCACACTACTTGTAAGTAGGAATTCCTCCTTACATGGCCTGAGACAAGTATTGTCCTTCTATGATTTTTGTAAACTTGAGGGGAGTTTTATGATAATAACTCTATTAAAAATTTTGTCTAAAGTACATTAATCTAAATGACATCGTTTTAATGAAGAGTATTTCAGTAATTTTATTTTGCCGTTGATGAGATTGACGGAAATGAGGCGAAGAGGGGATAATTTGATGAAATTGAATAATACATGGAGCGATATGGATATATAAGGGGTTAGTTAATTAAATTCAATAATACAGGTGGTTTAGTGAAATTAATCCAAAAAGAAAAACAGGAAAGTTATTACACAAACTCCTTATACGAATACTGACTTGAATAGCAAATTAAATGTTTGGATTCGCTAGAAATCGTATCTGATGTTCTAAACACAACCTATGGAACATATCATACCAATAATTAGCCCTAAAGTGGTGACATTAGAGCCTTTAGCCACTGAATTGTTTTTCATGAAGTCATTGACTCACTACAAACTATTTTTTTAAATTTTTATTATTTATATATATATATATAGATATATATTTGTGTACAAAGCAATCATGCCTTGGTGTATTCACTCCATTGATAAACATGACCATATTTTTGGTGTCTCCGATGGGTTATAGAGGCAATTAGGGGTGCACAAAAGAATTTGTGGAGCCGAGAATCGGATCAAATCGAACCGTTCGGTTCTAAACTGTTTCAGTTTCGGTTCCTAATATCAAATAACCAAAATTTTCGGTTCGATTCTGGTTCTTGCCTCTTTAAAATCGAACCGAGCCGGAATCCAACCGGTTTTTGTTATAATATAATATATAGTGTGATATATATATATATATATATATATATATATATATATATATATATATTTTGGTTAAATGAATAATGCATTAAAAAAAGAAGTAAGGGTCCGTTTGGCAACCCGGTCTTGGTCTTGGTTTTGGTCTTGGTCTTTGATTTCAAGACCAAGACCATGTTTGGTTGGCCGGTTTTGGACTTGGTTTTGGACACCCTAAAACCAATCACTAAAACCTGGTTTTGGCCCACCATTTTTGACTTCTCTCTCTCTATATATATATATATATGGCCGAAAATATGAATTATTTTAAAAAAAAATTTATATTTTTCGGAAAAAAATAAATTTCCGGAAAAAAATAAAATTTTCGGGAAAAAATAAATTTTCGGAAAAAATCATATTTTCGGACAAAAATTAATTTTCTCCAAAAAATTATTTTTTCGAAAATAAATTATTTTTTCAGAAAAAAATTAATTTTTGGGAAAAAATTCTTTTCCGGAAAATAATTATTAATTCGGGAAAAAAATATTTTTCCGAAAATATTTATTTTTTCGGAAAAATTTATTTTTTCAGAAAAAAATCATATTTTAGGAAAAAAATTATTTTTCGAAAATAATTATTTTCCGGAAAATATTTATTTTTTCGGAAAAATAAATTTTTGGAAAAAAATCATATTTTTGGGAAAAAATTAATTTTCGGAAAAAAATTATTTTTCGAAAATAATTATTTTCCGGAAAATATTTATTTTTTCGGAAAAATTTATTTTTTCGTCAAAAAATAAATTTTTGGAAAAAAATCATATTTTTGGGAAAAAATTAATTTTCGGAAAAAAATTATTTTTCGAAAATAATTATTTTCCGGAAAATATTTATTTTTTTGTCAAAAAATAAATTTTTGGAAAAAAATCATATTTTTGGGAAAAAATTAATTTTCTCCAAACAATTATTTTTTCGAAAAAAAAATAAATTTTTGGGAAAAAATAAATTTTCGGAAAAAAAATATTTTTTCGACAAAAATAATTTTTGGAAAAAAAATCATATTTTCGGAAAAAAATCATATTTTTGGAAAAAAATTAATTTTCGGAAAAAATATTTTTTCGACAAAATTAATTTTTCGGAAAAAATTAATTATTTTTTTTTCCGAAAATTAATTATTTTTGAAAAAATTATTTTTTATATTTTTGGGAAAAATATTTTTTTCCCGAAAATTACTTTTTTTCCAATTTTATATATATATATTTTTCATATTTATATATTTTTAATACATATTAGTATATATATATATAATTATACCAAGACCAAGACCAAGACCAAAAGCAAAACCAACTCCTTACCAAACACTATATATTGGTTTTAGATTTACCTAAAACCATCCAAGACCAAAACCAAAACCAAAACCAAAACCAAAACCAAGTTCCAACCCTAAATGTACATGGAATCCTTACAAAGGTCAGGCCCATAGAATCAAAAATAAAAAAAGTTTAAACCTATAATGGATGATCTAATCAAAGCATCAAAAGACACAACCCATTATTAATTCCCAAATAAGAAGATTCAACCGTACTTACCTCAAACAGCCCCCAACAAAAGCTTCAAACGATTTAGGAAAGTGTTTCCATTTTGATGCTCCAAATATAGACTGAGAGGATTTCCTAGGGTCATATTATAATTTTCGTTCTTGTTTTGCCGCATTTTTAGTCCAATTATGATGATGGGTCCTGTTAATTTCATTATATTATTGTTAATTTATTTAGAAAAAAGTAAAAATACTTATCTAATTTAGTTTATAATTATATATATTTTGATATTTGATATTTTTTATTTTTTTGAAATATAAATCAGAACCGACTGAACCAAAATCGATTACTTGCTCGTTCGATTCCGATCCGGTACAGTAGAGTGTTCACCTTTGAGACAGTGATCTTTACTACAGTTACTGCACCAATGTGGTACTCTCAGTCTCTCATAGTGATTTTAACCAATCCAATGCGTCTGTCCTGTCCATGGATGGTTAATTGGTTATATGTCCCTATCTATGTGGACATGGGATTGAGGTACATGTTCATTGGAGGTGGGGTTAGATTATAGGGTACAATAGGGATTCAAAAAGTGTATTCCTCCTTTTAGTTTCACAAATATATTTAAATAAAAACATTTCTCTTCATATTTCCACTCACAAAGCTACACCAAATTTGTGGTGCAATTAATATTTTATTCTTTAATATATATTGTAAAAGTAATTACCATTAATTTGTTCTTAAATAAAATTTGAATAGATTATACTATTCCTTTTTAAAAGTTTGGACAATTATGCACAGATGAATTGTTTAACGTTTATTATTTTAATCTCTCACCAATCGGATGTAAGAGCATAAATTCGGTGTATACACACACACACACAAAACTCAAGCCAACATTATTTGTTTTTGGATGTCAACTTATTAAGGTTTCTCTACCAAATTAAAATTATAATTTTATAACATTTGATCAAGGAATCGGCCGAAAAGAAAACCGAAAACGTTGAGTGGTGTATTGAGCATATGGATGACAATTTATACCGTCATGTTCCACCCATTTATTTAAGAATTTGAGAAAGTCTTTTGTTTTGTAGGGTCGTATTTGGTAAAAGAAATTGAACCCGTTAAGGGTAATGGGTGGGTAAGAGTTTTGTTAAATACTTGTCATGACCTGCCCCGCCCCGTTTACATTAAGTTTATTATATTTTTTTCAAATTATGTGTATAAGAATTTTTATGAATCCTAAATATTTTATTAGTTATTATTCATTCTTTTTTCCTGTGGCTCGACATCTAAGACAAAAAATACGAGTAGCCATCTATATATAAAGAAAAAAGAGTAAGTTCGATTGTTGGATGAGTTGAAAAAAGTTCATATGTTAGGTTATTTTTTTTCGTTAAATTTTTTTTTTTTATCTAACATGAAGATAACATTGAGAAATAAATATTAATAGGGTAAGACGAGATGAACACGAGTATAGTAAACTGTTAATGATGCGGACATGATTTATGAAAAGGCAACCCGTGAAGGGTATGATATCTTAAAAAATTAAATGGGGTGAGAATGGATATAGGCGAACCTCTTTCGTACCCACCCTATTGCCATCCCTAATTGAACACATATGCCAAATCCCAAAAAAGAAAAAAAAATCAAAACAATATAATTGAATAATTTAAAATAATCCCATACAAAATAATATGTAATAAGTTAATAACATACCTGAATTCCAATGGAAATTTCATTTTTTCTCCATTTTCTTTTTGGCAAAATAACATTTTAGATATAAATATATATATGTAATCTAACATTAAACCACATCACCACAGTCCAAATAAATTATATATACATGTTTTCATAGTCAAAGTAATTCATCAAATTGCCAAAAAAATAATAATAATGAAAAATAGAAAAAATATATAAGATTGGTCTTAATCTTATGGTGTCTTTTAGGCCTGCACTAGATTGGAATTTGTAGGTCAAAATTGCAAACTTGTGTGTCACTTTCTTTGTTGCCCTAATCTCTGTTTCTTTTGCATTCCACATTGATTCTCTCTCACTTTTGCCTTTTCATTTATTTATATTTTCTTTTTCCAGTCTTTCATGTCCAAAAGACCCACAATCTTCCACTAGATTTGACCGTTAAAGCTCAATTCCTCAATCGTCTTCTTCAAGTTCAAGCCCACCAACCACTTAGGGTTTCTGTAATACTCTCACCAGAAGCCCTTTTCCTCAGTTTCTCACTGAGCCCTAACTAGGGTTTTTGTGTCTTCAACGGACCCATCTGGGTTCTTTCAATTGAACCCTTTTAGGGGTTTTATTGTTTCAAAACCATGAATTTGGGTACCCTTTGGAAACACTAGTTCAAAAAGTTGTCCTTTGTTTGGAAACAGGAATTAAAGATGATTGCAGAGAAACCCAGTTGGGTTAGGCATGAGGGTATGCAGATTTTCTCCATTGATATCCAACCTGGTGGGCTTAGGTTTGCAACTGGTGGTGGTGATCACAAGGTGTGTATGATTTCTCTGGAACTCTGAATTTTGGGTTGTGTTTGAATGTTGCACTATTTAGTTTTGAAGATAAAATTTTAATTATTGAAAGCCAATCAAGGAGATACTTATACTAACTTTTAGAATTTTCTCATTGATATAGCGTTCCTTCTCTTGAACTGGTTTTTGATTTGTTTGGGTATCAGTTTTTGATAGTCAACTCAATTATTCTAATAGATGGATTCACAAGGTTTCGCTTTTTTAAATTGTTCCGTTCGTCAATTCAAAACATAGTTTGGTAGAACCTGGAATTCAATTGACTAGGTTTTGGACGGTACTCGTGTAGTCTAATAAGGTATAGATTGTACAATTCAACTTCCGGGTATTACTGGCCGAAACCGTGTTGTTGAGTGTCTACTCTTGCCGTCAGTGTGCTGTATCTCCGTCCAAAATTTTCATAGTGATTACAAGATAGGGCATTGCTGAAGATTGGCCTGTAATTTGGATGATACGTGTCACGTTGATATGGTTGTTTTGATTTCGTCGGTATTTTGTTTTTATAAATAATAAAATACAATTGGGTTTCAATTCTTGGAAACTAAGGTATTCCTGAAAATAGTTTTTGCTTTACCAGTCTGTATCACCTGATGATGCTTAAAACAAATGCTTTTATTGAATAACATCTTCCATGTGTGTGCTTTTACTTCATTAGATCATTTAGGTCTGAGGGGCTTAAGACTGTGCCTTCTAGTTTTCAGGTTTTTGTGTTTTAACTTCTAGGAAACATTTATATTCTACTTGAGAGAGGGTCCTGTTCAATATTGTTAAAAGATTATATACTCATTGTGATTTTCGACTTCATGCCAATGCATTTCTCCAAGAGCAAAAAATATTTATGCTATTTATATTGTTTTTTGTTTTTTATTTTTCTGAAGTTATATTTTGTAACCATACTGTATTTCTTTTCCCCATCTTTGTCTAGAGAATATGTTTCTATAATACAATCTTTTGTATGTAGGTCCGCATTTGGAACATGAAATCTGTTGGGAGAGATGTGGAAACTGATGAATCAGCACCAAAGCTTCTTGCTACGCTTCGCGATCATTTTGGGTCAGTCAATTGTGTTAGGTGGGCTAAGCATGGTCGATATGTTGCATCAGGGTCTGATGATCAGGTGATTTTGATTCATGAGCGAAAACCTGGTACAGGAACCACTGAGTTTGGCAGCGGAGAACCACCAGATGTCGAGAACTGGAAGGTTGCCATGACCTTGAGAGGACACACTGCAGATGTGGTAATGGCTGTGTTATCTTATTTTCTACTTATTGCACCATCCTTTATATTAATCCTGTACCTTCATGTTGTACAGAAACCCCAGAATGTTGTATGGGAGACATCATTCCCATGATTCCTTTTGAAACGTCCTTTTTTTATTATTTGATTTATGCATTGACGCACCGCGTACTATCTAATCAGGGAGTTATTTTTTTTACATGCTTAAAGTAGGTGGATCTTAATTGGTCTCCTGATGACTCGATATTGGCCAGTGGGAGTTTAGACAACACAGTCCATATCTGGAATATGAGCAATGGCATATGCACTGCTGTTCTTAGGGGTCACTCTAGTCTTGTTAAAGGAGTTACTTGGGATCCTATTGGTTCCTTCATAGCAAGTCAATCAGATGATAAGACTGTCATTATTTGGCGAACAAGTGACTGGAGCCTTGTTCACAGGACAGATGGGCACTGGGCAAAATCAGTATGTACAAACATTGCATCCCAATTCTTTTCTTTATCTTTCAATAGTCTAATGAGAATGTTCTTTTCAGCTTGGTTCTACCTTCTTTAGGCGGCTCGGATGGTCACCATGTGGCCACTTTATAACTACCACGCACGGTTTCCAGAAACCGAGGCATTCTGCACCTGTCCTAGAAAGAGGGGAATGGTCTGCTACTTTTGATTTCTTGGGACACAATGCTCCTGTTATTGTTGTGAAGTTCAATCATTCAATGTTCAGAAGGAATTCTTCCAATGCTCATGAAGGGAAAGCTGCCCCTGTTGGGTGGAGTAATGGTGCTTCCAAGACAGGAGGAAAAGAATCTCAGCCCTATAATATTATTGCAATTGGGAGTCAGGATCGCACTATAACTGTATGGACGACTGCCAGTGCTCGTCCTCTCTTTGTGGCCAAGCATTTCTTCACTCAAAGTGTGGTGGATTTATCCTGGTAAGTTAGCTATTCTTTGGTCAAAATATCTTCTAGAAGAAAACAACTTTCTATTTTATTGATTATCATCATTGTAATTAGAATTTGCTCCTAACTGAGTCCTTGCTTTTAAATAAATATCTTACTCTGTTTTGTGGGAACAGGAGTCCTGATGGATACTCACTATTTGCCTGTTCCTTGGATGGGACAGTGGCTACTTTCCATTTTGAGGTGAACGAACTTGGCCACAGGCTAACTGATCCTGAATTGGATGATTTAAAGAAAAATCGTTATGGTGATGTCAGAGGCAGACAGGCAAACTTAGCAGAAAGCCCTGCACAGTTGTTGCTTGAAGCAGCTTCGGCTAAACAAGCCACAAGCAAAAAAATAAGTTCTGATATCCCACAAAGCCAGCCCCCCTTAAAATCTCCTGTTGATGTGGTGGCTGCAAAGGCTTCTGAATCTCAAGTTGATGATGGGAAGAAGGGGGTAGTGGCTAGTGGTGACACATTAAATAAAGTAGCAACTTCTGTTCGGATGTCTAGTCCTGTGAAGCAAAGGGAATATAGGCGCCCTGATGGCAGAAAGAGGATAATTCCAGAGGCGGTGGGAGTGCCTGTTCAGAGGGATCATATGGCCGGTGATATGCAGTATCAAGCTCCTGACTTCTCGCTTAAGTCGTCTGATCACAGAAAAAATGATAATGGGATGGTACTTGCGGATGGTGGCATTAGGGAATGTTCTGTCAAGAGAACAATAAGTGGAAATTCCGATATAAAGGAGCGTTCCGGTGCCACTGCTAGGGCTACTATCAGTGAGAGCCTGGTCATTGAGAAGGTTCCCATCTCTGCAGGTAGAGATGGAATCATCTGTGTAGAAGAGACGGGAATTGTGAAGGCTTCTGGTTCTTTGAACGCGAGTTCTATTATTTCAATTAGGGTTTTTGATAAAAAAGAAGGGGGAGATGCCGTACCGGTTTGCTTAGAAGCTCGTCCTAGAGAACATGCTGTCAATGACATTATTGGGGTGGGAAATACGTTTATGATGAAAGAAACAGAAATAGCTTGTACAAGTGGAGCTCAAACTCTGTGGTCTGATAGGATCTCTGGGAAGGTCACTGTTTTGGCTGGAAATGCCAATTTCTGGGCTGTTGGGTGTGAAGATGGATGCCTACAGGTTAGTATGCAGTTGCTCTTTACCCTTCAATAGTTCAGCTACTGGTAAAATTATACCTAAAGTAATTCAAGTGTGGATCGTAAGCCACCTTTTTGTAATTGCTTCCTGCATGACATATATTATTGTTTCATCTGCTTATTTATTTTTTATTTAATGTAGTAACTATACGTACTTTGCAACAAAAAAATCTGTTTTCCTTTGAAAGTACTTAACTTATGTCATTGGCTAAAGCTGTGTTTTATAGTACTAGTAAATTTTCTCGTAAGCGACGAGTTTTTATTTTTGTATCCGGCAATAATATTCCACACTAGAGGTCCCCGGTTCAAACCTGGGTTCAGACATTAATATTTTTTAGCTTTCTTTCTCAACAATAAATAAATAAATAATAATTATTACATGCTCAGGTTGTAATTTCAATATCCATTAAGATAATGGAAGGGGAAATAATTGGCAGATATTGCATCTCCATGTGGTAACCTAATGATAATTTTATTTGTAAATATCTTACCATGTACTGAAAAAGTATTGATCTTGGTCAAATTGTTTTTATTGAGAAGGTATACACGAAATGTGGCAGACGTGCCATGCCGACCATGATGATGGGATCTGCAGCAGTATTCATAGATTGTGATGAATCTTGGAAACTGTTGCTTGCCACAAGGAAGGGTTCCCTATATGTATGGGATCTATTTAACAGGAAATGTCTCCTTCATGATTCATTGGCTTCACTGATTACTTCAGATTTGAAGTCAACTGCAAAAGATGCAGGTAACCGAGAAATTTGGAATGTTCTTACACCTATTATTACGGTACCATGTCATCGATATTATTTCAATATATGTTTGAACATTAAATTGCATTCCTGACTGTTAACTTTGCATGCATTTTTACTCATCTATTTCAGGCACGATCAAAGTCATATCTGCGAAATTATCAAAATCTGGGTTTCCTCTTGTTGTTCTGGCCACACGCCATGCCTTTCTTTTTGATACGAGCCTCATGTGTTGGCTGCGGGTTGCAGATGATTGCTTCCCTGCTTCAAATTTTGCAAGTTCGTGGAACATAGGTTCAATTCAGAGTGGTGAGCTGGCTGCCTTGCAGGTGGATGTTAGGAAGTTTTTGGCCAGAAAACCTGGTTGGAGCAGGTGTGTATACACTTTGACATTTTAAAAATTTGAAATTATTGTCCAGTTTTTAGCTTTTAAGGTTTATTAGGCATGAACAAACCCGGTGCCTTGCCAAAATTAACAATCATATGTTCAGAAACATACTTTCTACTAAAATAGTCAATTATTTTCAATCAATTTCAGAATGCCTACATTTCGTATTTCTTCTTCCAGTAACAAATATGCTTATGCAGTTTTGACACAATTAATATCCTTCTTAATGTTTTAATATTCACACTGATCACCACATTATTACTTGAATTTATAAAATTTTCAGAAAGAAAACAAAATTTCATATTACTAAATTTATATATATATATATATTGTTTGTTTGTAAGTTGACCCCTCTGTGAACTTATTACTGTAAGCCATTTGCTAGATTATGACTTGTGGTTGTATTCGTCTACAGAGTGACTGATGATGGAGTGCAGACACGTGCTCATTTGGAAGCTCAGTTGGCATCTGCACTGGCACTGAAATCTGCTAATGAATATCGCCAGTGCCTTCTCTCCTATGTACGCTTTCTAGCAAGGTTCGTTTGTCGCTTAATTTTTTGAATATAATATACGAGTGAATTTTTAGGCTTTTCCTTGCTTAAAAATTGTTATTTTCCATGCAATGTGATATCAAAGGTAATATAATATAGGTGATATACTACCTCCGCTTTCTAGCAAGTTGTCTTTGTTTCTTCACTTTTCATGGTATTTACGAGTGAATTTGTAAGCTTTTCGTGCTTCAAATTCTTGATATTCTTTGCAACGTGAAATCACCAGTAATTTCGTGTATTGATGAATCAATTTGATATAATATTGTATCCCTCTTCCTTAGATTGAGTTGAATTTACCTTTTTTTATGTTGAGTTTTTATTGTCGGGCAATGTTCTGTGTTACTTTTGTGTTTGAAGGTGCAGAGTAATGCCAACTGAATCTCTCTGACTTGGTTAGACGTTATGTTTACTTGTATAAAGGTCATGCGAGGGAGTCACCTGAGTGAGAGTTACAAAATAGGTATTGCATTCAGAACAGGCAATGTGAAGCCTTTTCTTTTATACAGTTAGACTTCTCAAAACTGTTGCACGATTAGGCATGCTGTAATTGTGTGGTTGTTATTGAAGAATTTGGAGAAAGGTTTAAGGCTTGGGAGCTTAACCAGCATGCTGGCAACTCGTATCATATAAACTTGTCTATCATGAATTTTTGCAACTGAATTTTTGCATGTAAACATACTTCATTTGTTAACAGTACTTTGAGAAATCTACTATAGAAAAATAAATATGGGCGTACTGCGGAGTGTGGACATTGTATTATTTCATTTATCGTTGTGATGCGTATAGTACCAATTTAATGTGATAATAATTCTGCATGGAATTAGACAGGCATGTTACGCGTAGGATTAACTATCTATTCTTTGGATTTCAGAGAAGCAGACGAGTCCCGTTTACGAGAAGTTTGTGAGAGCTTTCTTGGACCTCCAACTGGGATGGCTGAAGTTTCATGTTCTGATCCAAAGAACCCAGCATGGGATCCTTGTGTTCTTGTATGGATTCTCATACTCTTCTTTATATGCCATTTATATCTTTTTGGATATCTCTACGTATATTAAGAATTTTTGTAAAGGATTTACATGTCATGACCTATAACATTCAAGTGGTTCTCCAGTGCTTTTTCCTCGTCTGACATATTTTTCATTTAGGCAATTACAAATAGTATGATAAGATGTACCTTAAACAGTTTATATAGGTTTTATTGCTAGCTATTTTCCTTAGTTATCATGGATGTGGTTGCTAAATTCCAAAAAACTGATTCATCAATATGGAGTAATACTAGCCAGTCATGTAACTAGTGCATTTTTATATACGATATATATGTACCTCTACTATCATGTTATGTTGAATAAAGCAAATATGCATGTAAGTAACTATTAAGTTTTTTGACATTTCCATGGCTGCATTCAGTTTCTATTTCGTTTCAAGCTCACCAAACTGAATACCTCACGTATGTGATAGGTGGAGTAAAAGTACCTATGAAGATGAGAGTTATGGATTTATGTCTGATGGGCCTAGTGTAGGATACATTGCCTCCAGGCTTTTTTAAAAAATTGGAAGAGGACAAGTATTATTTTTCAGCATAGATTTTCCTAGATACTGTATTTCATCCGCTTCTTTGTTGCATAGATATTTCAGATATGAGATGAACACCTTTAGTAATTATGACAACAACATTTCACTTATTTTGTCATTCTACACTTCACTTTCAGGTTTTTCTGCTTGTCATGAAATTTCAGGCTTAACCAAATTTCACATGTGAGCCAATACCCAGTCTAGACTCGCACTAAATTTTACTGGAATAGGTGTCTGGTCTGGAAACCTGTGTTAGCATCCAAGACTAATAAATGGAAGACTCGTAATTAGTTTAAATGAAACCATTGGTCTCACTCTTGCCTCATATAAGGTGTACTTAGTGAAGTATATATATGTTTCTTGTTGGACAAATTCAAGTGTACACTAAATAGGGTTGATCAGAGGTTGAAACTTTCATCTGTTGGGAGGGAATTGGTATATGGGTATTTCAGAGTCGCCAGAGCCAGAGAAGGCCATGGCTAGCTGAGCTTGGAATGCATTTTCCATTTGTATTAAACACTTTCTTGGAAAATGCTAAATTTTAAGCTTTCAAAGAAGTTTTTACTGATTCTTCCCTTTTTTTCAATATTCTAAAACAGAGAGCTTTGTGGAAGAAGGACAAAAGGAGAGATCATAACACATGAAAGCTTAATATCATTATTTTTTCTAGTTCAATGTTTTCACCTGATTAGTATCTTGATGCAAGTTCCATTAATACTACAACTTGTGCTCTACACTGATGCTGACCTTCAATCATCATCAGTTATTCAGGGAAAACTACTACTCGTACTAAATTCTAGAGTGGTGTGTTAGATACTCCATGTTATACATAAAGCTTAATCTTGTTTAAATGCCACTGGAGCACATTGATAAAAAAGAGTGCTAGTGCGGCATGAAACAAAAAGTTGGTCAGGGTTTTGATTCTTATCAACTAAACCATCGCATGTTGTCTTGATGTAATTCTCCATTTTCATTGTTGATAGTATACCTTCGACAAGACACTATTTTGAAGGTACTGTTGGAAATAGTGGACTAGAGTTTAGGAAGAGAACTGTATGAAGAAGAATTAGAGAAAATACTTTATTCTTCTTATTCAACTTGATTAAAACATGTAAACTACATAGCCTTATATAGGCTTCAAAAGATACATGTAACTATCATATATAAATGCAAATAAATACCCACTAACCCACTAACATAATACTTAATAGGGTAACTTCCACTAATATTTCTATCAATAACCATAACTTTTTTGTCTACCATTAATACTCCCACTAACACATACATTAAGACACTTAATAAAACTATTGTAACTCTCACAACAAACAATCAAGTTTATTATTTCCAACACCCCCCCTTAAACTTGATTTTACTTGCCAATTTCTGAATTTCTTTCAAATCTTGAGGGGTTTGGTGAAATTATCAGCAACTTGATCGTTTTCATGAACTTGAGGTCCACTTCCTTCTTTTTAGGAAATCTCAAATGACAAGTGTCATTCTTCTGTATGAACATTGTTTCTTCATCCATAGCATTTTTCAACTTTTTTCGTACAACTGCATCTTCACTTTGTTCACATTCTTCACCTTTGTATGCAAATAATAATGTAGCCTCCATTTCCCCATCAACAAAATTAGTCTCTTCTTCTACATTATTAGTAGCATTTATGCATTTCGAAGCATAATGACCATATTTTTGACAATTGTAACATTGAATATGCAACTTGTCATACCTCTTTCCATATGGCCTTGAAGTGCTTCCTCTTCCACGACCTCCTCTTTCTTGTTGTGAGTTTTTCGTATTTTTTTTCATCAGTGATTATATGATGACCACTTTTGTCTCCTCTTCCTTGGCCACGTGCACTTCCATGTCCTCGGTCCCTTTGGTTTCCACCATACTTCTCATTTCCATCTTTCAAAGAAAGTTTTGTTTGAAACACTTGTTCAAGCCTCTTGTTTCTTCACCATTTTTTCTTCATGGGCTTGCAACCAACCCATGAGTTCATCAACGGTCATGGAATCCAAATATTTTGATTCTTCAATTGTGACAACAATGAAATTGAATTTAGAATCCAACGACCTAAAGATCTTTTCAACGATCCTTGTATCCGTCATGACAACTTCACCATATCGCCTTAATTGGTTCACAATACTTAGAACCCTTGAAAAGTAATCTGAAACCGATTCAGATTCCTTCATTTGCAATGCTTCAAATTCACCCCGTAAACTTTGGAGGCGAACCTTCTTCACTTTCTCCACTCTTTGGAAAGAATTTTGAAGAATCTCCCATAGTTGCTTTGAATTACTAGCACTAGCAACCCTTTGTAGCATTGCATCATCCAAACATTGGTGGATGATCATGACCATCTTTTGGTCCTTTCTTTCGGCTTGGAAAACATCTCTTTGGGCTTGAGACAAGGTTGCCTCATCTTATGGCTCATTGTAACTTTTGTCTACAATATCCCACACATCTTGTGCTTCCAAAATTGCCTTCATTCGGATACACCAATTTTCATAGTTATCTCTGATGAATCTAGGCATTTGAAATGGAATTGAACTGTTTGCCATTTCCTCTCTCTCTCACACAACCAACCTAGCTCTGATACCACTTTGTTGGAAATAGTGGCCTAGAGTTTAGGAAGAGAAGTGTATGAAGAAGAATTAGAGAAAATACTTTATTCTTCTTATTCAACTTGATTAAAACATGTAAACTACATAGCCTTCAAAAGATACATGTAACTATCATATATAAATGCAAATAAAGACCCACTAACCCACTAACATAATACTTAATAGGGTAACTCCCACTAATATTTCTATCAATAACCATAACTTTATTGTCTACCACTAATACTCCCACTAACACAAACATTAAGACACTTAATAAAACTATTGTAACTCTCACAACAAGCAATCAAGTTTATTATTTCCAATAGGTACTAAACTAATTTCATAATTACCATAAGAATTAAGAAATCATCTGATGAGCTGTGCGTGTGTGTGTGTGTGTGTTTCGATTAACTATCTGTATGTATATGTTTCATTGTTTCGTCGTCTCATATGATATATCTGATCTCTCTTTATATTCATTTGTATATAGTCCTATAGCTGATGGTTGTTCATCTGGTCATCTCTGCAGGGAATGAAAAAGCACAAACTCCTCAGAGAGGATATTCTTCCAGCAATGGCATCGAATAGAAAAGTACAGCGGTTGCTGAATGAGTTTATGGATATCTTATCCGAGTACGAAATTCCTGAAACAAATCTAGAACTGAAAAAACTCGCGCCTCCAGTGACATTGTTGACAGCAGCAGATAAAATGGACACTACCCCCGCAGCAACAGATCAACAGAACTCTGCCATGCCAGCAACAAATCAAATGGACTCCATACTGCCAGTCACACATCAAACTACTTCTGTGCCACCTGAAACTGATCAAATGGACTATACACTAACAACAACGAATCGAGTGGACACTGCTGCAGTTGCGACAGGTCATGGGCAGCCAATTAAGCCAACAACAGTTCAGTTCGTTTGCGATCCACCTGCTGCAGATCAAGTAAAGCCTGTATCAGCAACAAAAGAAGTTTGTCCATGAGTTATGCTTGTTCTTTAATTAGAGGTGATGTTGGACATAGGGGATATCAGAGTGGCAGTATGCGGTTGAGAAATATAGTTGCTTTGTACTCGAGTTCACCATGCTGACCTCCCATCTTGAGAAAGATCGACTTTTCGATTCATGTGCTTACAGTGTGTTGCTTGCCATATGGCGAATAATATGTTAGAATTTTCTTCTGCAGACGTCCATTGGAAGCAGCGGCTGATGATTCCGTTTTCAGAATCAGCATTAGATTTGATTTTTATTTTTTTAATATTTCTTTTTTCTTTTTTCGGGTCTTTAGTTTGTTGTAATCAACCTGGTAGATGTTGCTTCTTGTACAATGTTAAGCTAGTTCTCTCTAATCAATAGTTGTAAATCAGAAAGATCAGTCAACCCTCCTAATCTCAGTGAAACAATATTTTTTTGGATGTTTATTTTTTTAATTTTTCATATAGATTAGGTTTTGCCTTAAACCTTGTATATGCTTAACTGGTGAATGATCTACATTTGATTCTGTTTGCCCACTTGGGAGCTCTAACTAAAGATTATGCAGCTATTGGTGCCTAAGTGGATCCATTATAAATGTCATTTCTGATTGAAGCAAATCAGTTGTGCAGGATTGTTCTGATTGAAGTGAAGCAGATCTGCAGGATATTGTTACTGTTTCCTGATGATAGTGCAAGCATACATATATATATATATATATACACACAAGGGTGGTGTGATCATGGCTTGCAGTTGCAGTATGGATTGTTAGTGATCAGAGTTAATAACATATACGAAACGGTGATACAGAGTTAATAACATATACGAAACGGTGATACAGAGTTAATAACATATACGAAACGGTGATACGGAAGTAAGTGTTGGCGAAACGAAACTGTGATACGGAAGTAAGTGTTGGCGAAATATGAGTGTAAAAGTAAGTAACGTAAGTGTTGGCGAAATATGAGTGTAAAAGTAAGTGTTACGAGGGAAGTAAGTGTTGGCAAAATATGAGTGTAAAAGTAAGTGTTACGAGGGGCGTACATGAGTGTAACTTGGAAGACCGGCGAAACATGAGTGTAACTTGGAAGTAAGTAATCATTGGTGATACGGGTGAAACATGAGTGTAACTTGGAAGTTTTATGATGTGTAACTTAATGTCTAACTCAAAAGTCATGTAACTTGAATGTCTAACTCAAAAGTCAAGGATTCGAACCAACATAAACAAACATGCAATACGGATGAAACATGTGTAACTTGGAAGTCTTATGGGCGAAACACGAGATTTGAACCATACATCTATATTACTTATGTAACCTAAAAGTCCTAGATTGCAACGTCTATGTAATATATGTAACTTAAAAGTCGTAGATTCGAATAGCGGGTAATACGGGCGAAATATGAGTGTAACTTAAAAGTCAGGTGAAATATGTGTGATTTATGTAACTTAAAAGTCTTGGATGCATCGCCTTCGCTATGTAAATTTTTTTCCTTGCTTTCTATTCCTTAATTGGGAAAAATATGATTGTATCTTAAAAGTCATAGATTCGAACGTGTATGTGACTTGTGTAACTTGAAAGTCATGAATTTGAACCGCCGATAATACGGGTGAAATATAAGTGTAACTTAAAAGTCAGGCGAAGTCTGTGTGACTCATGTAACTTAAAAGTCATGGATTCGAATCTCCGGTAATACAGACGAAATGTGAGTGTATCTTAAAAGTTAAGCGAAACATGTGTGATTTAAAAGTCATGGATTTGAACCGCACATTTATGTGACTTGTGTAAGTTAGAAGTCATGAATTCAAACCGCCTGCCATAGGGACGAAACATGTGTAATTTAAAAGTACGTGACTTGTGTAACTTAAAAGTCATGGATTCGAACTACTGATGATATGGGCGAAACATGAATGTAATTTAAAAGTCAGGCGAAATATGAGTGTGACTTAAAAGTTATGAATTCGAACTATTGATGGTATGGGTGAAACATGAATGTAACTTAAAAATCACATGAATGTAATTTAAAAGTCAGGCGAAACATGAGTGTGACTTAAAAGTTGTGGATTTGAACCGCACTTCTGTGACTTGTGTAACTTAAAAGTCATGAATTCAAATCCCACGTCTTTGCACATACAGTTATGAGGGTCTGTTTGGTTGCATGGATTTGGAATTGAATTGGAATCGAGATTTCATGGTATTTCAATTTCAAAAATGCAATTCACATTATATTTTTAGATGTGTCTTGGAATTCAAGTGTAATTGAATTTCAATTACAAACCCAATTTGAATGTAAAAGATCATAACTTGAAAAATCAAATTAGACAATATAGATAAATATATATGTATAAGTATACAAATATATGTATGAATATAAATGCGTGTGTATGTATGTGTATATGCATGTGTATGTGTGTGTATATACATGCATGTATGTGGTTGCGTATATATGTTTGAGTTTAGATGTATGTGTTTATGTGTGTATATATTTGTATGTGTGGCTATATATTTGTGTGTATGCGTATTCATATTTGTATATATATGTCTTCTATGAGTATATATATATATATGCATACATATATGTGTATATATATTTTTATGTATAAGCGTGTGTATATATATTCATATATATATAGGTGTGTATATATATGCGTATGTATATATATATGTATGTATGTTCGAGAATATGTGAATGAAAATCACATATCCTCCTTGTGGAATTTAAATTGTGAAATTAGAGTATTTGAAATTGTATTTTAATTCTAATTCAAAAATATTTTATTACATTCAAACAATGAATTTGAAATTGGAGTCCCAATTCCAATTCCAATTCCATGCTCCCAAACCAACCCTGAATGTATTTCCAGTATTGAACTTGGATGAAAGATGGACTTATCCACTTGCACCTTACATATCTTGGGAGATGGTGACAGCATGAGAAGGCAGCCTAGACAAGCATATTATAAAGACATAGCACCAATAGTAATGACTATAATCTAGTAAATACTGCGTTCTCAATGGTCTGGACTTATTTGGATGTTGATTAGCACTAAGCATAACCCTGTATCTGTAGTGGATGGTGACTACTCTATAAAGTCTACATTACAATACTCAAAGAAGAAGACGAGTCTCAAAAACAAGTCTTCTTCTTTGCATGAGATTAGCACTAGCTAACATGCTGTCCTTTTCTTAAGAAGGATTGAGACGACTCGGAAAATTATTTGAAGTTGGCGAACTATGGTTGTGTAGATCGGTTGCCGCGCAATAATAGTGTGTGAGATTTGGACAATATCGGTGTTAAAAATGAATACCGACGGTATCATGTAACGGTATCGATACTTTCCAAACGATAATGATGTTACAAACTCAGACAATTAGGGGCGGAGTCATGCTTTACTCGGCCACACAAATATATATTTTACATATAAGTTCATAAAAAATTACATATGACCATCCTAATGATTTTCAAAAATTATTTTAGTAACCCACAAAAAATAATATTTTAAGTTTATATAGAATTTGTATATGCCCCTCTCAACAATTCTTTCTGGATTTTGCCCCTACAGATATCATCGATCTTAAAGTGGCGAACAAGTATTAGTGTTATGTAACAATACTAACACTTTTCAAAAGTATTACGTAACGAATGATTCTTATAGGATCGAACCATGCCACGATTATGGCAACTGGAACAATGTAATAAACAGGAGCGGCCATGTACATGGGGGCCATCCTCCAACTTTTATAAAACTTTCTTAATAACCCACAATAATATATATTTTATGGATAAGAGTAAAAAATTGGATATGGCACCTCTAAATTTAAAAAAAATTCCATCAAGAGCCCATGAAAATATATATTTTATAAATAAATTCTTACAGAATTGTATATGCCCCCCTAAAATTTTCAAAAATTCTTCAAGAGCCCATTAAAATATATATTTTATAAATAAATTCTTACAGAATTGTATATGCTCCCACTAAAATTTTCAAAAATTCCATCAAGAGCTCATGAAAATATATACTCACTCTGTCCCAAAATAAGTGTCCATATTTGACTTTTCAAAAATTTTTGGGGTATTTTGTGTTTTGAATTTTGCCATTTGAAAATATAGCATAGTTTTAATTTTTAGTGAGGTCCATTATTTTTTGAAGTTAATGAAGAATGATAAGTTGAGAAAGTATATGGTTATATTGTATTGCGATTCAAAATTGGACACTTATTTTGGGACGGATAAAGTTATAAAAGTGAACACTTATTTTGGGACGGAGTGAGTATTTTATAAATAAATTCTTACATAATTGTATATGGCCCCCTAAAATTCTCAAAAATTCCTTCAAAAGTTCATTAAAATACTCCATCCGTCCCAAAATAAATGTCCACTTTTACTATTTTCCTTATCCCAAAATAAGTGTCCACTTTTGAAAAGTCAAAACACTTTATTTAATCAATTTAACCTTCAAACATTAAAGTTATAAAACATATACACATTATAAACCATCATATCACTATGGTGAGACCATGAATAAAATTGATATTTCATTTACTAATACTACAATAAAAGACATCCACCTAAAAAGTTAAATTTCGTAAAATGGACTTATAATTTAAGACACGAGAGTATATATTTTATAAATAAATTCATAATATGGACCCCTTGAACTATTTCCAGGCTCCGCTCCGCCCTTGTAATAAACAAAGACAATCTCTCGTTAATATTATTTCATAAAATACACCCTGTAAAGAAGAGAGCGAAAATTCAAATTCTCTTTCATTAGCAAGTCATGTCCCCAATTACAGGCATCCATGATATGAACCAAAACACTAAACAAGAAATCAACAACCTCAACTTTCTGAGAAAAAAACAAAGAAAATAAACATTCTCAATCCATAAAAGATACGGGGAAAGACTAGATAAAAACATATATATAAGCATGAACACCAGACAGGCAGATAGCAATCCAATCTCCCAAATCAATTGGAAAATAAAAAACCCAATCTTTAGGAAGTCCATTTGATTTCTATGTTCATCTTACATTACTTATAATTATAACAAAATCAAACAATAAACACGCAAGTCAAAACTATAT
This sequence comes from Cornus suecica, assembly GCA_963922005.1. Lineage (NCBI taxonomy): Eukaryota > Viridiplantae > Streptophyta > Magnoliopsida > Cornales > Cornaceae > Cornus > Cornus suecica. The sequence goes on from OY998243.1 coordinate 57,823,926, forward strand.
ATGCCTGAGAAAATACAAAAGAACTTCAGGAAAAAATTCAAAAATTAGAAAATCAGACAGACAGGATTTTCTTGGATTTTTATTTATTTTTACTGTATATTGAACCAAAATCGTGTTGCCAACAATTCCGATTTTGTCAATATAATAGGTTTGAATTCCTAAAAAAGCGTGCAAAATCTTGAAAGTGGTAGATGAGGTGAGTGGCAGGTTCCCTATGAAAAAATATGTCTATAGTGACAAAAATTAAGTGAACATATTTTTTTATTTAATTTAAGAGATGTAGGTTTAGCAACCGTTTGTATTGTCACTATAGTGTTAAAGAATTTTAAAGTCGGAATTTAAAGTGAGATCTTACTATCTGCTGCAAAAAATTATAACGACAATTTTTACTTTTTTAGTGGCATTTGCGACCGCAACTAAATCCCTTATTTCTTAAACCGGTTGAGGTTAAGTATAATGAATTCGGGAATACATTATGAAAAAATGATAGTAATTGAATATAAATCAAATACAAAATTGTAAATGAAGAACAATTTAGTGGGGGCAATGCTCCATTGGCCAAAGGACCACTCTATGTGTTGTTCTTAGATTTGTTGGTGTGACTTTCCTTTTCAACATTTCAACCATGTTTTTCCCAACTCTTTTCAACAATTTCTTTCTTCTTCATTAGTTAAATGGTTCTTGATTATTTGAGCAATAAAATCTCTAGAATTAAAACGGTTGACCCAAAAAGTTTAATATAGATACCATAAACAAAAGACAAAAGAGCATAAAACCCTCCTATGATTTTTAAGGATTGCAAAATACTCTCCTATGTTTTTTTTTGCCCCATTTCACTACCCTTATATTCCTAAAACAAGCAAACTATCCCCTTTACACCACTATATGCCCAAATTATCTCAAAAGTTTCATTTTATCATTATCATTTGTATTAAAATTTAAACAAAATATATATATTAAATTTTGAATTTTTTTTATAAAATTAGAAAATAATATATGAATTTCGAAAAAACATATAAAATTTGAAACAAATATATAAAATTTGAAAAAATATATATTAAATTTTGAAAAAAATTATAAAATTCAAAAATAAATATAAAATTCGAAACAAATATATAAAATTCGTAAAAAATATATATTAAATTTAAAAAAAAATTATAAATTTCAAAAAAATAGATATTAAATTTCAAATTATTTTATAAAATAAAAAAAACATATAAAATTCGAAATAAAAATGATATACCTAAAAATATAAGAAACTGTATTGCTGCATGTTGTACCTAAAAATGATGTAGGTTAACATGTTGATTCTACATTGAAGAGACGAAAGTATGAAGAACAAACCCATAAAAATCACGTTTTAATATAAATTTTCTCTCTTATCTATTGGTTTATGATTTACTGTTCCCCCAATGGTTCTGAGTGAATCTGCATATCTAATAAAACAATCCATTTTGATTGTCCTATTGGGATCACAAAGCACCCCCAATGACATATAAAATTCAAAAAATATATATTAAATTTTGAAAAAAATATAAAATTTGGAAACAAATTCGAAATATATATATATAATTTAAATATTTTTTTGAATTATATATATTTTTACAAATTTATATGTTTTTTTCGAATTTTATATTTATTTTCAAATTTTATAATTATTTCAAAATTTAATATATATATTTTAAAATTTTATATATTTTTATAATTTTTACGAATTTTATATATCTGTTTCAAATTTTATATGTTTTTTCGAAATTTATATATTAATTTTGAATTTTATAAAAACAATTTCGAAATTTAATATATATTTTTGAAATTTATATATTTTGTTTAAATTTAATACAAATGATAATGATAAAATGAAACATTGTGGGTAATTTAGGTATATAGTGGTGTAAAGGGGGTAGTTTGCTTGTTTTAGAAATGTGAGGATAGTGAAATGGGGCAAAAAAAGGCATAGGGGGTATTTTGCAACCCTTAGAAAGTATAGGGGGATTTTATGCTATTTTGCCTAAACAAAAATAAACTAAAATGTTTGAACATTAGTTTTGATCGCATTGCCCCATCAAATGTCGTATTATCAAAGGGTCAGTGGGTTGTATCATTTTCGTTGACAGTTCGTAATTGAAGTGATCGAATATGATGTAACAAATATGATAATAATTTGACAAAAATGACAGTGTATAAATTATAAATTATCTTAGTAGGTCAACGTTGGTTACTTTCACACTTGCAATCCTAATGCTTAAACCCACTTTAAGCAATTACAGAAGTTTCCTTCTCAAAGTTGAAGATCAATAATATACAAGGTAGCAACACTTTACCTTTTCTAAAATTTGGATCAATCTTATGGTATCATTTGATTTACAGCTGACCAGTATCAACGTTTACACGTATGTGCGTGAATATATATATATATATATATATATATATATATATAGATATACATATATTTTAGTTGGTGCCATTCAGTCAAATTCTCTAAATTTAAGCTATCTTTGGCCTATAATTCAACTCGGGTTGTCAAATTGACCTATGTAATTGAATAAATAGTCCTTCCTAAGCTATTAAATTATAATTTTGTATGTTTCCGGCAAACATACCTTAATTGTTGTCGTATGGGGTCCTCAAGGGTTCATAGGAATAACTTGTAGCAAAAGGAATAATTATAAGCCCTTCACCAGTTAGGGTACCAATTAATATTTCTGAGAGTCCTAATTAAAAGACCACAAAAATTAAACCAATATTTGGGATTCCTTTTAGGTAGGGTAGATCAATTGAGAAACTTCTTACGTAAGTCCTATGGGTGGCTATTTAGGGCAACTATCAGTCACCAAATTCCAATAAGAATTGCTCACCTAATGCTAATAGCCTAATATAGGTTGGTGATCAATGAGTTCACATTTCTATGAAAAATATTATTATTATTATTATTATTTGATACATGTGATGTCCGGGCCAACTTACGCGCATCTTGACTAATTCACGGGATTCGTGCAAGGAGACTCCCCACACCAATCGGGTAAGGCTCGGACTATGTCCGCAGTCGTGACCCTGACGAATTATTTATACCTAGTAAGAATCGAACATGAGACTTCATACTTTTTGAGACACCAAATCCCAAATCTTTTCCAACTAGGCCAACCCGCTCAAGTTCTATAAAAAATATATAGAGGACAAATCAATCTCATCAAACTTTAAGCCTCGTTTAATTGCTATATATATGTCAAATGTCTCCCAATTAGTGAAAAACATTTGTATAACATCCTTGTCACAAATCTTATCATTGAAGTTTCAAAAACTTCGAATGATTCACACAGTAACTGAAGATGCTTATTAGCTAAATAAGCTTCTAACAATTTAATAATTTTTTTTTTTTTGGGTACAATTGTGATTAGTACATCTTAGAAGTATATAATTGGTAATTACATTAAAATTTATACCAATAATAAGTAGTAATTAAGTTCTTAGTTATATAACTTGCAAGTCTAACATCAGATCTGAGCTGTGTAATACATTCATTTGGATATCACACTTGTCTGATTGTGAACGTGAAAGGAAAAACATTGATGGAGGGTACATGATATCACTTTCGTAGTAGCTTTTTCCTAATAATATCAAAGAGAGAGCAATAATTAATTCCGATTTGCTTCCTACGAAATTCTCCAATCCACATGCAATTGATTGCTCACTCAACATTATCAAAATGCACATGCATGTTTGAGTTATTTTTTCCTTTATGATTAATGCTAACAATGCAACTCACACTGAGAATGCCACCATACTAAGGTCCTGTTTGGATCATCTTTTCAGAAGTTGTTTTGATTTTCTGGAAGAAAAAACTACCATAAACGATGTTTGACAAAAAAATTTAAAAGAATTTCTAGATCTTGGAAGAACATTTAGAAAAATGTAGGGGTATCAGCTTTTCAAAACAACTCATACTCTACTTTTTCTTCTGAAAAAAGTCAGAATCGATCAAAAGCTCTACCAAACGGACCAATGTGGGAGGAACAATGAAGTTATACAATAATTTATTCATTAAGATTTTATAGACTAGCAACGGTTGTTCCTTAAAGTCAGAACGACCATGCCCGCCCCCCCCCCCCCCCCCCCCCCCCCCTTTAAAGTCAGACCGACCATGCCCCCCCCCCCCCCCCCCCCCCCCCCCCCCCCATCCATGCACCTCCCACCCCCACCCTCTGATCCACAGTTCACACACTTGTACATGCATGCACCTCCCACCCCCACCCCTCTGATCCACAGTTCACACACTTGTACATGCATGCAGAGGCATTAATGGAATTTAAGATGTTTGGCCAAAAGTATAATAAGGACCTTTTTTATATAATACATTATCTTAATTGTTCATTTGTTAAATTTTCACTCATTCTGTATTATTACTTAAAACAAATTTATCAAAAGTTATTTTTTTGAGACTTCATCAATTAATTAATTTTTATTTCCTTCTTTAGTTTCTCCCACCCGAATTCATACTTTCTAGTTGACATAATCAACCATAATAAAACTAATCACAAATTAAAAATAAAACAAAGGACTTTATATAAAAAAATTAATAAACTAAAAATAATTTAAAGTAAAGAACAATTGAACATGTTTAATAGTTTACTGTCCAAGCCTAACAAGTTGCATTTAAAAGAGTCAAATAGAGTGAGATTGAAAACAATAATAAATATTAATTGTAATAAAGAAGAAGAATTGTCAACTTAGACTGATAGAGAATTTCAGTCGGAGAGATGAAAAGTACGTTGAAGTAATACGTGATATGAGAGAGAAATTTAAAAAGTAAGAAAGTAAAATATAATTATAAATAAAAATAATAATATTTAAGTAAAGATAAAATGCTTTTAGAAAAATAACTTTAGTATTGATTGGACTTTTATACAAAAAGAAAATAATTATCACACATTGGAACACAATAACTATATATATATATATATATCTAACCGCACCCAAAAATTGAGGTATTCCGGTTGACCGGGATATTTTGGTGATTGCCTGAATTGCGCCCGCCCTACATGTATTTATGTGTATATTTATATATATATATATATATATATATATATGTGTATATGTATGTCCACACACTTATACATGTATGTCTATATATGTGTTTATATATTCAATTAAAATATAATAATGAAGAAACGAATTTTATCATCATACTTTATCATTTATTATAATTTTAGTTTCTCTTGGGTACAAAGGTAGGAAATCTCATTGGAAAGTAGGGGTTGAGGGTAGTCTATGCAAAGTAGCAACAAAATAAACAATGAAGTACCATTAATTGAAAATGAGATTACGTAATTAATTAACTTAGCTATTATTGATTTGGTCTTCTAGGCTGCTTACATTGATTGTCTCACTGCATGTACCACCATTCTACTTGATAGATATGATCACAATGGATGAGAATTCTAACAATAGTAAGTTCACAAAGTTTTCCAACTAAAACAAATTAACTTTGGAGACTCCCATTTTGAAACTCCCATCTCTCTCTCTCTCACTCACTCAATTTATTCGGATTCAATGGATGAGAATTCTAACAATAGTAAGTTCACAAAGTTTTCCAACTAAAACAAATCAACTTTGGAGACTCCCATTTTGAAACTCCTTGCTCTCTCTCTCTCTCTCTCAATTTATTCGGATTGAATTTTCTTTTGTACCACAAAATATTCCGCTCAGATGGTAAAGATTATTTTATGGAATGAAGTGAACTCCATCATTCACTTATCCACATAATGTTTTATGACATAAAAAATTATGGTGAAGATTATATATATATATATATATATATGAGGAATTAAGATTTATATACATGAGCAAAAGGCATATCCCATTACGTGAAGATTATTTTACGGTGAAATAAAATTTCATTATTTGTGAAATTAAATACACATCTAATGAAGTTATCTCCATCATTCCCTTATGAACATAATATTATTTTACACGAAATAAAATATTTTTCCTATTTTTTTTTCTCGAAAAATCAGCTTTGTTGAACTAGAGAAGCGAAAGGCTTACAAAATGAGAGGTGCATACCCCAATAGAAAAACCCCAAAGCCACCATAAGAAGATGGACCAGAAGGATAAAACTGTTGGAAATTTAAAATACTCTGATACCAATTGTTGGGCACAACAGAAGTTCTTATGCCACTTGTTAGGGTTTGTTAGGGATTCCCCACCCTAACCCTGAAAAACACGCACACAATTGCAACCAAAATCACACATGCACAACATAACACAAAGACACCAAGAGTTTTACGTGGTTCAGCTAAATCAGCCTACGTCCACGGAGCGCACTAATAATCAATATCAATTGAGAGGATTATAATGACGAATAACTCACACCATATTTCACTAACGCGTGTATCACTTGTTAGTTACTAATTGACCCTAGAGGGGGGTGAATAGGGTGTTTAATAATTTCTTTTAAATCTTTTCAGAAATTAAATCAAGCTATATCAATTATTCAATTACTTTAAGAACCAAGTAATTATTCCAATAACAAGTTTGAGTTAATTGATCTAGCAACTCAACACAATATTAATATAACATGCAAGATAGCAAAATAAAGAGATAGAGATAGAGAGAGATTGACACCGTGATTTTTACGAGTTTCGGTAGCTCCTAGTCCTCGGCTCAAGAATCCCCTTCCTTGAGACTTTCTCAATCCTCACACTATGACTTTTCCTTCAATAGGTGGAATAGCAAGACCTTTACACATGAGCTAACGAGCTTGTCTCACATTTAAGAGAACAATCCTCCCTTGAACCAATGGGCTTCACTTACCCAAGATTACAGATTCGTGTATGGAATAAATATATCACTCAAGAACCAAAAATACTCAAAAATCCTAAGATTTTTATGGATGATAGATCAATATAAGCTCAAGTGTTCTTTAGTGATGTATCAAGAACTCTAGATGAATATTCTCTAATAAATGAATTTCAATGAATGTGTTTTAGAGAATGAAAATCGAAACAAGAGTTGAAAGCTTTAAGAGATTTGAGTGAAAATCAAGCCTTTTGGTTTTTGCCTTCAATGGCCTTTAGAAATAGTGCTAGAGAAGAATGGAGATGAAGAGTTGAATATTTTCTCACACAAGAACCACCTTTCTTCAATCCCACATCTCATTCTATATATATGAAAATTATTAGGGTTTTGAGAGTGAGTTACACCTAGACAAGTAGACAAGATCCGTTGAAAAAGTTGGAGAGAATAAACATAAGATGATGGGCAATAACATGCTGTGAAAGTCACTTTTAAATTTTAAAACAATGCCTTAGTCGACTACATAGAAGGCCATAGTTGACTACACCAATATCTCCAAATGAATCCTAATTCATCGACTTGCTCCAGTCGACTACATGGATGGTTTAGTCAACTACAAGGTTGGGTTTAGTCGATTGCAAAGTGCCTTAGTCGACTCCCTCCTGATTCTCAAAATTGGTTTTAGCCTCATTATGATCAAGTTGACTATGAGAGATGATTTAGTCGACTGCAGGTGCCTTTAGTCGACTACAACAAGTGTTTAGTTGACTACAACCTATTTTCAAGATTTTCCTTAAGCTTCAACTTGGTCTAGTTGACTATGTCTCCAAAAAAAATTATTTTTTTTAGTTCATTTTTTATCTGTTTCGAGTTCGGTTATTTTATCACTTGAACTTATAGAATTTACCAACACATAAAATACATTGTTACAATGTTTGCACCCCGACTTATCTACCCCGAGTCTTGAGTTTTCGACTTCCGCTTTTCGTTGATCATTTTGTCCTTCCATTTTTGTGCTTCAATTTCTTTGTTGTTTATCGCTTTTGTGCAAGCATTCTTTTTGAGCAATTTTTCCGAGTCCTTTTCCTGTCTTTTTGCTGAAACACGTAACTTAACTTTGCATTAGTTTCAAACACACTTTAATGGTTTGTTATCATCAAATTTGGTATTGTTTGTCGAAAGTGGATTTCAAGGCCAACAATCTCCTCCTTGATGATGACAAAATATTTTTTGTTTGCTTGGCAGTGGTGAAACAATAAGTGATGCTCCCCCTCAACATGTTCATATAATTATTTGTTCAAATGCTCCCCCTTAGTGAATAAAATTTGTAAATTAATGGGCATTTCGATACAACTACTATTTAGGCACATTTGAGATAACAACACAACGTTTCATAGATGGTTCAAGTTGAGTACAAGCTGTTACACTAATGAAAAAGAAAATAACAACAGTGATATGATAGACATGGTAAGCAAACCACACAACATAAGCTAGAAATTACTAAAGAAAGACAATGAAAACAGTTACTGCCATAGCATAATTTCTCCCCCTTTTTGTCAGCGTCAAGGGGCATGGTGTCGAGGGGCCTCGAGATCAAGACGAAGATCATCAATAGAGGTGGTGAGATTAGTAAGACGAGTAGAGATTTCTTGATCAAAATAATATAGGCGGTCGTTAACCTTTTGAACAACTTCTGCATTTTTTGTTCCAGCGTCATCAAGGCGTTGCAACGCTTGGTCTTGACGTTTAAGTATTTCCGCATTGCTCTTAACAACCCCAAGAATCTGATTAAGAAGATCAGTATGAGCACTGTTGCCAAAAATAGGTAGATCAAAAGCACTGTCTAACGGAGGGACCGAGGAAGAGGCCTCTTGACGCAGTGCTGAAGTGCCTGCGGTTGGAGGAGGATAATGAGAAGGCATACTATTGGCATTTAAATTGCCTTCAGCGTCAGATGTGATTTGCATTTGTTTGACGTGAGTGAGGTCGAGAAAAATGGGGTGATGCTCGGACACCTCATTGAGACAAGAGAAACCATCTTGCGGAAGAAGATATGTAATATGGGCAGGAAAGAAAAGCAGACCGGATGACTTACGTTGACAGGAAAGAATAACAGAGTAAAAAATTGTAGCTAAATCCATTATCTTTCCTGTTGATAAGTGCATAATTCATACACGATTAACCTCCAAAAATATATTTTTTAGTCATTTATTTTAAATTATTTTAATTAATATTTGTGTTTTTATATTTTTATAGGTTGTTGGTGATTTATGGTACAAATGGGTTAAATCCATCTAAACAAGCCCAAAATCTATTTAGACCACGTCTTAGTATTTGGGCCATATATTTCAGTCCGTTGTTCGGATTTGTGTGAGCCCAGTGTTCCTAGAAAGCTGATTCAATTTAAAGAATATTGGTATTTCACATAGAAACCCTAATTCTGAAGTTTAGAGGGCGAAAAAGACATTTTAAATCTGTCATACTATTTTGTGCGAAAATCAGCATCAGCTTGGTAATATAATCACAGATTTTGAAGGAACGATCAGAATGGAATGAAATCAAGGGCTGTGGGAAGAGGACTTGATTAACAAGAAAAGAGTATCTCACCAATATCTTCCAAATTTACTCTCCAAATTGGTCAAAAGTGGGCTGCAAGATATCACCAATTAGGAAAAGAAATATGGGAATATTGTATTCTCTTATTTACTTTCCTAGATGAAACCTTGAGGACCCCTATAAATAGGGCATATATGGATGCACAAAGGATCATCAAGAGCCAAGGAAAAGAAGAGAAGACTGGTGCAATCCACGGAGAAGCAAAGGCGTTCTTCCATCTTCAATTTCGGTTTGGTTGTTGTTTTATTATTTTTTTTCTTCATGTGTAACTAATTCTCTCGGCCAGGGCGGAGAGGAAACCCTTTTCATTTACAATTCTATTATTTCAATTGAAATAAGTAGTTGAATCTTTCATCTAAATTCTTCTTCTTATTATTTTAATGTTTTCCTATACTTTCAATTTTATGTGCTTTAACCAAGACTTTAATTGAATTTATTGGAACTTTAGCATATAGGTTACTTGTGTCTGACCATGAACATGTAATCTTATTTGGCGATTTAAGAAGAAGAAAGTAAATCATAATTATTTATGCCTGACCATGGATAGTTAGTTGTGATTTATGTTATTCTTTCAATTATTTGTTTATTATTCATGATCAAGATAATAAATATTTAATTGAACCTATGCCCTAACCCGGATAGGCCATCCATATGTTTGATTATAATTATTTTTTATTGGATGTGTGAAGATTATTTGGCTATTTAATAAATTCAATTGAAAATTGGAATTGTATTGATTAGTGGTGGAATCAAAGCCTTGATATTTTCTTTATTATTGTTCTTTCATCTCTGTTACAATTATTCTTTTATCAAAATCATCAATATTTGGTTGAATTAGTTAGATAGTAATTTTTAGATTTAATTTGTCTAATCAATCCTTGTGGGAATGACCTCGCAGTACCTGTACTCTTTACTACTATGATTCGTATACTTGCGAGTAAAATTTGATTTGGGTTAATCTATCTTTTGGGTTACTCTAAATTTCACAACAAGTTTTTGGCGCCGTTGCCGGGGATTGTATTTGATACAATTAAATTTGAAGATTATTATTTATCATAATTCTTAGTTTAGGTTTATTTTTTTTATTTTTTTTTCATTCCAAATTTCTGTGATTCCTTTAATTCCAAGCAACATCCAAGTCATTGTCATCCTTTTATAGGTTTGATATTGCTGCTTCCTCAACTGTAGGACGCTTGGTACTGAAAAGGGGCGTAAAGAAAAAAAAAAAAAAAAAAAATCGCACTATTGCATAATTTTGCAATTCAGGTAAGTGACTCTAACCTTATTTTTATTTTATTATTATTTATTATTACTCTGTATTTTATTTTTATTTTTTTTATTTTTTTTATTTTTTCTTCTCTCCTTTATTTCTTACTTGTTTTATTTGTGCATTTTAATTTAGCATTCTGCATAAAATTTTAGTAAGGGCACTAACCCCTAACAAGATAAGGATTGGATTTCATCACCAATTCCTTGCCCACCTAGGTTAAAAATCTCCTTGCATTTGTCAAACCCAAGCCTAATTTTTTTAATCTAAAATCAAGTAGACGTTGGCCCTAGGATTTTCATATAGCTCATAGGACCCTCTTGGAAAAAGATAATCTTTGGTAACTCTAGTGAGCACCTTCCAACTTAACAATGTCTAGAAAGGTTCTGTCAAACGGCGACTTTGTTGCTTAAGGTTGTGTGGACGTCCCGTCATTAAGCAGGCCTAGTGCCTCTCCACCTACCTGGGAACCCACCTGGTTGTTTAGTTGGCGGGCCTTAACTGGTCATCCTTTGATTTACTTTAGAAGAGAGTAGGAGCTCTAATTATGAGAGAATTATTGTGGCTATTCCTGATAATTCTCTACAAGATTAGAAAATAAACATTAACATTGCCCTTGAATTAATTCTCACAAAGAAAATTAGAAAAAATATATATATATATATATATAATAATAATAATAAAATACTTGTTTGGCTTGTTTGGTTGCTAGGTATATCCTTGTTAACTTTCTTGAGTGTGTGTCTAGTATATGCAAGGTTGTCGATCTCAAAATCCAAAATTAGTATCCTTTGATCCAGAAATTGAAAGAACATTTAGGAAAAGATCTAATGGTAAAAATAAATTGGATAAACCTTTGGTTGAGATGGGAGAAGAGGTTGCGCCTAAAACACTTAGGGAATACTCTGCCCCTGTCCAATGTAGTACACCTTCATGTATAGTGTTGCCAGCCACAACGGCCACACACTTTGAGCTTAAACCAAGTGTCATCCAACTTCTGCCCACATTCCATGGTCTAAATAGTGAGGATCCATATTATCATGTCAAGGACTTTCTAGACATTTGTTCCACATTCAAGTTCCAAAACTTCTCTGATGAGTCCATTCGTCTACGTCTCTTTCCCTTTTCTTTAAAAGATAAGGCGAAGGCATGGTTGAATTCTTTAGAATCAGGATTTATCTCTACTTGGGATGTTTTGTCAAAAACATTCTTGAACAAGTTCTTCCCTGTTCATAAAACCAATTCCCTTCGGAGAGAAATTTCAAATTTTACACAAAAAGAGGTTGAACAATTTTATGAATGTTGGGAGAGATGGAAAGATTTACTTCTTAAGTGTCCCCACCATGGATATGAGAAGTGACGACTAGTTCAATATTTCTACGATGGTTTAACACCCCAAAACCGTCGCATGGTTGATGCCACTAGTGGAGGAACATTTATGGATAAAAGTGACATCGAAGCTTGGGACTTCTTTGAAACTTTGTGTGAAAATTCCCAACAATGGGATTATTCAACTAGGGTGGAAAGGAATACTCATCTTCAACAGAAGGGTGGCATATATGAGATAGGAAGTACTGTAGACCTTAATGCAAAAATTGATTCCTTGGCTCGAAAAGTCGATGCTTTGATGTTAGCTAGTGGGCCCCCATTGACACCTAAATCTGAGGTGTGTTTCATCTGTTCAAGCCCAACCCACCTCACAATGTCTTGTCCATCTAATATGACATTTTCTGAACATGCATCTGAGCAAGCCCATGCCTTGAATGCTTTTAGGAGACCAGACAATGATCCTTATTCACAGACTTATAATTCTGGTTGGGCTAAACATCCAAATTTATCATGGTCCAAAGGGTCAAATCAAGGAGTTCCATATGGGAATTCCAACACTCATTCTTATCCTCAAGTTTCCGGTCAGTCATCAACTCAACAGTTTTCACCATATCCTACACAAACTAGGAAGCCATCCATTGAGGACACTCTCCATCTTTTCATGCAAAGTTCACTTCAATTCCAAAAAGATACCCAACAAAGCTTGCATTCTAATTCTCAATCCATTGCTAAATTGGAAGTTCAAATGGGTCAAATTGCCTCTACCTTAACTGAGAGAGAGAAGGGAAGGTTTCCTAGTCAACCCATAACTAATCCAAAGGGTCAACATGAGGTGAGCTCTAGTTCTAAGCATGAACAATACGAGGAAGTGAAGTCCATCACTACCCTTAGAAGTGGCAAACAAATTGATAACAAGGTAGAAATACCTAGGCATGAACCAAAAGTTGTGTCCAAAGAGTGTGATGTAGAAGAAGGGAACAACAAGCAATTCAAAGAAAATGATGTTTCACCAGAGTGTCAAAAATCATCCACCTCTTCTGAGTCCAATCCTATGGAAGATTATATACCCAAGGCCCCTTTTCCTCAACGTTTGACCCCAGTCAAGAAAGGGACGAATTATAGTGAAATGATGGACTTGTTTAGGCGAGTCCAAGTAAACATTCCCGTACTCACTCTTGTCGATCAAGTTCCCGCCTATGCCAAATTTTTGAAAGATCTTTGCACTCAGAAACGAAAGTTAAATGTGCACAAGAAAGTCTTCCTCACAGAGCAAGTAAGCTCAATCATCCGTCACAACACCCCACCTAAGTTTAAAGATCCTGGATGCCCTACCATTTCTTGTGTCATTGGTGATCATATGATTGAGAAGGCATTACTCGACTTAGAGTCTAGTGTGAATCTATTGCCATATTCTGTGTATGTGCAATTAGGTCTTGGTGAGTTAAAATCGACCCCTATAACACTGCAATTGGCTGATAGATCTATGAAAATTCCTCGTGGTGTTATTGAAGATGTTCTAATCAAGGTTGACAAGTTTATTTTTCCAGTGGACTTTGTCGTCTTAGATACCCAACCTGTCCAAAATCCTAGTAACCACATTCCGGTCATCTTAGGTCGCCCATTTTTAGCCACATCCAATGCTGTCATAAATTGTAGAAATGGGGTTATGCAACTATCTTTTGGCAACATGAATGTTAAACTCAATGTGTTTAATGTGGAAAAACAAGCTCTAGATTTAGAGGATACTTTTGAGATTAACATGATTGAAAGCCTTGTTCATGACTCATTTCCACAATTATCTTCTCATGACCCCCTCGAGACTTGTCTAGCCCATTTTGGCTTAGATTTTGACATAGATAGCTCCATCGCTGAAGTCAATTCATTGCTTGATTCTACCCCTGTTATGGACACAACTAAATGGAAAGCCATGGTAGAACCTCTTTTACCATCCAAGTCTAAACTTGTCCCATCTGTTGAAGAGTCACCAGAACTTGATCTTAAACCTTTGCCCGAGCATCTCAAGTATGCATTCTTAGGTCCTTCTAATAAGTTACCTGTCATCATTGCCTCTAATCTTGATAGTGCACAAGAGAAAAAGTTACTTAATGTTCTCAGAGAACATAAAACAGCTTTAGGGTGGACAATAGCAGATATAAAGGGTATAAGCCCCACTAGGTGTATGCATCGTATTCATCTTGAGGAAACTCAAAGGCAACTCGTGAAATGCAACGTAGGCTTAACCCTAATATGAGAGAAGTTGTCCGAGCCGAAGTGCTCAAATTGTTAGATGCGGGAATCATCTATCCTATTTCTGATAGTACTTCGGTTAGTCCTGTCCAAGTAGTGCCTAAAACGTCTGGGATTACGGTTGTCAAAAATACTAATGATGAGTTAATATCTACGAGAATGACGACTGGGTGGCGTGTGCGCATTGATTATCGTAAACTGAATCTAGTCACAAGGAAGGACCATTTTCCTCTCCCTTTCATAGATCAAATGCTTGAAAGACTAGCCGGACATAGCCATTATTGCTTTTTGGATGGTTATTCTGGTTACAACCAGATTCCTATTGCTCCTGAAGATCAAGAAAAAACCACATTTACCTGTCCCTTCGGTACCTATGCTTATGGACGCATGCCTTTTGGGCTATGCAATGCACCTGCTACCTTTCAGCGATGTATGTTGAGCATCTTTTCTGATATGGTTGAGCGTTTTCTTGAGGTATTCATGGATGATTTCTCAATATTTGGGTCTTCTTTCGATGAGTGTTTACACCACCTATCCCTTGTGTTGGAAAGATGTCAAGAAACAAATCTCGTGTTAAATTGGGAGAAGTGTCATTTTATGGTACAACAAGGCATTGTACTTGGGCACCTCATTTCTCATAGGGGAATAGAAGTCGATAAGGCTAAAATTGATCTGATTTCACACCTTCCTCCACCACGAATAGTGAAGGAAATTCGATCTTTCCTTGGTCATGCTGGATTTTATAGGAGATTCATTAAAGACTTTAGCAAAATCTCTCGTCCCTTATGCAACCTACTTGATAAGGAAGCCACTTTTGTCTTTAATGATGAATGTTCACAAGCATTTGAAAAGCTCAAACTCTTATTGACTTCTGCTCCCATCATACAACCCCCCAATTGGTCTCTACCTTTCCAGCTTATGTGTGATGCATCTGACTATGCTGTTGGAGTTGTCTTAGGGCAACGAGTAGATAAGATGCCCCATGTCATCTATTATGCTAGTAGGACTCTGAATGATGCCCAACTCAATTACTCCACCACAGAAAAAGAGCTACTGGCCATTGTATTTACGGTAGATAAGTTTAGATCATACCTCTTAGGGTCCAAGGTTATTGTGTTCTCTGACCATGCTGCTTTGAGATACCTTTTCTCAAAGAAAGATACTAAACCTCGTTTGATTCGTTGGGTCTTACTATTACAAGAGTTTGATATTGAGGTTCGTGATAAGAAAGGTTCTGAGAATGTCGTAGCTGATCACTTGTCTAGGATTGTCTCAGAATGCACTAAGGATTTATCACCCTTGAATGAATCTTTTCCTGATGAACAACTTTTAGCTGTCTCCCAGTTACCTTGGTATGCTGACATTGTCAATTATCTTGTTACTGGTCAACTCCCTGAACACTAGACAAAACAGGATAGATCTAGGTTCCTTGCTGAGGTTAAACATTTTTTCTGGGATGATCCTTATTTGTTCAAGTATTGCCCTGATCAAATCATTAGGAGATGTGTTCCTGAAAATGAGTTTCATAGTATTATCTCCTTTTGTCATGACCATGCATGTGGTGGTCATTTTGGTTATAAGAAAACAGCTGCAAAGATTTTACAATGTGGATTCTATTGGCCAACACTCTTTCGTGATACACATGCATTTTGCTCCACTTGTGATCGGTGCCAACGTATGGGTAGTATTTCTCGTAGGAACATGATGCCCCTCACTAACATCCTTATCGTAAAATTTTTTGATGTTTGGGGTATTGATTTCATGGGTCCATTTCCTCCCTCATTTGGTTACCTATACATACTTGTAGCTGTTGACTATGTGTCCAAGTGGGTGGAGGCTGTACCTTGTAGGAAAAATGATCATAGGATTGTGATTCAATTCTTAAAAGATAACATATTTTCTCGTTTTGGGTCGCCTCGTGCAATTATAAGTGATGGTGGTAAATATTTTTGCAATAAACCATTTGAAACTGTCATGAAAAAGTACATCATCACTCATAAAGTTGGCAATCCTTATCACCCACAGACAAGTGGACAAGTGGAAATTTCCAATCGGGAGATCAAAACTATTTTAGAAAAAACGGTTCGACCCGATCGTAAGGACTGGTCGCAACGGTTGAACGACGCTCTTTGGGCTTATCGGACTGCATTTAAAACCCCGATTGGAATGTCCCCTTATCGACTTGTCTTTGGAAAAACATGTCACTTGCCTGTAGAATTAGAACATCGTGCTTATTGGGCTATCAAAACCTTCAACTTTGATATGGGTAAGGCTGGGTCACATCGTAAACTCCAACTTAATGAGTTAGAAGAGATTCGTAAGAATGCATATGAGAATGCCAAGATTTATAAAGAGCGGACTAAAATGTTTCATGACAAATTTATTCTTAGGAAGTCCTTTGAGCCCAACCAAAAAGTTTTGTTATTCAACTCTAGATTACGTCTCTTTCCTGGGAAGTTGCGTTTTAGATGGACTGGTCCATTCACTGTGACAAATGTTTTTTCTCATGGGGCAGTCGAGATTCAAAACCCTAAGGATGGTAGTATTTTCAAAGTGAATGGGCAGAGGTTGAAACCATACTTAGATGGGTTGGTAGATAGAGATGTGAAGTGTATTCGTCTTGAGGACCCCATTTATCAAAATTGTTGAGTTTAAAAAAAAAAAAAAAAAAAAAAAAAGATTTTTGTGGATGTTTATAATCCAAGTTTAGGGGTGGAATACTTGTAATTCCTTCTGATCCATTTTTTCTATTATTGTTATTTTTCTCCTTGTTCTTGCTCGAAGTTGGATAGTACGTCATCCAAGGTAATTCTCAAACATGCCCTTGTGACTTTCATTTTTAACTATTGAGGACAATATTTGATCTAAGTTTGGGGGTAAAGGGAATTTTTTTTTATAGATATATGTATATATTTTCATATTAAAAAAAAAAAAAAAAAAGAAAAAAAGAAAAAAAGAAAAAAAATGAGGTTTCAAAGCCTATGCAATATGTTCAGTATTTCTATATCTTTGAGTATTGAATTGTCATCAGTTTGGTTGAGATTTGAAAATCATTAGTATATTTGAGACTAAAATACTTAATCTAGTCAGAATAAATGATAGTCCTTAGTCTTTTATACTTATCATTATTTAGTTGATGACCCTCATAGTTAAACCTTGAAACATATTTCACGAGCACTGTCAGCTTACATTTTTTTAGAAAAGGTCTAAAATTTAGTGATATCGTTCTATTATCTTAGAAAAAAAATCGGTAGACCAGGATGAGATTCAATCAGGACTCTTGTGAAGAAAAAAAAAAAAAAAAAAAAAAAAAATCCAAAGGGTTGGCTTGAGGTTGGGAGTAAATTAAGCTCCTCTTGGGTAAACAATTCCTCGTGGAAAAAAAAAAAATCCAAAGGGTTGGCTTGATGTTGGGAGTAAATTAAGCTCCTCTTGGGTAAACAATTCCTTGTGGAAGTATGTCAAAGAAAAAAAAAAAAATCACTTGAGTTACCAATGTAAAATTGTTCTTATTCTGGAAACCCGATGATTTTTGAGATTTTGGAGTTATGTCATGAGGTTTTGACCAATTCTGAATTAGTGTTTAGTTGTTGCACTTTACAACAAGGATGGACAATTTGGGTCTTCAACTAAATTTTGATAAGTGAATTAGACTTAGCTTAAATTTAATTTAGACGGAGAATATGGGTTTGACATCTCAAATAAATTAATGATTCAAAAATCTCAAGTTGATGACAATTTACTATTCAAGGTTACATATGTGATTGTATATTGCTTTGAAACTTATTTTTCGGATGTTTGTGGGTATCATCACTGGAAACCCTCACGAGACTATAACTCGTCCACTAGGGGTCACCTAGGGGTTCAAAGGCTTATTGCATATGCTAAATGCAATCGAGAGTTCCTGCGAAAGTGGTATAGTTAGGTTTTTTTTTGTTTTTATTTTTGTTTTGCTCGAGGACTAGCAAAATATAAGTTTGGGGGTATTTGATAAGTGCATAATTCATACACGATTAACCTCCAAAAATATATTTTTTAGTCATTTATTTTAAATTATTTTAATTAATATTTGTGTTTTTATATTTTTATAGGTTGTTGGTGATTTCTGGTACAAATGGGTTAAATCCATCTAAACAAGCCCAAAATCTGTTTAGACCACGTCTTAGTATTTGGGCCATATATTTCAGTCCGTTGTTCGGATTTGTGTGAGCCCAGTGTTCCCAGAAAGCTGATTCAATGTAAAGAATATTGGTATTTCACATAGAAACCCTAATTCTGAAGTTTACAGGGCGAAAAAGACATTTTAAATCTGGCATACTATTTTGTGCGAAAATCAGCATCAGCTTGGTAATATAATCACAGATTTTGAAGGAACGATCAGAATGGAATGAAATCAAGGGCTGTGGGAAGAGGACTTGATTAACAAGAAAAGAGTATCTCACCAATATCTTCCAAATTTACTCTCCAAATTGGTCAAAGTTGGGCTGCAAGATATCACCAATTAGGAAAAGAAATATGGGAATATTGTATTCTCTTATTTACTTTCCTAGATGAAACCTTGAGGACCCCTATAAATAGGGCATATATGGATGCACAAAGGATCATCAAGAGCCAAGGAAAAGAAGAGAAGACTGGTGCAATCCATGGAGAAGCAAAGGCGTTCTTCCATCTTCAATTTCGGTTTGGTTGTTGTTTTATTATTTTTTTTCTTCAAGTGTAACTAATTCTCTCGGCCAGGGCGGAGAGGAAACCCTTTTCATTTACAATTCTATTATTTCAATTGAAATAAGTAGTTGAATCTTTCATTTAAATTCTTCTTCTTATTATTTTAATGTTTTCCTATACTTTCAATTTTATGTGCTTTAACCAAGACTTTAATTGAATTTATTGGAACTTTAGCATATAGGTTACTTGTGTCTGACCATGAACATGTAATCTTATTTGGCGATTTAAGAAGAAGAAAGTAAATCATAATTATTTATGCCTGACCATGGATAGTTAGTTGTGATTTATGTTATTCTTTCAATTATTTGTTTATTATTCATGATCAAGATAATAAATATTTAATTGAACCTATGCCCTAACCCGGATAGGCCATCCATATGTTTGATTATAATTATTTTTTATTGGATGTGTGAAGATTATTTGGCTATTTAATAAATTCAATTGAAAATTGGAATTGTATTGATTAGTGGTGGAATCAAAGCCTTGGAATTTTCTTTATTATTGTTCTTTTATCTCTGTTACAATTATTCTTTTATCAAAATCATCAATATTTGGTTGAATTAGTTAGATAGTAATTTTTAGATTTAATTTGTCTAATCAATCCTTGTGGGAATGACCTCGCAGTACCTGTACTCTTTACTACTATGATTCGTATACTTGCGAGTAAAATTTGATTTGTGTTAATCTATCTTTTGGGTTACTCTAAATTTCACAACACCTGTCATAATGCTGTAAACAAGAAAGGTCTCCATACGCGAAACACTAATGCAACTCCCAGTTTTGGGCAAAATAGAATAGGTTAGAACATTATGAACTAACCTTGCCTCAGGTAGGAGCATGAAGGAGAGAAGACAAGATATCTGCTTGGTTTCCTTGTCGATACATATAGTCCGAACCACCTCAATGCAATCAAAAACATTAGCAGTGTACCAATCCTATTTTGAGAAATGGCGGATTCCGTCAGCAGGAAGCGAAAAAATGCGATTGATATCCCTATCTTGGAAAGTTACATCGCGACCCGCCACATGAGCTCGAAGATGTGGAAGAAAGTAATCCTTACGATTTTGCAAGGAAGCATAAAAGGCTTTGACAACTCAGGGAAATAAGGGAATGTCGAGAGAAATGAAGAAATCCCAACCAATTGTTTTGAATAAATCAAAAGTTCTAACCTCAATTTCAGTGCAGAGATTTTGAGTGACGACTCTGCATGGGTAGGAGGAGGATGGTCAAAGATGGTGATGAAGCGATTTCGAGCACCTTCACCCTCGAGAAGAGCCTCAATAGGCATGGGTGCGTCATATCCATCTTCTTCGGCAACAACTGATGGAGAGGGAGGAACACGTGGAGCGGTAGAGCTTTGGCCACCATCAATATATAAACGTTTCCGGGTCAAGCCATGAGTTTTGGGTGCCATTGTGAGATATGAGAGTATATATATATATATATGTATAGATATATAATGGTGTATATATGAGAGAAAGAGATTGGGTGGAGGATGAGATTGGGGTAAAATATATATAGGGGATTAGATGAATAAAATGAGATGGGTAAATGAAATTAATGAAAAATAGAGAGGGAATGAATGTGGGATAGAGGGGTTGAGAACCTGAGAGAAGGGAGAAGTGAGAAGTGAGAGAGGAAGTCAAAAGAATGGAGAAGACGAAGTGGGGGTTAGGTTAATGAGGAGGCGTAGTCGACTAAGACATGATGGAGTCTACTTGGAAACCATTTAGTCGATTATGACATGGTGTCTAGTCGACTAAGACAGGACGAAATAAAAGAGGAAAATGCGTAAGGTTGGAACGATAGGTGTAGTCGACTATGAGCCATGGTGTAGTCGACTAAAGAGAGAAATAATTTTGGAAAATCTGAAAAAAATCTTTGAAAATTTTGAAAGTAACAAAAATTTTGAATAAATTTGACACTTACGAAATTTTTTTGATGTTAGGCTAAAACATCAATATCCATGACCATTTCGATTTCCCTACGAATTTTTGAATAAGATTTGTCAGAGAGTGGTTTTGTGAAAATATCCGCTAATTAATTTTTAGTGTCAATAAAAACCAATTCAACGTCGCCTTTAGCTACGTGTTCACGTAAGAAATGATGCTTAATCTCGATGTGCTTGGTGCGCGAGTGTTGAATAAGATTCTTAGATATACAAATAGCGCTTGTATTATCACATTTAATAGACACGTGATTGAGAATGAGATCGAAATCAAGTAATTGTTGTTTAATGTAAAGAGTTTGAGCGCAACTACTACCGGCCACAACGGAATTTTGCTTTTTTACTTTACCATGAAACTAGTGAGTGTCCTAGAAAGTGACATGTGCCACTTGTGCTTTTTCGATCTACTTTAGATCCCCCAAAATCGGCATCCGAATAGCTAATAAGATCAAGTGAACTCCCAAGTGAATACCGAAGTCCTAAGTTAATTGTACCACTTAGGTAGCGAAAAATACGTTTCACGGCAAGTAAGTGAGATTTTTTAGGACAAGATTGATAACGAGGACATAGACACACACTAAACATTATATCTGGTCTACTAGCGGTTAAGTAAAACAAACTACCGATCATGCCTCTATATTTTGTAATGTCAACACATTTACCATTTTCATCTTTGTCAAGCTTAATAGAGGTCCTCATAGGAGTTATGGCATATTTGGTAACCTCTATACCAAATCGCTTTAGCAGATCTTTAGTGTACTTGGATTGACTAACAAATAAGTCATCCGAGCTTTGCTTAATTTTCAAACCTAAAAAGAAGTTCAACTCACCCATCATGCTCATTTCAAATTCATTTTGCATACTTGTAGCAAATTATTTACAAAGAGAATCATTTGTCGAGCCGAAAATAATGTCGTCAATATATATTTGGACAATCAACAAATTTTTCTTAATGATTTTTGTAAAAAGTGTGTTATCAAAAATCCACTAAGTCTTTCATACCAAGCTTTAGGAGCTTGCTTTAAACCATATAAGGCCTTAGTCAATTTGAAAACATGATTTGGAAAAAAGTTTATTTTTAAAACCGGGCGGTTGCTTTACAAAAACATCTTCTTCTATGACCCCATTTAAGAAAACACTTTTGACATCCATTTGATAAAGAGTAAAATTTCTAGATGATGCAAATGTAAGAAGCATTCTAATTTTTTCTAATCTAGCTACGAGTGCAAAGGTCTCATCGTAGTCAATGCCTTCCTCTTGATTATAACCTTGAGCTACTAGTCTTGATTTATTTCGAATAATCACTCAATTTTCATCCTTTTTATTTCGAAAAACCCATTTTGTGCCAATGATAGTTTGATTTTCGGGTTTAGAGACTAAATACCAAACTTGATTGCGTTCAAATTGATTTAGTTCCTCTTGTATAGCAACAATCCAAGAATCATCACATTGAGATTTGTGGAAGTTCTTGGGCACGATTTGAGACACAAATGCTATGTGATTGCAAAAGTCTTTAAGTTGAGATCTAGTGCTAACCTCTTTTGACGGATTACCTATGACTTGATCAAAATGATGATTGTGTACAATCCTCCATGATTTAGGAATTAATTTTGTCAAATCATCATTGGACTGATGCTCAACTTCACTCTTTTCCTTTTGGCTACTTGATGAGTTGGAGATATTGAGATTATTTAAACTATCCTCAATCCCTACAACTTCATCATCATCTAGGTCAACTCTAGGTTGTGGTGATTCATCAAAGATAACATGAATTGACTCAACCATGGTTAGAGTCCTCTTGTTATAGACTCGAAAAGCTCTACTTCTTAAAGAATATTTTATGAAAATTGCTTCATCCTATTTGGAGTCGAATTTTCCTAAGTTATATTTATCATTTAACACAAAACATTTACAACCGAATATCTTGAAATACCCAATATTTGGCTTTTGACCATTCCATAACTCATAAGGTATTTTCCCCAATTTCATTCGAATAATGACTCAATTAATTATATGGCAAGCGGTATTTACCGCTTTCGCCCAAAGACTTCGGGAAAGATTGTGTTCATTTAACATAGTTCTAGCCATTTCTTGCAATGACCTATTCTTTCTTTCAACTACACCATTTTGTTGAGGAGTTCTAGGGGCCGAGAGATCATAATATACACCAAGTTCATCACATAATTTCTCTAAATCTTGATTGTCAAATTCCCTACCCCTATCACTTCGAATTTTCTTGATTTTCAAATCTTTTTCATTTTGAATGACTTTATAAAATTTATCAAGAATGGAGTGAGTTTCATTTTTATGAGCAAGGAAGTGAACCCAAGTGAGTCTAGAGTAGTCATTGACTATAACAAGTAAATAGAGTTTTTCGGCTAAGCTAGCCATTCTCTCTGGACCAAAAAGATCCATGTGAAGTAGCACTAATGGTCTAGAAGTGGTAATGTCTTTCTTTTTCATAAAATATGACTTTACTTGCTTCCCTACTTGACATGCACTACATACTTTATCTTTTGAAAATTTTGTCTTAGGGAGACCTTTGACTAAATCATTTTTAGATAACCGATGAATGAAGTCCATACTAGCATGTCCTAAGCGTCTATGCCATAACCAACTATTTTTTCTAGATGTGACAAAATATTTAACATCTTGTTCATGCAATTCACATAACAACATAATATACAAATTTCCGTTTCTTTTAGCATTGAACAATTGCTTCCCATATTTCTCAACTATGCATGTATTTGACCTAAAGATAATATCATAACCTTTGTCACACAAATGACTAATGCTATAAAAATTATTCTTCAAACCATCTACCAAAATCACGTTATCTATAGAGAGAGAAGAGGATATACCAATTGAGTCAATCCTTATAATTTTTTCTTTCGAGTTGTCTCCAAAAATTACGTTTCCTCATTCATAGGATTTTAGATAAATGAACTTTAATTTGTCTCCCGTCATATGCCTTGAGCATCCGCTATCAAGAAACCATTTTTCCTTTGATGCGGACTTCAAACATACCTACAAAATAAATTTAAGTAACGTTTATTGGTACCCAATCTATTTTGGGTCCACTAAGGTTATAGAGAGATGCAATAGTTCCTTTTGGAACCCAAATAATTCTTGATACTACATTCTCCTTCCTACGCAAGCATGCAATAGTTCCTTTTGGAACCCAAATCATTTTTGTTACAACTTTCTTCTTTCTATGAAAGCATGCATTTGCCTTATGTTCCTTTCTCTTGCAATAGTAGCAAGTAATATGCTTATAATCATTTGAAGATGTGTGAGATGATTGTCTTATAAATGTATGCCTTAATGATTTTCTCTTTTTCAAAACATCATACCTTAGACCACTTTTATCAAATGATCTTTTTTGTCTTCCTAATATAATGCTTAGATTATCTTTTTCTTTTGTAAACTTTGCTAAGACATTTATTTGATCATCTATAGTATGTTTTTAAAAAATATTTTCCTTTTCTAGCTCAATGCTTTTGTCATCCATTTTGCATGAATCAACTAAGGTGGAATTAGTAGAACTACATGAAGATTTTACTTTCTTAAGTAAAATATGTTTGCTAGCTAATTTTTCAAATTCATCATACAATTCTTCAAATACATCTTGCAATTCATTATAAGAGAAGAGAAGTTCATCATACGACAATTTGGATTTATTTAATGCATGTGAATTTAAATGTACCTCATCTTCATTTGCTATGAGACAAATGTTTGTCGTTTCCTTGCCATTTTCTTCCTCATCCGAATCACATGAGTCGTAGTCATACCATGTAGCATTCATAGCCATCTTGTTTGGCCTTTTCTTGTTCTCCTTTTTGAGCTTGAAACAATCGCTCCTATAGTGCCCCGGCTTCCCACAATTGAAGCGGGTTGGGGGTTCCCTCTTATTAGACTTGCCTCTTTGCTCGTTTCTTCTTATGAATCTTCTACCATTGACTTTCTTTCTTTGAAGGAATCTCTTAATCCGGATCTTCTTCATCCGGCTCATTTGCTTCATTTTTGGTAGAAGCTTGCAACGCCACACATTTTCTTAATTTAGTGTCTTCTTCTCGAGACTTTAGGATAATTTTCCAAGTGAGAAGAGACCCAAATATCTCATCAAGGCTCAAGGTATTGAGGTCATGGGCTTATTTGATGGCCGTCACTTTTGCATCCCATTTGGCCGTAAGGCTTTTAAGAACCTTGCGTGATGCATCGGATCTAGGAATAATTCTACCAAGATGCTTTAGTCCATTCAAAATATTTATAAAACGAGACATCATAGAATTTATATTTCATTATCTTTCATGGCAATTAATTCATAATCATGCATGAGTATGTCAATTTTGGATTCTCGTACTTGAGAGGTTCCTTCATAAGTAACTTCTAGCTTTTCGCACATTTCTTTAGCGGTTAAGCAAGTAGAAACATGATTAAATTCATTTGGGCTAAAGGCACAATTTAGATTAATTTTGGCTTTAGCATTAAAAGACATAAGCATACGCTCATAATTATCCCATTCATTCGGCAATTTAGGGATTGTTTTTCCATCTACAACATTGGTTATAGTAAAAGGTCCATCAACAATAACTTGCCAAATTTAGTAATCAATAGCTTGAAGGAAATATATCATTCTAGTCTTCCAATAGCTATAGTTTGAACCATCAAACCATGATGGCCTATTGTTAGATTGTCCTTCAACGTGAGTGACTAAATTTGAAGTCACGATCATTCTCTAAGATGGTTAAGTAAAAAATAAGTAGAGATTAGGCTCTGATACCAATTGTTAGTCACTAATTGACCCTAGAGGGGGGGGGGGGGGGGGGGGTGAATAGGGTGTTTAATAATTTCTTTTAAATCTTTTCGGAAATTAAATCAAGCTATATCAATTATTCAATTACTTTAAGAACCAAGTAATTATTTCAATAACAAGTTTGAGTTAATTGATCTAGCAGCTCAACACAACATTAATATAGCATGCAAGATAGCAAAATAAAGAGATAGAGATAGAGAGAGATTGACACCGTGATTTTTACGAGGTTCGGTAGCTCCTAGTCCTTAGCTCAAGAATCCCCTTCCTTAAGACTTTCTCAATCCTCACACTATGGCTTTTTCTTCAATAGGTGGAATATCAAGACCTTTACACACGAGCTAACGAGCTTGTCTCACATTCAAGAGAACAATCCTCCCTTAAACCAATAGGCTTCACTTACCCAAGATTACAAATTCGCGTATGCAATCAATATATCACTCAAGAACCAAAAACACTCAAAAACCCTAAGGTTTTTATGGAGGATAGATCAATATAAGCTCAAGTGTTCTTTAGTGATGTATCAAGAACTCTAAATGAATATTCTCTAATAAATGAATTTCAATGAATGTGTTTTAGAGAATGAAAATCGAAACTAGAGTTGAAAGCTTTAAGAGATTTGAGTGAAAATCAAGCTTTTTTATTTTTGCCTTCAATGGCTTTTAGAAATAGTGCTAGAGAAGAATAAAGATGAAGAGTTGAATATTTTATCACACAAGAACCACCCTTTGTCAATCCCACATCTCATTCTATATATATGAAAATTATTAGGGTTTTGAGAGTGAGTTACACCTACACATGTAGACAGGATCCGTTGAAAAAGTTGGAGAGAATAGACACAAGATGATGGGCAATAGCATGCTGTGAAAACCACTTTTAAATTTTAAAATAGTGCCTTAGTCGACTACATAGAAGGCGTTAGTCGACTACACCAATTTCTCCAAACGAATCCTAATTCATCGACTTTCTCCAGTCGACTACATGGATGGTTTAGTCGACTGCAGAGTGCCTTAGTCGACTCCCTCCTGATTCTCAGAAATGGTTTTAGCTTTATCATGATCAAGTCGACTATGAGAGATGATTTAGTCGACTGCAGGTGCCTTTAGTCGACTACAACCTATTTGCAAGATTTTCCTTAAGCTTCAACTTGGTCTAGTCGACTATAGGGTAGGCCTAGTCGACTATGACTCCAAAAAAAAAGACTTATTTTTTTTAGTTCATTTTTGATCGGTTTCGAGTTCGGTTATTTTATCTCTTGAGCTTATAGAATTTACCAAAACATAAAATACTTTGTTACAATGTTCGACCTACCTACCCCGAGTATTGAGTTTTCGACTTCTGCTTTTCGTTGTTCATTTTGTCCTTCCATTTTTGCGCTTCAATTTCTTTGTTGCTTCACTGCTTTTGTGCAAGCATTCTTTCCGAGCAATTTCTCCGAGTCCTTTTCCTGTCTTTTTGCTGAAACACGTAACTTAAATTTGCATTAGTTTCAAACAGACTTTAATGGTTTGTTATCATCAAATATTTTATTGTTTGCCGAAAGTGTATTTCAAGGCCAACATCACTCACTAGTGTTTCACTCATACCAAGAAAAATACTAGTTTGTATTTTTATTTCTCCTTTTAGTTCTTTGCCCACACAATTATTCATAGAGGACTCCCCTATTTATAGAGTAGGGGTCTTGGAATGAATGGCCAAGATCTGATTTTTCTTATTAAGATGGATGGCCAAGATTTGATATTTCTTTTCAAGAAAAGAACATAATAGAAAATGCCCATATTTGAGATTTCCTAACCAAAGTAGGAAACTTGATGGCCAAGTTTTCTTGCTCCTCAAGAAAAGGAGCCACCAATTATAACAATCTTCCACTTGGAGAATTTTCATCAAGTTTTCTTGCTCCTCAAGAAAAGGAGCCACCAATTATAACAATCTTCCACTTGGAGAATTTTCATTAATAAATTTACTCCATCAATGATCAGTGTATTACGGTATGCTCATTTCTGTCTTCAGACTTGAAGACTCACTGAAGTTGAGCACAACTTCCGTTTCTCTGTTGTCACTACTTTGGTCAATATGTCTGCCTAATTCTTGCTACCTTGGATCATCTCAAGTGTTAACATCCCATCTTCTAATAGAGATCTAATGAAGTGATAACGAAGTCCTATATGTTTGGTCCTCGAATGAAATGCTAAATTTTTTGCCAGATATATTGCACTCTGACTATCACTGTGCAAAATATTCTTCTTTTGCTTGAATCCCAATTCCGCCAACAACCCTTTTAACAATTCTTTACTATCCTTTGTCACAATTACATACTCAGCCTCTATAGTATATAACGCTACAAAATTTTGTATCTGCAAAACCTAACTGACTGTTGTAGTACATAGTGTAAAGATGTAGCTAGTAGTACTTCTTCTATGGTTTATCTCACTAACAAAATTTTAGTCTATATAGCCATGTAGTTTCACTTTGCCTTTTCCAAACAAAGACATATGTTTGTGGTACCTCATAAATATCGCAATATCCACTTCACTGCTTCCTAATGAGTTTTTCCTTGATTAGACATGAATTTGCTGACAGCTCCCATTGCCTGCATATGAAATATCTGGTCTCATACAAGCCATTGCATACATCAAGCTTCCAATAGTTGAAGTATATGGAACATTAGCCATAATTGTCCTTTTTTATTCTGTCTTGGGAGACTGGTCTTTGGATAGTCGAAAGTGACTAACCAAAGGTGTTAGTTGGTTAAGCATCACTCATGTTGAACCGCTTCAGGACCCGTTCAACATAGTCGGCTTGAGACAACTACAGAATACCCTTCTACTTGTCCTTGTTATTTCTCATACCAAGAATCTGCTTCGCTGCGCCTAAGTCCTTCATCTCGAACTCATTTTCCAACTGTTTCTTTAACTCATTGATGTCACCAAAATCATACCTAGCTACTAACATGTCATCAACATAAAGTAGAAGGATGATGTAATTCCTGTCAATGTTCTTGAAGTAGCAACAATGGTCAACATTGCACTTGTTGTAACCATGTATCTGCATAAACCCATCGAATTTCTTGTACCACTGTCTTGGGGTTTATTTTAAGCCATACAAGCTCTTTTATAATTTGCACACAATTTTATCTTTTCCTATGATTGATAAACCTTCCTGTTGTTGCATATATAACTCCTCATTTAGGTCACCATGGAGGAAAGAAATTTTGACATCTAACTAATCTAGGTGCAAACCCTCTGCTGCAACAATGCTAAGAACTGAACGAATAGTATTCAGTTTTACAACCGGGGAAAAGATGTCGGTGTAGTCTCTCCTTCTTTATACTAAAATCCTTTGACTACAAGTCTTGCCTTGTATCTCTTGGAACCATCATATTCATTTTTGACCCTATACACCCATTTGTTAAGGAGAGCTTTCTTTCCTACCGACAACTCGGTTAACTTCCATATTTTGTTGGAGATAAGGGAATTTATCTCATCTTCCATCGTAAGCTCCCACTTGCTCGTATCTACTGCATGACATGCCTCGTCATATCATTCTGGTTCACCTCCATGTGTGAGAAAAAAATAATTCATGTATCTCCTATTTGGCACATGCGACCTTGTAGATCTCCTATATACAAGAATAGGAGTCAGAGACTGCGGTGTATCATCCTGTTGAGTATTGCTCTCTGCCATCGGTTCTTTTGACTAGGACTCTCAACTGTTTATTATACCACATCACTATCTTGAACATCATTTAAATCAAAATACACAGGATCACTTTGTGCTGCATGATTTGAGGTTGTTGTGTGTATGTCTTTGTGCTTCAGATCACCTTATTGTTTTGGTCATCCCAGATGCGATAACCATGCTCGTCATTACCAAATTCAATAAAAATGCCTTTCTGTGATTTGGGATCAATCTTTCCCCTAACATGATCATTGATATGCACATATGCGACACAACTGAAAACTCTAAAATATGAGAGTGTCACATCTTTACCTCTCCATACCTCTTCTGGTATTTCGTGCTCTAATGGTACTGATGGACCTCGATTGATAAGATATGCTGTTGTACTGACTGCTTCTGTCTAGAACTGTTTCGATAAACCTGCCTGTATACACATGCTTCTAGCTCTCTTAGTCAAAGTTCGGTTCATATGTTCTGTTATGCCATTTTGTTGTGGTGTACATGGAACAGTCTTCTCTAATCTGATACCGTTCTCATAGTAAAAGTTTTTAAAACCAATGTCCTGATATCCTCTACCATTGTCGGATCTTAATATCTTTATCTTCAAACCCGTCTCATTATTCACCATGGCCTCCCATTTCTTGATCACATCGTACACCTCAGATTTATGTTTCAAGAAATAAAACCAAAACCAATATGGAATGATCATCAATGAAAGTCACGAAATAGGACTTTCTGCCAAGATATGAGACATTTACTAGACCCCAGACATCAGTGTGAACTAGCTCAAGCTTCTCCTTTATGAGAATTCCTTTATTGCTTTGGAGATTTACCTTCTTTTGCTTACCGAATACGCAATTCTCACATAAGTCTATATCAACCGATTTCAAGCTTGGTATTTTCCCTTCGAGAGCATAACCTTGAGCCCTTTTTCACTCATATGACCTAGCATTTGATGCCACAGGTTATGATCCTCTTTGCTTTCTACAACTGCTACCAATGTGCTAACATTGTGGTTATATACAATATACCAACTTTCTTTCCTCGTGCTATAGTCATAACCCCTATGAAAACTTTCCACTCATCATCCTTAAAAGTGGTCACATAACTATAACTTGCCAACTGGCCTACTGAGATCAGGTTCTTCCTCAAGTCTGGAATGTTTCTAACATCCTTTAACTTCCATATTGATTCACTGAGTCTAATATGTACTTCACATTTGCCTACGACTCTGCAGGGCTGATCGTTACTTAGATAAACCTTTCCTAGGTTACCAGGTACATAGCTCTCAAAGAGCTCTCGACTTCAGGTGGCATGAAATGATGCTCTAGAGTCCAAGACCCAAAACTCTATCTTGCTCTCCAAAGAGTATTTCAACACACCATTTACTTCTTCTGAGATAATATTTGCTCCAGTCTTATTCTCCATTTCCTTCTTCGGAGATCCGCATTGGTTCTTGTAATGACTAGTTTTACCGCAATTCCAACATTCAATCTCTTTGGAATTTCTGGGATTTTGAGACTGTGATCTTCCATGTCTCGACTAGGAACGACCTCGTCCATAACTTCCGCCTTTGTTCATGCTCGAACTTCTGCCTCTACTTTCAACATTCAATGCCGAACCACTATTGGAAGTTCCTGTTGTCTGCCTTCTGATCTCTTCCGCGAGTATCATGCTCACTATGGAATCATATTGCATTTTTTTCTTTCCTAGAAGAGCTACTAATTGTAGTAATTATGCCGCTCTAACTCTCCGACAATTGGCTTAGAACCAGAACTACTCTTATCTCATCTAAAACTAGAATATCAACAGATTCCAACCGCCCAATGATCTCATTGATAGTATTGCGATGCTCATTGAACTTTCCATTTTTAGGCATCTTTAGATTAAATAATCTTTTGACGAGATGTACTTTGTTTGTTGTAGATGGTTGTTCGTACCTGTTAGAAAGGGATTCCATGCGAGACCTTGTTGTCTTATCATTTTTTTATATTAAAGGCAACAGACTTTGACAACGTCAATCTGATCGTACCGAGAACCTTTCGAGCAAGGATTTTCCACTCCTCTTCTGTCCTTAATTCTGGCTTCCAAAAGGCAAAGTTTGTACTGTCAAACTTTTCGACCATGGTTGCCTTTGACATTGCTCACACTTTAGCATTTTTTTTTTGTGTTTTCCCGATTAATCAGAATTTCTCACCGATTGATCGGAGCTTTCCACCGATTTATCAGAACCCGATGACTTCAGCATCTTCAACTTTTTTTCCGGCAAAACTTCTAATGGCTGATGCGGCTTTTCCCGACCTCCAATTTTTACACGATTTTCACCGTTGGCTTCATCTTGACGAGATAAACACGATGGTGTGCTCAAATTTTGATTTTGCACACCTTGAATAAACACGAGATAAACACGATTTTCACCGATTTGCGTATTTTTTTGGATCTGCTTTAACCTGAAGGCTCTGATACCACTTGTTGGGAATTTAAAACACTGATACAAATAGTTAGGACAACGTAATTTTTTATGTCACTTGTTAGGGATTCCCCACCCTAACTCTAAAAAAAACGCACACAATTGTAACAAAAATCACACAAACACAACACAACACAAAGACACAAAGATTTTTATTTGGTTCGGCCAAATCAGCCTACGTCTACGGAGCACACCAACCATCACTATCAAATTAGAAGATTACAATGATGAATAACTTACACGTGTATCGCTCACCAGTATTCACTCACACCAAGAAAAATACTATTATGTTCTAGTATTTTTCTCTCTCTTATTTGTTCTTTGCCCAACAGTTCTTCATAGATGACTCCCCTTATTTATAGACAAGGGGTCTTGGAATGAATGGCCAATATCTGATTTTACTCATCAAGACGGATGATCAAGATTTGATATTGCTTTCCAAGAAAGTAACAGAAAAGAAAAATTCCATATTTAAGATTTCCTAACCAAAGTAAGAGACTTGTTGAACAAGTTTTCTTTCTCATTAAGGAAAAAAGCCAACAATTATAACAAAAGCTTCCCTAAGCTCAAACAACAAACACAACTATGAGGACCACAAAGCAAAAAATCAACCCTCCAAGCAGGCAGAGACATGTTCATAGGATGATTAAGCAAAAAATGCAAAAGCCGATGAAGAAAGAGCTCTAACAGGAAAAGACAAGATCATAGGATAACAAAGGTAGAAGTAGAGCAATGTCCAAAGGTAGAATCTAGGAGAGTCCAAGTTTAGGCTAGTCTTAGATTTTGATCAGTAGTTTTGACCCTTTTAAGAGGGAGAGCTTTAAACTTGACAGTATTAAAAATCTCATTGAAAACCTAATTATTTGTTCTCACTTTCCCTTTGTAAAATTTGTTTTTCTTTTTAACCAGATAATGTAGAAAACAACTCCAAAACTTCATTTTCTTAGTGTCGAAAGGAGGTTATTTCCCTTTAGATTAGAGAACCATGGGATGAGGTCTTCCCATTTGTGGAACTGGCATTGGAGAGAGCCTCTTATATTGATAGAAGTCCATCCTCTTATGGAAGGGGTCGCTAAAAGAAAATGTGTTTAATGGATTGTTGGGAAGAAGAAAAAACACAAGCTTTATGAATAGTGAGCCCTATTTGTTGCAATCTATCTTGGGTGATGGTTCTTTTTTGAAGAGTTGTTCAAAGGATAAAGGAGTGTTTAGGGACAGCTCTATTAAACCACAAGATGGTGTTCTAAGGGACAATGTTCCTTCTTCTGATAATTTTCCAAGTAGAATTGATGCTAAAAACATCCTTGTTAAGCCACAAAATTTTGTCCTTAACATAGCTTGATGGAGGAAGGATGATGGCTAAAGAATTAGTGAGGTAGGATAAAGCTATAATGCTAGGCCAGTTCCAAAAGGAACCAAACCATAAGGAGACCAGTTTAGCATTTTTCCGAAGACCTAAGCTGATGATAATCTCCTCACCAAAGATGTCAGTTATAGGTTTATCCATGATTCAAGTATTATACCGTATAGAGACCTTAGAACCAACTCCAATTTTGAAGTTGAACATCCTTTTGAAAATGTCTCTAATATTAAGTATCTTCTTCCTAGTCCAAGACCTGTTGTAAGAATGTTGTAGTTTTCAAAACTTTTTGTTACTGATCAGAGAGGAATGAGCCATTATAGCTTAAATAGAAGTGGGATGTGGTTGAAGCAAATTCCACATGTGTTTGACCATGGAATCATAGTTCCATTGACATGGGTCTTTAATGCTAAGACCCTCTTCAGCCTTAGGTAAGAAAACATCTATCCAAACAAGTTTTTCACCACCAAGTTTCAACTCAAGACTATTCCACAAGAACTTAGTAAGTAAGGTACAGATCATTTTTAAAATAGATTTGGGTATGATGAAGGTGAAGAGCCAATACACCTGCATAGCAAACAAAATAAATTATATTAATTGCAATTTGCCAATATAGGATAAAAATCTGTAATTCCAAAACTGATTTTTCTTTGTGATTCTCTAAACAAGCTCTTGACAGTCCTCATGTTTAAGCTTAAAGGAGATGAGAGGCACACCCAAGTACTTAATAGGTAGCTCCCCACTACTGAATTGAGTGATATTAAGAATTTGAGCTCTTATAGTGTCATCAATGCCAACCATGAAGATGATGCTTTGAGAGGGGTTAGGGGTGTGACCTGAGAGTTCACTAAAGGTGTTGAGCACCCTTATAATAGTCTCAATAGAGGCAAGTTCACCATTACAAAAGAGAAGAAGGTCATCAGCAAACATAATGTGATTGAGTTTGACTTTTTTGTATCTCTAGTAATATTTGAAGCCTCCAAACAAGTCCATACCATTGAGCATTCCTGAGAGGACCTCCATGGTCATGACAAAGAGATAAAGATACATTGGATCTCCTTGTCTCAGGCCTCTCTCAGTACCAAAGTAACCCTCAAAACTCATATTAATGTTACCAGAAAACATGGCTGGCTTGATGCAGGTCATTATGAGCTTCAAAATACCATTAGGTACCCCAAAAACAAGAAGGGAAGCTTCAAAAAAAATCCTATGATAAAGTGTTATAAGATTTTTTTATATCAATCATAAGGGCAATTTTTTCTAGATGCTTGTTTTGTGATAATGGATCATGACTTCTTGGGCCAAGATAATGTTATCAGTAATGCATCTACCAAGAATGAAATGAGATTGATTAGAATTGAGTTTGTCATTGAGGATAGTCTTGAGTATATTGGCAAAAATTTTTGTAATGCATTTATAAATCACATTGTAGACATCTATAGGTTTGAAATCCTTCATCTTAGAGGGGTTGGCCACCTTAGGTATAAGAGTGAAGGAGGCTGCAGTGACTTTTCTTAACATCAAACGTGTTTCAAAGAAATTGAAAATTGCATTATTAACATTAGGCTCTATTACAGACCAAGCACATTTGGAAAAGACACTACTGAGCCCACCGAGACCAAGGCTCTTATAATATTTCATATGGAAAAAGGTAAAATTAATCTTATTTCTGGTCACTGGTTTGCACATCCACTCCTTTTGGCTCTAGGATAGGGGATTCTTGACGAATTAGCTCATGTCAGGTAATTGCTCAAGGTTAGAAGGTTTAGAGAAAAGGTTCTTATAGTAGTCAATTAGAATTTTTTTGATGGAGTCTTTGTATTTAACAAAATTTCCATCATTACTGGTAATGCAGGTGATTTTTTTGAAAGCTCTTCTTTGGTTGGCTAGCTTGTGGAAATATTAGAGTTTTGGTCACCAAGCTAAAGCCATTGAACCCTAGACTGTTATCTTAGCAAGCAATCTTTTGCATTGGCATACTTTTACAAGTTCTTGATGTAATCACTCCATATCCTGATCAGGTCCTCATTCTGGGGGTTACTATCAATTAAGCTCTGGCCATTGAGAACTTTTCTTCTGACTTCTTTAACTTTTGATAAAGCTCACTAAAGTGCTCACATTTGAGTTTTTTAAGCCCTTATTTGATGAGTTTCATCCTTTGCATAATGGAGCACATGTTTGTGCCCCTAACTTTGGTATTCTAAGCATTCTGAACTACAAGAATGAAATCCTCCTGGTTTATAAGAAAATTATTGAACCTAAAGGGTTTCTTGGTTTTCACAAAATCAGTCTTCAACGTTAATATATTCTAACACCCCCTCAAAGTCAAGGTGGGTGATATGAAGTCACATTGTGTTTGGATATAAGCTCTTGAAATCGGCATGGAAAAGAGTTTTAGTGAAGATATCGGTGAGCTAATCTTGAGAGGAGATAAGTTATAACTTAATGTATGTTGTAGAAGATTATGACGAACAAAGTGATAATCAATCTCAATTTATTTTGTTCGCTCATGAAAGACATCATTGTGAGCAATATGGATAACACTTGAGTTATCAGAATAGATAGAAGTTATAGTAGATTTGATAACCTGCATATCATTAAGAAGTCATCGAAGTTGAAATTTCAAAAGTAGCATTAACAAGTGCTCTATACTATGCTTTAAATCTAGATTGAGAAATAATTTTCTGTTTCTTACTATGCCAAGAAATAAATGAAGCTCCAAGAAAGAAATATAACACTGTACTTGGATTCGTCTTGAACATTGACAACAAACTTGTTGCAACACGATGTCCTATCTTTGGTGTGAGATACTAATAGGTGCCAAATATTCTCCATTTTAGGCCTTTATCTTGCTAATGTTATGTCTTTACATTCCATTATTTGGTATTTTTATACCGTTTGTGTGTTTAAGCTTGTTTCAGGAGCTTAATGAAGAAAATCAGTTAACTTTGGTGAATTAACTAGAGAAGTGCTATGGCTATTCAAAGAAGAGAGCTAAATAGGTGTTTTCAAGAGAAAATTGTCTCCTAGAGGGCTAAAATGACATTTTTCGGAGCCGCAACTTCAAGAATCATTCTAATGGAGTCGATGGGGTTCTACCGGCACATTTTCCAAGAAAAGTGGTTTTCATGAATTTTACTATGCTTGGTCAACGCTTCTAGTAGCTAAAAGTGGCTAGAAAATGTTATTTTGACGCTTGACCTACATTTCATGTTTTTGACCTACGCTTTAAGCGTAGGCCTAGCCTACGCTCCAAGCGTTGGGGGGTCTGCGTGGTTAAGTGTTTAAATGACATATTTGACCACAACTTGAATTCATTTGAGGCGGCTGCGACTTCTACACCTCGATACACCTGATACATACATATTATATATCAGAATATAGGGTTTTGCTCATTTGGGTGTGAAGTGACGAAAAAGGGTAACCTTAGGGTTTCCTTTGGTTATTGTCTATAAATAGAGATGTTTACTACAGATTTGAGAGAGCTTCAATACACGTATAATTTTCAGAGCATCCTCTGGAGCTTTATATCATTTCAAAGGTGAGAAGCCATACAAGACTTAGAGTTCCGGAGAAGAAGAGAATGGTGAACGATTCTACATCAATGATGCGGTCTCCATCAGTCATGTTCAACTAAACCAGTATTTAGGGTTTTCTAGCAAAACCCTAGCCAAGTAATGTAGTTTTTATATTTTTTTTTCAATTGTAACAAAGGGGAAGTTGTGACTATACCATGATGATTGTTGTAGATGATTAGTCGTTTTTATTATTGATACAAGATTATATATTTGTTATTGATTCTTGTCTTAGATTGAATAAATATACTTTTCTTACTCAATCATGATTATTCACTATGGACTGGAACTCGGATGCTTAATCCATGATTTTTTACACAATGGTTCTTAACACTCGAAACCCTAGGTTTACATAGGCCATGCCTCAACGAGGTATCATAGACATGCTCTAGTTTCATTTCATGCATTAGTAGTAGATTAGAGTAAAGTAAATAGCATGCACTAGTTACATTATATCCGGAGATTGGTTGTAACGAATGCGGTTGATGGTATCCTTTTGGGGAGCGTAATCGACTATTTGCGGTACGTTCTGATTCACGGGAATAGATCGCCCTTTTTC
Organism: Cornus suecica; assembly: GCA_963922005.1. Taxonomy (NCBI): domain Eukaryota; kingdom Viridiplantae; phylum Streptophyta; class Magnoliopsida; order Cornales; family Cornaceae; genus Cornus; species Cornus suecica. Next base: position 57,861,307 of record OY998243.1, read on the forward strand.
AATTATTCAAATTGAAAACTATGTTATGCGGTTAGTGGTGGAATGATGAAAACCCTGATTTTTTCTTTCTTGATCACAAACTCTCAATTTACTTTCTGTTCTTAGTTAATTTAGTCATAATTCTCAAAATCAAATCAAACAAAATTTTCAACCATAATTCAATATTTTTGAGCTATTGAAGTGAATAATCAAGTCTTTGTGGGTTCAACATTCCCTTTCTCAAGCCATTTCTGTACTATAATTTGACTCGTGCGCTTGTGATAGGTAAAACCTAAGCCGTCCCAAGGGGTTTTCTTAACCATTATTTTTGACACTCCTGAGCGGACACCAGATACAACAAATTTCAACCAATTTTCTATACAAAGTTGCATTGACCTTCACTTGTCCATCATCTTGAATGATTTTCGTTCAGAAAGAAGGTGTGGCCATTGGTTTGCAGATGAGAGAATTTCGTTCAGTATGCCAATGAGACAATCTCCTCATATTATTTCATATGCACAGATGAGAGAATTTCTTTCAGTACCCTCAGGTTCCTATTCCCCATGCTCTGAGTAACCACCAAAATATTTATTTGATTGCCTCAAACTATATTAGAATTCCTATCTATCTAGATGTGAGATGGAGGGATTGTCGTAAGGGGATGTGAGATTGATCGGTCCAAATTGTATGAAAATAAAAGTGTTAAAAATGAGGAATTATCACAATCTAGTTTTACCTTTCAATTGCATGTACGCGACTAGTATATATTATAGTTGGGTAAAGAGGGATATCGAACCACAGAGACTAAAGTTGTATCCAAGATTTTAGCAAAATAGTAGAATTAAATTATAGGATCAATGTTTGTTTGATTTGGTTTGGAGTATCAACCAATGAAGAAATAAATTAAAAGCAAGAAATAAAATCATTATTTTTGTGATAAATCCAACATAAAGAAGTTTAGGGTTCACCAAATATACCACTACCCTCATAATATAGACTCTAACTATTCAATTGCGAGAGGGATATACATCACATGTGAATTAGATTAGTAACGCTACAAGCAGTTGTCTAATCCCCAAAGAGATGCAATCGGTCAAATTCGCTACAACCCATCTTCGAATAAAGTATGATTAGTCCATGCATCTACTTTAAAACTACTCCTATTGTGTCTGAAATTAAAAACATGTCTATATCATCTTTTCTTAGCATAAATTGTGTAAATAAGACTTTATCATGCCCATGCAGAACCATTATTTAAACTTCAGAGTTCAAGCTCTTAGTGAGAAAACATGATTGATTAAGATTAGACACCAATTCAATCTAAGATATGAAAAGAATAAGTGAGAAATCTAATTTAAAGAATTAAATTCGTTCAGTAACTACATAATCATTATATAAGTGTTCTTTAGTTTTTCCTTTTTGCAATAAAAATAATTAAGAGTTCTACATTACTTGGCTATGATTTTGTTGGAAATCCTAGATACCAATTTAGCCGCTCATGGTAGGAGAAGACTGCATCAATGATATAGAATCGCCTCCATGATTGGGGTTATCGTTCTTCTAGGTTATTGAATTGTAGAGAGAGAAAGTCTATTGAGAGAGAATATTCTCCAAGGGTTGGAGAATATTTCAATTGTCTTCTGAATGATCTGATGATTTCTCTCACGTAGTTTCTTATATTTATAGACAAAAGTAACTTTATTGATGGCATATCATGTGAGCTCTTTTTTACCGTTGGTGGGTAAAGGATACTGGATTCAAGCTTCCGTGAAAAGTTCTATGAGATAGCGCAACTACTTGACCCACTTCGAGAACAACTACCATGAACCAGACACAAAATCAGATCAAATGCAATCAAATTAATGCAAAGGAGCAAAGTATGAGCGGGAGACCAAGTAGGGAGTCATGGAAGAATTGATCACTGTCTCTAGTCTGCTACTCCAAAAACCAGAGAATGCTCTTCTCATCTTTGCTAGTTCCACATTTCCTTCACATATATATGATATGGATCATGCTATAGTAGAAACAATAAATTCCTTTGTGGGATTGTTCTTTCGTATACTGTTCGCATGATGAACCAACACTTCTTGACTCCAAGCTCGTGATCCATCAAGTCTCTTAATAATGTAAAGATAGTTGTGTTGTCCATATGTCATGACTACGTAATGATTGTGATGCAACCAGATCGTCATGAACCCCAATAATTCTTTCAATATATGCACCATCTGCAAATAATTGTGCATAATGGTGGGAGACACCCCAAGATACCGCCAAAATATCGGATGCTACAAGTTAAGTATGATCTCGCCCCCTGTATATGTTGCTCGGTTGGTTGAGCTATGCCCCCAAAGATAATCTGTTCGGGTGGCCCAAAGATGACCCCGTGATACATGTATGGTGATCCTAAATTTCACTAGGTCGTGTCACTCATGAGCTAGCGAGTCAGGGCCGGCCCTGACTATAGGCGACCAAGGCGGTCGCCTAGGGCCTCCGGTCCAAGGGGGCCTCAAAAAAAAAAATTCCGGTATTTTTAATTTAAGAAATTTTGATATTTTTATTGCCTTTAAAAAAATTAATTCATTTTTCAGTTCAACTGAAAATAAAGCCTAATATAATTACACAATTTAGGGCCTCAACCTCAATATTTTTAAAATTTTTATTTAATAGCCCAATTTGTAATAAATTCAAAACCAATTTCACTAGGTAGGCCCCCAAAATTTTATATTTCACTTACTATTATTATATACTTAAAACAAAAATCTCTATTTTTTCAAACTAAAGTCTAATTTAAATCAAACCATTATTTTAATTAGGGCTAGAAAATTATTGTTGCATCCGCATAACGTTTAACGACTACACTCGCGACTGTCGCATTTGCTCAACAACAATAATTTTTCACGTGTCTATAATTGAGCGTTCGCGACTGTCGCACTCACATGTACAACAACAACTTTTCATGACAACACCAAGATGGAGGCTATTTTCAAATTTTTAAATATTAGTATATTTAATGTATTTTTTTAATATTTTTCTCATAATTATCACTTTTTAATTTTTTTTCGGTAAGTTTATTAATACTGAAAAAAGAGCACAAGCCGAACTTTTTTTCCCTTTGTATTAGTATATACTCAAATATGATTTTTTAAGTTATAGTCCAATATAAATTAAAACTGAACCCAATATTACACTTACAATAGGGAAAGTTCAACAATGTATCAAGTTAACCCAATATTTCTTTGTCTAGGAATAAAGAGTTGTTCGCTAAAAAGGGTGTGAGGCCCAGAATCTCAAGGAAGAAGGCATCTCACACTTGCCATGCATTCAGGGGAGTCACTCTCCCAAAAGGTAGACCTATTCGACCTCTCAAATGTTAGTCATCTCAACTTGGAATATAAGGGGTTTAAATAACCCCTTAAAACAAGCTGAAATCAAGAAACTTATCCATGATAATCAGCTTGATGTTATGTCTGTAATTGAGACGAGAGTTAATCCTGCTAATGTGGATAAAATCCACAATTTCATTGCCCCATCTTGGAGCCTCCTACATAACTACCATTACTCCCAGCTTGGTAAGATACGGGTATTGTGGAATCCAGCGAAGATAAAATTGAGTGTCATTCATGATAGTAGACAAGCAATTCACTGTCATGCTACTATTAATCAATGCAACACAAAGTTCATCATTAGTTTCATATATGGTGCGAATTCTGCTGCTGAAAGAACCAGATTATGGCATGACATTCTCTGCCACTCAAAACTCTTTGAAAATGATCCATGGATACTTTCTGGTGACTTCAACTCCATTATATCCGTTCATGAAAACTTTGGTGGGAGAAACAGAGTCACTCAAGGCATGACTGATTTCAAATCATGTCTTTCATCTTCTGGCTTAGAGGACCTGCGATTCAATGGTATCTTTTTCTCCTAGACAAACAAAAGTTCTGAATTAGCTAACATCTCAAGGAAGCTTGACCGAACCATTATCAATGGGCAATGGAACTCTACTTTTCCTATATCTCAGTGTTCTTTTCTTCCTTATGGTATTTCTGATCACTCACCCATGATCATCAAATTAGGTAATCCTTCTCCTACAAGAAAAATACCCTTCAAGTATTTTAATTGTTGGTCCTCTCATCCTGATTTATTACCAATTGTGGAGTCCACTTGGAATAAACAGTTCTCTGGTTTCCCTATGTTCCAATTGATATCCAAGCTTAAAGCCCTCAAGTATCCCCTCAAAACTAAATGTTCTATTGCCTTCAGTGCCATCTCAGGTAGAGTCCTGAATGCTAAGGAAGAACTTAATGCTTGTCAATTTGCTCTTGACTCTAAGCCCGATGATACAATTCTCAGAGCACAAGAAAAGATTCTTCTTAATTCTTACATCAGTCTTTGCAAGGCCGAAGAGGACACCTTCAGGCAAAAATCTAGAATTACTTGGTTGAAAGGTGGTGACTCAAACACATCATTCTTCCACAAATCTGTTGCAGCAAGGAATAACATAAACAAGATTGTATCCATTACTGCATCTTCTGGGGCTCTACTGGAAAGGTCTGATGCAATCAAGGATGAAGCCCTCAATCATTTCCGGAATCTTCTGGGCTCCAATACTCATTCCTACCCTGGTACCACATCTTTACTTTCCTATGTTCATAACATTGTTCCAACCCAGTTTTTATCCTCTCTCAATCCTGTACCAACTGACACTGAAATTCTTCAATGTTTTCTATCACTTGATAGTGAAAAAGCCCCTGGCCCTAATGGTTACAATGCCTCATTTTTCAAAAAAACTTGGCATATTATTGGACATGATGTTACTCTTGCCATCAAAGATTTCTTTTTGAGTGGTAAATTGTTGAAACAGGTTAATACATGTTCAATCTCTCTTGCCCCCAAGATTGCCAATCCATCAAGCTTTAATGATTTTAGGCCACTTTCATGTTGTACCACTATTTACAAATGTATTGCTAAATTATTAGCAAACAAGTTAAAGCCTGTCCTTCCACACATCATTGATCATTCCCAATCTGCATTTATTACCGGAAGACACATTGATGACAACATCCTCCTCTCACAAGAGCTAGTTCAAGGCTATCATAGATACTATAGTTCTCCTAGGTGTGCTATGAAAGTGGATCTTAGAAAGGCATTCGACTCTGTCTCATGGCCATTTCTTTTTGATAGCCTAGCTTTATTTGGCTTCCCACCTCGATTCATTAGATGGATTACCACATGTGTTTCTTCACCATCTTATACCATCTCCATTAATGGTGAATTTCATGGGTTTTTCCATGGAAAACAAGGCTTGAGACAAGGGGACCCCCTCTCTCCATTCTTATTTGTCATTGTTATGCAAGTTTTTTCAAATATTCTCAAGAAAATGATTATTGATTGTTCTGGATTTAAATATCATTGGAGATGTAAAGATATGGCCCTATCTCATCTCATATTTGCTGATGATCTGTTGATGCTTTCCCATGCAAGCCTTCCTTCAGTGGAGGTCTTTATGAATGCACTCACCACATTCAGCAATATCTCAGGGATCAACATCAATCAGATTAAGAGTAACATCTTTTTCTCTGGTGTACCACCAGCTCTTGAAGTACAAATTCTCTCTCTTTTGGGCTTTGACAGAGGTTCACTCCCTATCAGGTACCTTGGGGTACCCCTCATTTCAACAGGACTTAAACATATTGATTGCAAAGTTTTAATTGAGAAGGTCACAAAAAGAATTACAAGCTGGACAAGTAGATACCTTTCTTTTGCAGGAAGAGTTCAATTGATCAAATCTGTTCTTTGTAGTATGCAATATTATTGGGCTTCAAAATTCATTCTACCAGCCTCTACTCTTACTGAATTGAACTCTACACTCAGAAAATTTCTTTGGAAAGGGCAAGAACTGAAAAAAGGGGGCGCAAAAGTTGCTTGGGCGGTAGTCTGTAAGCCCAAATCTGAGGGTGGACTTGGTATTCCACACTTAAAGTCTTGGAATAAAGTTGCAATGATGAAGCATTTCTGGCATATCTTATCTACGGAAAATAATTCACTTTGGGTGCAATGGGTGCGGAAATACCTGATTAAAGATAGATCAATATGGTCATTGAAACTTCCACAACCCTGTTCTTGGACCTGGCGTAAGCTTCTCCAACTTCAACAAATTTCTGGTTTGACAATTGGTGTACTCTTGGCCCTCTCCATCAACTAACCTCAATTGATCAGATTACAAGTCACAATCTTGTGATCAATGAGAAGGTCAGTACTTTTATCAATGGCACATCATGGAACTTGCCTCATGTCATTTTTTCAATTGTCCCACAACTCAACAACATCAACCTTCCTATGCCATCACCTTCTTGCCCTAATACAACCACATGGCTACCTTCACCATCCATGTCCTTTTCATTCTCCCACACTGTTGCATCACTGTCCAGACCTCTTAATCTTCCTTGGACACACCTAGTGTGGTTTTCTAATTGTACCCCAAAGCACAGTTTTTTTATTATGGGTTGCAATCCTCCACAAGCTGCCTACATATGATAGTAAGGCTGTTGCTTTTTGGCATTCTCCTAACTTTTGTAGCCTTTGTTCCATGCATCCAGAATCACACAATCACTTATTCTTCCAATGCCCATTTGTCAATCCATTGTGGAAGTTTTTTCAAGATCGGTGTGCATTCTATACTTGCCCTTCCTCTTGGAGTGAATTTATCAATTGGGCATCGCTCTTGTGGGTAAGCAAATCCAATACCAGGAATTTTGTTCGTAAACTATGTCTTGCTTCGCTGGTGTACAATATATGGATGGAACGCAACAGACGACTTTTTCAAGGCTATTCTCTCTCGGCGAATGCAGTTCTCAATCTTGCCATCTCATCTGTCCGAGAGAGGCTTTCATGTTGCTCTGTCAAGGACACTTTGGAAGCCAATCGCATTGTTGTTGAAATGGACTTGCCTGACTCCTTCATTCGGCCGCCTCCCATGCCTCCTGATTGAACTTTCTCCTTGCCGATGATCGATTACACTTAGTCATTACCGGATCAAGCGCTTCATCAGAATGGTTGTAACTATTATAGTTACTTGTAATGGCAATTGCCTCTAATTGTCCTCGGACCTGTTTCTTGTATGGGGCTTGATCCCATTTCCCTTTCCCATTTCGGGCTTTGTACATTATTTTCTTCTATGATACTTACTCTTAACTTTCAAAAAAAAAAAATAGGGAAAGTTCATTTAGAGTAGTATTTTTGCTCTCTAATTTTTTTTTACCAAGACACATTAGTCCTACTTTTGACAAGCATTTACAAATAAGTTCAAATTCAATTTTTATTTCAAAAGTATCTTGTATTAATCATTCATTTCATACCCTTCATATTTCTATGCTTTAATATGTGAAATCTATACAAAAGAAACACCAAGTAATTATGTAGTGCTTTTGTCATTCGTTAGAAATTTGAATCTATAAAATACTTATATTTAAAAAAAAAAATTGCATCATGTGAAGTGAAGTGACCCAAAAAAAATTTCGCTTGAAAAATTTGCATCACATGAAATGAAGGGCCCCAAAAATTTTTTTGTCTTCAATCTCGCCTAGGGCTCCAAATTTTTTTGGCACTCTCAGGGCCGGCCCTGTAGCGAGTATTCATATAACCAAAGGATCATCCTAAGATATTCCTAGGATTCATATAAGTGCATGTAGTCGTATCACTTGGCTCCAACATGAATAGAGGGGTCGAGACCCTAGCTACCAGCTTCTAGCCTCGGGCCATGACATGATCTACCCGTGTAGCTTCTGGATAACACTTTCTCCTCCCACGCTAAAAGAAAAGAAAAGAAAGAATGTGGGAGCCTGCACTATCTTTACCTCGGTAAAATTTCTCATCTGTAATCCCTTCACTTGCCTTATATATCAAATAAGTATAAAAATGAAGATTAGATAGGAAGTTAGACTTATTGAAGGTAGCATCTATAAGAATTTATTGGAGAAACTTACTATATATATATATATATATATATATATATATGAAACAACCATGTCCTACGATATAATTATAGAAGTCACTCCTGCATATCCTACCATGTCTTCACTGATTGAAACTACTTCCTCTTGTGCATGTTAAGCCCATCTCCTAGAATTTAATTATGATACGACTTCGAAGGCACAACCAACAATACGTTAAGTGCGATACATGCACACAAGGTTAACTTGGACGTAGTTGAAACATTCAACAATGTATCGAGCAATAGTCGGCTAGAGTAGTTGAACAGTATATTCCTAACTGGATTTTAAATATGAAACAATTCTATATATGCTCAAATTGGGAAGTCAAAAAAGATTCAAAACCAATAAAGAAAAAGAAATAAATCGATATAGAAACAATGTACTTGAATAAGAATGTTCACACCACATATAAGTGTTTGGTAACATGGGTTCGTGCCATTTTTTTGGTTTTGATGTGAAAAAATGATACCAACCCATGTTTGGTAAGATTGGTATTGGTACAACTGTAGCAAACTATTCGGCACTGTAGCAAACCATTTGGCAGCATTTTTGGAACCATCAACTTTGATGGTTTTGGGTGGTGCGGGCACTGTAGTACCCCATGTTGCACCATCTCACCCACACCAAACCAAATCCCATTTTTCTAATATTAAATTTTCTAATATTAATATTAATATTAAAATATATTAATATTAATATTAATATATTTTAATATTATAATATTATAATATTAATATTAATATATTTTAATATATTAATTTAATATTAATATTATAATATTATAAATTTTAATATTAATATATTAATATATTTTAATATTACAAAATTTTAATATTTATAAATACAATGTGAAACCATTCCAAGTTACCAAACATAATTTTGTTTCAGAATTTCAACTCATACCAACTTTACTAAATATGGTTTGGTTTTTCAGCATCACTTTTTCTCACACCAAAACCATCTGCACCAAACATGGTTTGAAACCAAAATAAAACCACACCAAACCAAATCCAACTCAACCCAAACCAAAATAAAAAAACTAATACCGCATCGCACCGTTACCAAACGCACCCTAAATGTATACATAACCCCCTTTGTTTTTTCTTTTAGAATGAAATATTAATATGGCTTATTTGGAGTAGTAATTAATTATGTAGTACTTCAATTTTACTTTTGTTTTATAAATTAATTAGTTCTTATTTTATTTGATTTTGTTTTAACGATCATTATTCACTATTATTCAATGTATACATTTTTCGGAGTATCTAACAATCTCTTATTAATTGTATTTAATTTTATTGATTTGTTAGGAATAGAAAACAATTACACAAGATAACACATAAATTAATGTGATTATACAATTTTACTAATAATTTCACAAAAAAATCTCACGATTTAGTTGCCTCTCAAAATATCAACAACAAATACCATAAAGCTAAACGTGTTGACTCAGTTGGAAAATGCTTGGGACATAGTGCCAAAAGAAGCATTAGGTTCCGTATTTGATTTCTATTGGGTGCAAATAATTCGTTAGGGCAATGACCGCGGACATAATCCGAGCTTTACTAGATTTTTGTGGAGGGGTCGCTTTGCACGGATCCCATAAATTAATCGGGATGAAATCCTTGGGCACCCTGGTTATTGGGAAAAAAGAAAAAACAAATACTATAAAATAAAAAATAAAAAAAATTAAATACAAAGAACATTAAATAGTAAAAATGATAAAAATAACCTAAAAGAAATTCTAAAAGGATTGATCCCAAAGACCCCTGATTAGGGTTATGAGTAAATTTACGATTAGATAAAGGGTGGGACCTAGAACTTTAATTGGTCCCCTTTTTTTTTTCCGGTGAATAAATTGGTCCCCATTTGCATGCTGAGACGTCCAGTGTAGTAGTAGCTCATGCATGTGCATGAATATTTAAGCAATATTACGATATAAAAGTTGGGCAGCATCGCGAAGAATATGTACAGTCTATATATGTGGTACTTGGTAGGTTAGACATATTTATTTAATCAAAGCCTTTGTTGACACATGTGAACCTTGTAGATATGATCACCCGAGAGGGTGGGTATTAGGGCTGATTAAATTCGACATGTTATGCTAATACATGTTATGCTAATACGATACGAATACAAATTCAAGACTATTTAAAAGGATTAGGGTTAAATATAAAATGGTTGAAATTTAAAAATGGTCGATTTGAACACGACACAATAATATAAGGGTCAATCCGGACACGACACAAATAACCCGAACATGACACGTTTGCCACGATTATATTTATATTTATCTTTATTTTTATATTTTTCTCTTCTCTAATTGGTTATGGATTGAAATATATCAATAAAATAGTACTGGATCGTGTCAAAATCAATTTAATTTTGTTGATAATATGTTAAATAGTTTATTTCGTGTTGGATTATGACAAATTTAATTTAAAATATTATAATAAATATGCTAAATGGATTACATGGGTCGACACGTGGGTCGATACGAACGCGACATGAGTTGGGTTAGGGTTGAGAATATTTGACACATATATTAATCAAGTCTTTTTGACAAGACACGATTTCAACCCGACACGATCTCGACCCAACACGAACACGACCCGAATTATTGTCCGCCCTCATTATATATGGTTGTCTACTATGTAGATAGAAGTATTAATCATAAACCAAATCTAATAAAAAATAAAATTATTAAATAAAAACAACCAAACCATACTGTCACCAAGTATTTTATCTTGCGTGTACTCCACTATTTAATTTTCATGTATATATATAACAAGCCCTTTCTCTATGTGTTTCACTTGAACACACAGACATTATCTTTCTCTCTCTTCATTGTCAATCTCTCTCCAATGGAGTTGGAAAGTGTTCTTAAATTTCTTGAGAACAGGACCATTTTGGTCACTGGTGGTACTGGCTTTCTAGCAAAGAGTAACCTCTCTCTCTCTCTCTCTCTCTCTCTCTCTCTCTCTCTCTCTCTCTCTATATATATATATATATATATATATATATATTTGTTTGTATTGACTTCTCAATTTGGATGTGTAGTCTTTGTGGAGAAGATACTTAGAGTTCAACCCAATGTGAAGAAGCTCTATCTTCTTATAAGAGCACCAAGTGCCAAGGCAGCTTTGCAGCGCTTGCATGATGAGGTACACAAATTAATTAATTAATTGATTGATTACTCGATTGATTAAATATGTTTGTTTCTGTACATCCGGAACCATTGTAAACGGTACAATTTAATTTAGCTATGGAAATGAGAGCAATGATGCAATTTTGACTAATACTGTATATGTCATGGAATTCATCAATTTTTCTAAAATTTGACAAGTCAAGCATCATTAATTAAAGCAATACAAAGAATTAACTTCTGCAATTTAGGTATGTAATCACATTGTCACATTTATGTGGTTCACTATCTTGCCTCATTTTTGGCTGAAATAAATTATCCTCAAATTAAGGAATGAAAATATTCTGTAAAACAAACATATGCTGGTAACTGTTTGGATCTATGCTTTGTTGGGCTGCCAAGAGAAAGTAGTTATTTAGGGCAAGAAACAAAAGAATGTGGAAAAAAGGCACAACTGCTACACATGCACTTTAGGAAGTTGTACATACTTATATACACAGTTATACACACACATGTATATATATATATATATATATATATATATATATAATGGAGCACAATTTCATCACTACTTGTACTGACATGTATATATATAGGTCATTGCAAAGGAATTGTTTAGGGTTCTAAAAGAGAAGATGGGAGCAAGCCTAAATTCTTTTATTTCGGAGAAAGTTGTTCCGGTAGCTGGTGACATTACATGTGAGAACAACTTAGGAGTTGAGGACACTAACCTGGTGGAAGAGATGTGGAGAGAAATAGATGTTGTAATTAATTTAGCTGCCACAACCAACTTTGATGAAAGGTATGGCCCAACACCATTCAATTCCTCTAATTACCATAAATGTCAATTCATGTTTCTTTTTGTTTCTGCAGGTATGATGTTTCACTAGGAATTAATACAATGGGAGCCAAGCATGTAATGAATTTTGCAAAGAAATGTGTCAAAATAAAGTTACTTCTCCATGTATCTACTGGTGAGTACCTTTCCCACCAAAACTATTAACTCATTCAAAAATTATTATTTTTTTCCTGGTGAAAGTTATTAATTCATTTGATTTTAGTCTATATAGAAAAAAGGGAGTACGACCATTGCAAATATTGAATAATGTGATGTATTTGCAGCTTATGTTTCGGGCGAAAAGGAGGGACTGATACTAGAGAACTCATATAGCTTAGGCGACACACTAAATGGCACGCCAGGATTAGATATTGACAAAGAGAAAGAGGCGGTGGAGGAGAGATTGAATGAGCTTGGAGCAGAAGAAGCTTCAGAAAAAACTATTACAAGGGCTATGAAGGATTTGGGCTTTCAAAGGTACGAGTTAGCATATACTTTCTCCGTTCCAAAATAAGTATCTATTTTTTCTCTTTTCCTTATCCCAAAATAAATATTTATTTTTGAAAAGTCAAATCATTTTATTTGGTCAATTTACCAATTTAACATTTAATCATTAAAGTTATAAAACATATATACTATAAACCATCACATCACTATGGTGGGACCATGAGTAAAATTGGTATTTCATTCACTAACACTACAATAAAAATCATCCTCTTAAAAAGTTTGATTCCCCAAAAAGACCTATAATTTGAGACGAAGGGAGTATATTTAAATTGCATACTTTGTTTTAGCCAAGCGATTATAACTATCAAGCCTAATAATTTTATTTTTTATTTTTTATAGATTTATACACTCACACACTACCCACAAATTGTGAGGTTATACCATTGCCCCACTTGAGGGCCGGTAAACTTAATAAAATTTAACAAATACAGTTTTGTCCGATTCAGATTAGTGTCGTAAAACTTGACTTTTTCCAAACTATCGTTCCGTGAAAGAGCGCAAAACTATATTAAAATTACGTACAAGATATTTGAACAATTTTAATGAACATAAGTTGATTAGTCTTGTTAAAACATAGCATCCAATAGGGTTTTTAAAATGGACCATCTTATACCTCTTTGGGTTAAGGTGATTAAATTTTAGATTTAAATACGAAAAGGTGTTAGTTTAGACATAATGAATGTTATGAAAATAAAATCCGAAATATCATGTTTATTTGATGAAAGTGAAGTTTGCCACACATCCAAGGAAATTAGGTGTCATGAAAAGCTATCGATGATCCAATAATAATGGTGGGGCCAACTGATCATTTGACTCTTACCGTATGATGAAGCCGACAATACTCGGTTAATTATAACTTTTCTATGTTATATTATTTGTGTATTTATTTATTTTTCACTTTCTAGGAAGAGAATTATAACTTTTTATCATTATCTTATTCAATAATAACTTGGAATAGACCTTGCACAGACTTAATAGCTAGGCTTAAGCTTGCCTCTTAATCAGTCACTCTCTCTTGTCATTCATTAAAAATGGATTCAAGGTTGAGAACAATTCAATGTCCATGGTCTACTTTAGTACTTTTCAAAATAGTTGTTTTCTAATAAATTATCTAGTGGTATATTTTCTTTTTCTCCATGAGAGATATGAGAGTTCAAATCGTAAATAAATATATGTGTTATATTTTATATCTGTCTAGAAAAAAAAAAATTTCGACTTCCCAGCAACACGATAAAGTCCCCATCCACCAATATGAGAGTTTAATTTTGGATCATGCCACCTATTAAATAAGATGTTAGGTGAGTAGTGCCTACCATGCATTAGTATTGTCCAATTAATGACAATGTATAATTTTAATTTCTAAGGAGTAGTTTTTATATACGGTGGACCCAATATTATAGCATAATAACAAAGAGCTTCTAGTTTAAGGACATAAATTCTCTTCCTAGAAAATGTAAGTGACTACGTATAGAAAAGTAATAAGATAAATAATAATAATAATAATAATAATAATAATAAAATTAGGACTGATAATTCGTGTCAACAGGTCGACCCACGGGTCAACGGGGCAATCTGATACTAGTTGACACGAAAATCAAACATTTTAAATATGATACAATCCAACACAAAAAATAAAAAATAAAAAATAAAAATGAAATTGAAATTGAATTTGACACGATTCAGTAATAGTTTATTAATGTATTTCAATCCATGATCAATTAGAGAATAGAAAAAATCAGCAAATAAATATAACAATAAATATAATCGTGTCAAACGGGTCAATTCGTGTCAGATATTGCCAGCTCTAAATAAAATAAAATTCATTTAAATGATACATGCACTTTGAATATTTTCAAAAACAAAGAAAAAAAAATATTGGACTTATCCAATATATATTTACTTCATTTTTAAAGTTGTTGAGCTAGCTCTCAAGCTAGAAGCCTAGACCTAATCAATATTCTTTTATAATAAATATACAGGTACATATCATTAATAATGTTGTTAGGAGACTCGAACTCATCATTTCTTTATTTTGAGAAATAAAATTATACTATTATAACACTTGTGAATTGATTTTATGATCATTAATTAATTTGTCAAGTATGTTATTTTCTCAATGGAAAGAAAAAGTGTGACTTAGAAGTAATAGATATAGGGAGATAGACAAGCGCACATATATATATAGAAGTAATAGATGTAGGGAGATAGACAAGCGCACATATATATATATATATATATATACAGATAGGTACATATCATTGTCAAGGGCGACTGTATGAGATGTCAACCATGTTATTAGCTCTTGATAATAGTGGTCTTATCTTCCAAAAATCTTGTAATAAGATTGTTCTTTGTGCAGATGTCATAATAATAATAGTCTTAAATTTTCGGTTGGCTCTTAATGATTAACCGGTAGGTTAACAAGAAGTGTACATGAGTTGGTGCTAAAGACACACGCTAAATTGACCACGCTGAAAAAAGAACACCACCTAATGACTTTCCTATTCCAAAGATTAGATTTTTTTTTGTTTGTCCCCTTTCTCTTATTTATTTCTCTTTCTTTCTTTCTTTTTGGTTACCATTCGAATCTTTTCTTAGGTATTGATGATAGAAGCCATTTTTTTTTTCTCTACTCCAATTTCTTACTCAGTTTGTTTAGAGTCCCGTTCAATAACATGTAACGTTTTTTATTTTTGTTTTTTAAAGAAATAAAAATATATTTATATTTTTCTTATTGAAAACAAAAAAATATATATTTATTAATCGTTATTATTCTCATACTATTAAAACCAAAAAACATATAATAACATTTAATAAAATATTTGTTTCACAAATTTTTAATAATAATTTTATATGCAATATATGCAAATTTTATATTAGTTAAAAAAATAAATGACAAAAATAATATAGTAGATCACTATTGTATACTAACATAAAACTATTATATATAATAAATTAATATATATAATAAATTATATATTTTTGTCTCAAAAATTATTCAAACTAGTTTATAAATTTTTATCTATTAAAATTTATTTTTTATTAATAAAAAATATATTCTATTATATAATATAATATATTATAAATTTAAGCTAATATTTGAATAATATATTAATTGATATTAATAATATATATATAAAGTTAGTTCTAAATGAATAGTGCATATGTAGTGACATGTGTGAAAAATATTTCTTTACTAAAGTGGTGAAAATAAGATAAACACATTTTTTATTTTTTTACTTTTTCAAAAAAATATATGAAACGTTCCTTAAGAACTAAAAATATAAATATATTATTAAACATGATTTTTGTTTTCCTTTCTGATTTTTGATAAGTAAGAACAGAAAAAGTTTCAATTATTGAACGCACCCTTATCAACTAAAACTAGTACCCCCGGGTGGTCCACTCAATATTAGTTTTATCCCACATGAGTGGAGAAAGTAAAGTATAGCGAGTGTGGTCCCTACCTTGCCACATAACTTTCAAGATAGCATCCATTTACAAGATGAAATTAAATGGGATTTGGCGAATTGCTAATCTTTATTCGAAAGGTTATTTCTGTCATTCTAATTTAACTAGTGTATTCATTGTGACCGAACTGTGGTCAGCTCAACCCCCTCTTCAATTAGAGGGACATTGTCACATTGACACATAAAAAGTCCTTTTCTAAGATTTAAATATATATCCGTTACTTTTGGTACCATGGCAGTGCCAGCCCTTTTTAAACGGAAAATGTCCCCAAGTGACTACCATAGCCTTCTTGTGATAGTCCTCTACAAAACCCCAAGCTGGACCATCTCTACAATAAATTAAACATATCCATACTTACACACACAACAAACAAACATACACAGCTACACTAGGTTTTGATGGACTGTTTGGTTTGTATTTCTTATAATAGTTTTCTACTTTTTGAAAATTTAAAATCAGAAAAACGGTAAAATGTCTATTTCGTTCAGTTTTCTGAAAATTCAATTACTATTTTCATATAATTCATTTTTATTGTTATCAGAAAACTGTTTCATGTTCTCAAAATTATTAAAAATAATTTTTAAAAATACAAACTAAACAAACTAAACTATCCAAACTCTAAATCCTGCATGCTTCAATTCTTTTATTTTTTGATTACTTATTGATCCTGAAAGTTACTATAACTAACAAAACACCCAGATTGTAGAGTGAAGACTCCAAAGCCATTTTCTTACTTAAGTTGAATTCAGAAACACTATACTACTGACTACACAGTAATACTTTCACTGTGCTACCTTCTGGACACAACCTGAGGTTTTTGACCTTTTCCACTTTCAAAATTCATTGTATATTTATGATAGTAGTCATACGTAGTTGGCCACATTTAAGGAAGGTTTTTTGTAGTCATCCCACATTCAACAAGTCCACATGCAGTCAATAAGTTAGTCGTCCCCACAAATTAATATACAGTCTATAAGCTTTTTATATACTTCATTTGGGCATTAACAACTAATTAAGGTGACTTGTGGATAGTATTCACTTCATTAATTTTTTTTTCCATGGGAAAATGATTAGTGTAGTGATAGATTCTTGTTGTTTCAATTGGTAAACATGAATTAAAATATATTTGTTGAATAAAAAATCTGTACGATAAAAATGACGATCAACTACTGACATGGTACCGGCCGGAGCCCTCCAACAATCAAATTAGTATTTTGATATATAGGAATAAGAAGATAATCAGAGACCGCATGTGGAGGAACAGTCATGCCTTTTCTTTGCCTCACTCCCTTTTATAAAGTTTTCTTTTCCCATTGAACCGCGAAAGTTAAAAGGGGTCAAAATAATAGTCGTTATGGCATTTTCAAAATGCCGCCTTATCCCATCTATTTAGCTCATCAGTTATTTGAACTTCAAATATTTCAAAATTCCCTATCAATGTTTTTGTAAGACATCAAGAGAGCGTATGTGAAGAGTAATCGATATTTCTCTTTTTGCATATTAAACGTTTTGGGGTTTTTGAATTGAAAATATTATTCTTATCATTTTATTTTATTTTTAACCGGTAACATTTCTTCTGATTGGTTACAAGGAAGACAATCCACTTTTTAAATCAGAAGAAATGGAGTATACATAAAGCACGAGTTTCAATTTGAATGCTACAATTTCATAATAACGGTACTCTTTCGTTGATAATTTCACAGGGCGAGGTCGTATGGATGGCCCAACACCTACGTGTTTACGAAAGCGATGGCAGAGATGTTCCTAGGGCAATGGAAAGAAAACTTACCACTAGTGATCCTTCGGCCTACCATCATAACTAGTACTTACAAAGAGCCCTTCCCAGGTTGGGTTGAAGGTATCAGGTAATGCAAAGAAACTTTTTTTTTTAATGGTAAGAAACGCATACACCCACATACGAACCCTATCGGGCTCGAACCCCTAACCTCTCTTTTGGGGAAAAAAGGTGATATCATCAGGCTATGAGGCCTTTATGCAAAGAAACCTTTGGGTAACTAATTTATGGTGTAACATTAAAGTTTGTGGTCATAAACATCTTATGAAGTTCCTGAAGCACCATGCCCCAAGTCTATTCTGGTTACAAATATCATATAAAGTTTCTCTTTTTTTCTTTTCTTAGATAGTATTCCCAACTAAGAATGGAGCAAAATAACATATATGAGGAATTCTGTATGATACATGAAGTAACTCTTTTTATACATTTTTTGATCACCTTATTTGTAATTTGTTTGCTGTTGCAGGACAATTGATAGCTTACTGATTGGTTACGGCAAAGGAAGAATTACATGCTTCCTTGGCGATCCTGAATCCACAGTTGATGTGGTAAGTTCACTGATTTTCACGGCAGTTATTATATATTTTTTTCTGAGATAATCAGTTAGAATTCAAGTATTGTATATGTCATTAGTCTGATCCTTTGTGCATGGGAAGTTTCCTTAACGAACTTGCAAAATGGATCTGTTTATCATAAAGAGATTCTAAAATCTTTTTCTCGTAACCCCTTGTTTTATATCCTTTTCCATTGGCCGAAGAATCAACCTGAGATATGATACTTCATGAAATAAAGCTATTTTTTTCATCCGAATCAACCAAATATCAGTAACTCTAATAATTGGCCCCAAAAATAGAAGAAGCAATAGGTGGAATGTGCTTTCAATAAATGCAATTTGTAGCCTAGCTAGTAATTTTTCTAACCTTACAAATGCATCCTTGGGGTTGCAATTCCAAGTGTGCATATGTATATGTGGTGAACTTGCACGTGTGTTATAATCCTAATTTATTCCACTTAACAATCAAACCATTTATATGAACATTTGAGATGATATATATATATATATACACATATATATAATGCATGCAGATTCCAGCTGACATGGTGGTTAATTCTATGATCGTGGCCATGGTGGCTTATGCAAATCAACATTCTCAGATCATACTCCAAGTAGGTTCTTCAGTAGCGAATCCTGTGAAATTCACTTGCCTTCAAGACTGCGCGTTGCGTTACTTCACAAAGAATCCTTGGATTGGTAAGGATGGAAAGCCTGTTACTGTTGGTAAGGTAACAGTGTTGAGCAACATGGATAGCTTCCGCAGATACATGGCTCTTCGTTACGTGCTTCCATTAAAGGTTTGTGATCTCTTTGGCATCAGAAATTTATTTTCGAAAAATCAATCGACATTATTCTAGACAGATGGTATGATCTCGGCTTCATAAAATGTGACATTAATTGTTCAAGTCGCGTTAGAAACAATATTTTAGTTCCCGTATTTCTCTATTGTGTTATGGAGAATAAAAAAGAAAGAAAGAAAAAAAACAATCTCGGTTTGAAAACCTCATATTTTCTGCATATATGTCCATGTCATACGAACATATTGAGAGTTCCACTTTAGCAGTTGCAAGTTAGGATAAAGATTTTATTATAAATAGTCATTAGATAAAGTAGTTCAAAGACTTTCTAGGCAACCAAACAAATTCCAAGTGTGCATTTATATAATATATATATATACATATTTTTTTTAGCTCTATTTCCTTATTAGCTCTCAGTTCTTGTCTTTTTTCTTTTCTCTTTTTCATATTCATATGGCTCCCCTTCCACCCCTGCTAGCTACTAATTAATACAATTATTGTGTTGCATCACTATTTTTTTTAACCCTTTCCATCTTCTATCCTTTTTAGGGGTTAGAAGTAGTGAATGCAGCATTCTGCCAGTATTTTCAAGGCACCTACATTGCACTTAATCGAAAAATCAACTTTGTAATGCGACTGATAGATATTTACAGACCCTACTTGTTCTTTAAGGGCATGTAAGTATTCTAGCTATATCTTCTTATATTAAGGTCCTGTTTGGTATAGATTCTGCTTTTGATTTTACGCAAAAGAAAAACAAAAACAAAAACTGTTTTGAGAAACTGGTATCTCCTCACTTTTTTAAAACGCTAAAATTTTTGTTAAATACTATTCAAAATAATTTTTTCCTACAGAAAATCAAAAGCAGCATTTAAAATATCAATCCAAACAGAGTCCGAGTCTGAGTAAAATTATTATTTTTTTCTCCGGAATTTAACATAAACCTATGTTCTTACTTGCATCAGCTATGATGACATAAATACAGAAAAGTTGCGAATGGCAGCGAAAGAGAGTGGCATAGAGACAGATATATTTTACTTCGACCCCAAATTTATCAATTGGGATGACTACTTCATGAATACTCACATTAATGGTGTAGTAAGATACGTATTCAAGTGATGATTACCAGGATCACTGAAAAAGTGATATGTTTCGAAGTATGTGAAAGTGAAAAATAAAATTTGTTTCAATTGTCCTCTATGTTTTGAAAATTAAGTCTGAAAATTTACAATTTCTGAATTATATGTAATGATGAAAATTTGTATTACTGTTAATTAAATGACTTTTTACCTGTACGTATACGATGTGACAGATGAATCAATCGTTCAAGTTCATGGATTACAATGTGCATTTCCTTTTCGGGATGATGAACGAGTAATACATGATGTTGTTGTCTCTAAAGTTAATTCAACTGTCTTGGTCGCGACCTTCAAAAGGAGCACTCGCGAACTACCTCGTGATTTTTCCAATCTTCCCATTTTCCCATACTGCACTCAAATACCACCTTGTCGTACTGAAATCGCCGTCACGGTGTGGGTTCATGTTCATGACTTGTGAGCCTGTTAAATTTTTTTTAGGGTTTGTTTGGGTGTGTGGAATTGGAAGCTCCAATTCCAAATTTATTATTTTGATATAATAAAAGAAAATTATAATTTAAATTGCTTCTCATTTCCAAACCTCCGAAGTTATTTTCAATTCCAAATTTTCAATAATTAAATACTCTTTCTTTAACAACTAATTTTTTACACATACATACATATATATATATACCTAAAGATCTATATATATACATACGCTTATATACACACATGTATATAGTTACGCCTCTATATACAAATATATAGATATGCATATATATTTGCCCTTAGACTCATGTATATATACAAACATGAATATACATGCATTCACACACACACACATGCACATACACACACATACATACATGTATACGCACACATGCACATACACATACACATACATGTATATACACACATATTTAAATACATATACTTACGTACTTATACATTTATATATATTATCTAATTTAATTTCAAATTTATGAGTTTTTACATGTGTTTAAAATGGTAACTCAATTACAAAATTCAAATTTATTCAAATAATATATTTAAAATTATATTTGTGAAATTGAAATATCATAAAATTTTAATTATAATGTAATTTCAATTCCACCCACCCAAATTACCCTAATTTTTTTTCCATGACAAGTCACGTCAGGACGTACCACTCATTTTTTGGAAAGGATATGCTAGAGTCCCCTTTCAAAGTCCTAGAACGTTCTAACAAACATGTACGTAGGATTGTGGGCCATATCAAGGCCAAATCCCTTACTAATATCATGCAATCGACTCTTTATTGTGCTTTTCCACGACTCTTGAAGCATATTCAACGTTTCCCTTGAACCATATTTGCATAACGAAAGCTACCTCCAAGCTTTCCTCGCCTTCTTAGATTATTTGTTCTTGTTATCCCGAGGTCATGAGCTCCTCACGACCTTCCTCTACAAATTTCAAAGAGGGGTGCTAGCAGCAACAAGAGCACTAATTATTGTTGGGTTGTTGAAAATATAAATATAACAATATAGATGAAGTTGTTTTAATACTAATCATTATAATTGTGAGTAGGAGTAAATTAAAATACCAAAATTAGTGGTTGATTGAAAAATAATAATATGAGTTGGACTACTTTTTGGACCAACTAAAAGAGCACATTAAATTGGTAAGTAATTTTCCTTACCAACTTATACTTTGTCCCATAAGAATGAAGCTGCTTAATCTGTTTCTATACATATCTCAGAAATATGTCTTCCAACTTGATTAACAGATTTGTTACAGTTAGGGTTTCCACACCCTCCTGTTTGAAATCACACACAGTCGTTGTAAATAAAATCACACACATACCACAAACACAAAGACGCAGAGATTTATACGTGATTCGGCCAAATCGGTTAGCCCTACATCCACGGAGCGCACCAATATTCACTATAAATTAAGAGGATTACAATAATGAATAACTCACACACAGTGTTTCACTCACACGTGTATCGTTCACCCGGTAATTCACTCACACCAAGAAAAAATACTAGTCTAACTTTTTCTCTCTCTGCTCTCCTTTCTAAGCACTCCCTCACAATTTTCTGGCGCACACAATACAATAGGTCAAATCTATATTTATAGGAGAGGTAGAGTGGTGAACATGTCAATTGATATCAAAAACCAATTCCAATCAGGAATCTTCAAGATGATAGTATCCTATTCAAATAAGGATTACTTGATGCCCATGTTTTCTTTCCTTGCAAGAAAATGAGTCATAATCATAACAGTTACAATGCATTTTATTCTTCATTGTTATTGATGAAGATAATCTGAAACAAATATTTAACAAAACTAATGAGTTAATCCAACAGTCATATAGGCTATAGTTAAGATAATTTGACAGTTCAAAATTAAAATGGGACGATTATAGTTTTGTAGTGGTTAATTAACTAACAGACTGGTTAACCATAAGATTAATTCTTTGACATGGTTCGAAGCACTGACATGTAGGTGCGAACCCCACTGCTTAAATCTCTTCAGTCTTGTAAGGAATTCGGACCAAGCTTGATTATGTACTCTCTCTGTCCCATGGTAAAATGGGACGATTATAGGTTTATAGTGGTTAACTAGCAGATTGGCTAATCATAAGATTAATTTTCTGACATGATTCGAAGCACTAACATGTAGGTGCGAGCTCCGCTACTTAAATCTCCTCAGTCTTGTAGGGAATTCAGACCAAGCCCGATTAAGTACTCTCTTCATCCCATATTAGTTCTCCACTTTCTCAATTTTACTTATCGCAAAGTATCTGTCCAATTTCGAATCCAAATACAATATAATCATATAGTTTCCTAAATTACCTCTCTTTATTAAAGTCAAAATGCAATGGACCTAGGGACAAAATTGGAAAGACAAAAACATCAAAAAATTGTTGACAAGTCAAATATGGACAACCTTTATAAGACCGAGGCAATAGATTTTTGTACAACAACTGACAATCTCTATCAAACCCAATGTAGATGAATTGAGTTTGAATAACATGAGTAGGTGAATATTGAAAGTTTTCAATTAACGAAAATAAAAAGATTGATGGGATGTAAGTAAATCGAATTCGGCTCGATAAAAAATTGGCTCGCACTTTTTTGATCTAGTAAATAGACTAAACTAAAATAATTTTTTCATACTCTTTATGTAAATGAATCAATCTCAAACAGTTAAGAGCTCGGGTCGAAAATGTTCGCGATAAAACTCATGAATATGTTTGCGAACAAAACTCACGAACATTTTCATAAACAAAAAATTATTGGATACAACGGGGATAAGTCTAATGTGGTATCACAAACCAATTAGGACAATTGGTGGTTTATACGCGCAAGTGATAAAATTGATACGTGTATTACATATCTTCTTCTTATTGGCATGGGGTACCACGTGTATTTATCATCGGGGTTCCCAATATCTTCTCCTTCATGATCATGTTCGACAACATAGTTGTGAACAAAGCTCAATTAACTTATATATATATATTAATTATATATACTGTATATAATATAAAATTTTAAAATTATTTTAATTAATTAATTTTCAAATTCTCATATAAATTATGGTCCGAACAAATAGTCATAGGCCCGTTTACGAACCATTTTTGTTTCTTGTTTCCTATTTTTATTTTCTGAAATTTGAAAATGACAATAAAAACATGTTTCTTAATTTGCTTATGTTTTTAAGCTAGAGAAAGCGTTTCCTTTCATTACAAATGAATGAGGAATAAAAAAAAAGGGCAGTACTTGCCTCAGACCATATAAGTAGGAACATCCTACTTACATGTGGTGTGGTCCAATAAAATTTTTACATGTATGCTAAAAGTTTAAAATATTACCTTAAGTAGGTTATCTTTTAAAATTAAAAAATCAATCAAATCAATGATTATGAAAATATTTTGAAAATTATGGAAATGTTTCAAATTTTTAGGATATATGTAAAATTTTCATTGGACCACACCACATGTAAGTACAAGGTTCCTACTTATCTGGCCTAAGGCAAGTATTACCCTAAAAAAAAAAGGTATTTTCTCTTTTTGTTTCCTCTCACTAACCTATCATCAATAATAAAAAGTATTAAATATTAAATAATGCATAATAAATATATATAATTTTTTAAAATTAATTTAATAAATAAATTAAATATATATATAAATAAATAAATATATAACATATTATTTAAATTAATTAAATGAATAAATATATAACATAATATTTAAATAAATTAAATGAATACATAATAAATAAAATAAATAAACATAATAAATAAATAAAATAAAATGAATAGATGATAAATAAAAAGAATAAATTAATAAAATAAATAATTGATAAATAAAATAAAATAAAATATAAAAAATAATAAATAAAATGAATGAATAAAGAAAAATAAAAATTGAAAATAAAATTGCCTTCAGTTTTATTTCAATTTTTTTTTAATATTTTCGAAAAAGAAAAATTGTAATTTTTTTGTTGATGATTTTGTTAAACAAATTTCTAGTAAACATACTTTCTGGTTTTTTGTTTTTGTTTTGAAAATAATCAATAATTTGTAATTATTATTTTAATTTTTGTTTCTCCTAAAAAAATCAAAATCATGATTCTGTTTTTTCATGATAAACGGGTTCATAGAAACTTCTATTCCTTATATAGAATTAAATTTATAGAATACTTATTTCTATAATTCTTTTAATATGTATATAATCTTGAAACTGAAATAGTTGAAAAGTTGGCTTTAGGAATACTTTTCTGTACGAAAGTCATGTGATTTCAAGGCAATGAAGAAATAATGATAGATACAATACCAAAATTCTCTCCTGTATACAGTATGATGAATCCCTATCGCATAGCACTTTGGATCAAGGAAATAGAATCCCACACACAATTGGGAGCTTGGTTGTCAATGGGGACTCAGTGATTGTCGATTTTCAGTCCCAGGAATCACCATAAAAATTATATATCGCTCCGAGGTGTTCTTGGGTTGGCGTTGTATCTTAACGGTTGGGAGCTTGGTTAAACTATTATAAACATTTTATTGTCTATCAGTCCCTCTTCAAAATCAATAGAATGATATAAACCCTAGACCCTAAAGTGACTACCCCAAAAAAATACAAAAACAAAAGGTAATGGGTAATACACAAAAAGGGTAATATAGATATTAAATTTTATATAAAACTTGTTTGGAAATATATCTTAAAACATTTACGACTTATTTGTCTTTGAATGTACAAAAGTAGGACTACAGGTGTACAACCTCCCTCTCCCATATTTACACCTCCCTCTCCCATATGTTTATAATCTCTATTATAACATTTTCATTTCTTTCCCTCGAGAATATACGAAAAAGTAAAGACAGAGATATAAAATAATTCTACATTGATCGGTCTCTTTTATTACAATAGAACCATA
This sequence comes from Cornus suecica, assembly GCA_963922005.1. NCBI lineage: Eukaryota > Viridiplantae > Streptophyta > Magnoliopsida > Cornales > Cornaceae > Cornus > Cornus suecica. The sequence continues at coordinate 57,886,888 of OY998243.1, forward strand.
GTACATATAGGAAAGAATTAGAACCACTGTACATATAGGAGAGAATTAGTGATAAACAAGTCAAAATAAAATATGTAATTACAACCAAGGAATTAATTACAAATCATATCCCACAAATTATACTATCAAATCAACAATAATTATGGTATCATATCTGAAAAAGTAAATCATAAATCACTCCCACTTATTGATGAATCAAGTCAATGAGTAATTGTAGTCTTCAATTGCTCCACAATAATATTCTTCAACAACCCTCCTCAAGTTGGTACACGGAGATTTTAGAGTGTCCAACTTGAAATTGAAAATGAAGTTGATTAGAGATGGCAACCGTAAGTTGATCACTAGAAAGTGTGATCGGAGATGGCAGATTAGATCAGAGATAGGTGTACGATTGGTCGCGTGGCTAGATTAAGAAGCAGGTTGTGTGAGTGGTCATGTGGCTAGAATAAGGGATATGTTGCGCGACTGGTCAAAATAAGAGATAAGTTGAATATATTTTGGTGGTAAAATATAAACACCATGAATAATATTACATATATATATATATGAATATTGTAATTAAATGTTGCAGTCAAGGATAGGAGAATATTGTAATTAAATGTCCGATAGAGACGACGATAAACGAAAGGAATTATCAAGAATCGGTATGCTCTAATACCATGTCAGAATATATGAGAGACTAAAGATAAGATGGCAAAAGAATTCTATATGGATCATCCTCTTTTATTACAATAGAGTCACCACCTATTTATATAGGAAAGAAATAGTAGTAAACAAGTCAAAAAAATAAATAGTCACAAGTAAGAATTACAAATCATATCTCACTAATTATACTATCAAATCAACAATAATCATGGTATCATATCTAAAAAATAATATATAGATGACTCCCACCCATCAATCAATGAAGTCAATGAATGAGTTTTGGCTTCAATCGTTCCTCAATAATATTCTTCAACACTCTCAAACAAAACACTATACAGTCTAATGTTTTTCAAGTATGGTTCCTCCATTTGTAATCCCTATGAGTTTCCATCTTTGCCTTATATTCTTAACTTCTATGTGATTTCTCTCTTATCTTTTAAATTTTCTCTTTTATTAAAGATTTGATTTATTCTAAAATTTTACATAAATTAGTTTATTTTTCGTATTATTTTCTTAAAGACAATAGCTACCTCCTACCCCATAAGGAGGAACTTCCTCCTACCCTATGATGTGGTTGAATAAAAAGTTAACACGTGTTTTATATTTAAACATTTTTCGTATTATTTTCTTAAGGACAATACTTACCTCCTACCCCATAAGGAGGAACTTCCTCCTACCCTATGATGTGGTTCAATAAAAAGTTAACACGTGTTTTATATTTAAACATGAATCATATATGTTTTTAAAAATTAATTGAGTTATTATTGTATATTGACCTTCCATATTAAAACTTAATGAATGAACATTTTTTGCTCTTATGTTTTTATTTAAATCAAATAAAAATATTGTTTGCACTCAATAGGATTCAAACAAAAAATTTAATAACAATTTTTTTTTTAAAAAAAAAGACATTACTCTTCCTAAACCAAAAACCTTGTATTTTCTATATAAGAAATTATGGAGGGCAGTTTGGTCAATTTGGGTATGTGATAAATATTTGTGTTGGAATTAAATAAGAGAAGTGAATATGCAATAAAAAATTAATTAATTTTTAAAAAGAGATCTGATTCATTTTCAAATATGGGACATGTGTCCACATTTTATTGAACCACATACATGGGGTAGGAGACAAGTATTGTCTTTTTCTTAAATTCACTTATTCTATGATTTCTCCAAGGTTGTCATAATCGGGAGTCTAGATAAAATCTTTTTGGGGTCCGTACAATCGGAATCTTGGAATCGTAAGATTTTACCTAAACGTATTAATTTTTTTAAAAAGAATATTAATAATTAAATATTTAATTTAAAATTCTAAATCATATAAGATTTTTTAAAATTTTATAATACATTGGCCCTTTAAATATTTTATTATAAATTTAGGCCATATATTGAAATATTGGACTAAATCATAAAGCTTTTAGGCATTTTATATGGAGAGCTTAACCGTCCAACCATTATTTCAACGTAGTAGGTAAAATCCTACAGAATCGTATAGAATCGTAACAGAATCGTAGAATTGTAAGATTTTCCAAGTTAGAATCTAGATTATGACAATTATGAATTTCTCTCTCTTTCTCAGATATCTTTTAAAATTTCTCTACTTATTTAGAGTTTCAATTCCTTATGAGATTTCACCTTTCTTTTCCTTTTTGTTTTGAATCATCTTTATAAGTTTTCTGTTCAATTAGGTTTTAGATGAATTTGCATCATATATTGATAGATGTTGTTCATATCTTGTACATAAGGATGGTCAAAAAACCCGCCCCGCCGTGGAACTACCCGAAACGCCCCATTTTTACCGGTTTTTAACCGTCCCATTTAAAAATGGGGTGGTTATGAGGGTTCAAAAAAAAAAAAACCCAACCCTTATAGGGCGGGGGATGGTTTGAAGGGTTGTTCCCCACCCCGCCCCAAACTGCATAATAATTATATAATTTTTTATATCAAAATTACATAATTTTATATAAATATATATTTACAACTTTTTATATTGAAATTATTCTAATATCCTTAGACAAAACAAATATTTACTTACCTACCCTATATATATATAACCCTAATTTGTAAATATCAAATCTCCCTCCCACATTCCACGACTTGTAAACCTAATTTGTAAACATCAAACCCTAATTTGTGGGCTTGTTAGTTTTTGTTATGGAGTGGACTTGTAGTTTTTGTATGGTGTATTTGACTATTATTTTATGTGTTTTGATAAGTGTTCAATATTATTCATTTTAAGCCCCTATCTTGCTATTTGTTACGTCTTTTGATTCCATTATTTGGTATTTTTATGCCGTTTGTGTGTTTAAGCGTGTTTCAGGAGCTTAATGAAGAAAAAGAACTGACTTCGGTGAATTAACTAAAGACATGCTTATTTATTTCTAAGAAGAGGGCTTAAGAAATGTTTTCAAGATAAAAGTGGTTTCCGGAGGGCAGACATATCATTTTTTCGAGCTGCAACTTCAAGAATCATGACAAGCAAATCGAGGGGATTCCAATGACACTATTCTCAAGAAAATTTTATTCCGGGGGTTTTGCTACACATGCTCTACGCATCTAGTAGCTAAAAGTGTCTAGAAAGTGCCATTTTATTCATGAGTTACTCTTGAAGCGTAGTTTCCTATGCTTGAAGCATGGTTATAGTGTTTTCAGCACAAAATTTCAGTAAACTTCGGGAGCCCATATCTCGGTCAAAACAAGTCCAGATGGGGTGATTCTTGAGCCTAACATCAAGAACTTGAAGTCATATTTCTAAAACGATATTACACGGCTCCATACAATATCTGTAGCTCCAGATATGATCAAAAAAGTGAGAGGTATCCTACAGAAAACACTGGAAATTTCAGATTCGGGTAAAACTTCTATTTTGACCTGGATTGATCCGTCTTGACCCGGATGACTTTGAGTTCGACCCCACCACCTCTAACTACATGTTTTAGACATATTATACATTATATTGAAGAGTTTGGCTCAGTTTGGAAGGAAATCACATAAAAGGGGAATCTTATTCTCAATAGGAGTCTAACACAAATTAGGGTTTCCCTCAGCTTTATCTATAAATACCAAGGTATACTATAGATCTAAGGGACTTCTTTCTATCCAATTTTTAGATTTATATCTTCAAAAGAGAAAAGCCATTCAAGACCTAGAGATCCAGAGAAGAAGAACATGAGTGTTTTTACATCAACGATGCAGTCACCTTCTACCATGAACAACTAATTCGGTATCTAGGGTTTTCTAGCAAAATTCTACCCAAATAATGTAGTTCTTTGATTTATTTTCAATTGTAACGAGGGGAATCTATAACCATACTGTGATGATTGATTGTAGATATGTGATCGTTTTTATTCTTGACACAAGATTATATATTTGTTCTTAATTCTTGTCTTAGATTGAATGAATATATATTCTTACACAATCACGTTATCATAAACATAGTGTGATTTTCTACATCAATGATGCTTAACACTTGAAGCCCTAGGTTTACACAGGCCATGCCTCGGTGAGATAATATAGACATGCTCTAGTTTAAATTCATGTTGTAGGAGTAGATTAGAGTAAAGTAATTTGTATGCACTAGTCATACTCTGTTTGGAGATGGGTTGTAGCGAATCAGGTTGATAGTATCCTTTTTGGGGATGTATTCGATTAGTTGCGGTACGACCTGATTCATAGATATAGATTGCCCTCTTGCAATTGAGCAAAGAGAGAATTATATTATGCGGTTAGTGGTGGAGTATGGAAACCCTATATTTTTTTCTATTGTTGTTATCTTAATCTATCTTTACTTGCTTTCTTAGTTAATTAGTTAATCAATCACAAAAAAACAACTATATTTTTCTAGCAATTCGAGAGTATTATTTTACAAGAATTCAGAATATGACTTAGTCTCTATGGGATCGATAACCTTTCTCAAGCCTTTTTTATACTACAATTGACTCGTACGCTTGCGATAGGTAAACCTAAACCCTCTTAAGGGTGTATTCTTAACACATATTTATATCCACCCCGACGGTACATATTTATAGAATCGAACACTTTTATCAAAGTTTATTTATCTAGATTTGGATTAGTTGTTGATTTAAAATTATTAAAATTATTTTTGTGTCATAAATTTTTGTAATTAAATCAATCAAATAATTGCTTTGTTTTGTATATATATCTTATTGCTATGAAAATTTACACGGTTAATGGGACGATTGGGGGTGGTTATGTAGCACCCCGTGTTATATTCCCTTTTTCCTTAATTTCTTTCTAATTTATTTTTGGATTTTGACGTCACTTGTTCATGATGTCTTGGTTACTCTTGGTATTCGGTAAGTGTAAATTTTTCGCGTTTACGTTTAAATTCGACTAGACGACTTTATGATTTTTCCTTGACGACTTCATGGACTTTCTTATTGTTGACTGCGCGGTGTCGTTTCAACGTTTAACATTTAGTACTTTGACTGGGTGGTAACACATTTTATTTATCCGACGTTTGAAATTTCAACACGATTGTTTCAGTTACGACATCTAGTGCTTTTAGAGATTCGACGTGATGCTCATTGTTTTACTTGCTACGTTTAATTGTTCCCTTGTATTAGTGCTTATTTACCTTGTGTGTATGTCTCTGTGACCGTGTTTATGTCTACGTGATATTTGTTAGTAGATTTAATTGGGTAGATGTTTGTATTTACCTTTCTTAGGATTTTCGGCGAGTTCGGGACATACTCAGTGTTCCGATACTTGGGTTTCATACCCGAAGTTATTTATATTTATTTATATTAGTTATTTGGCGTCTCGTGGATTTACGGGTTCACGCGATATTATTTGGAAACTCCTGTTATATTATTGGGTGAATGACGCAAAACACCCCCATGGTTTCCAAAATGTGCAAAAAACACGCCTCCACTTCATTTTGTGCAAATCAACCCCAATACTTTGCCAAAATTGTGCACTTTGACCCCTATGACATTGTTCAGGCCACTGTTTTGGCAAAAAATGGGTCACATGGGTTCCACATGTTTTATATTTCTCTAAATCCCAAAACTTCCTTTGCCTACTTACCAAACTACCCTTTTTCTAAAATATGATATATAGGACTATATGTATATATGTATAACTATATTCTCCATATATACCCTATGTTCATCTTTCATCAGATCTGGGCGACAAATCAAATTGGAAACCAATAAGAGACACACCCAAACATGGAGTGAGAAGAGAAGAGATTTGAATTGATTAGTTTAATTTAGAGAAGAGACACACACAAACCCAGGGGACTCTATTTCTCTCTCCTCTCCTTCCCCCTTCTTTCTCTCTCTAGAAAGAAACTAATGAGATTGATGGATTGAATAAGAGAGATATTACAAGAATATAATAACTACATATATATGTATGTATATGTATTTATGTATGTTGATAGGTGCTCAATATTGGTCATTTTTCACCCCTATCTTGTGTTTCTTATGTCTTTATATTCTGTTACTTGGTATTTTTATCTCATTTGTGTGTGTAAGCATATTTCAGGAGCTTAATAATGAAACAAAGCTAATCTTGGTGAATTAACTTAGTTCGTGTTCGTTTCTATCTCGAGAAAGGAATCAAGAGATGTGCCAGAGCAAAGAAGAGCTACCGGAGGGCAAAATAGTCATTTCCCGACATCATTATCTCATCGGAGGGCAAAATTGTCATTTTCATACATTATTGCTTCACCGAAAAGCATTAGGAGTCAAAGGCGACCAATCTAGCTCAAATATGAAAAGAAGGGTTCTTACAGCAAAAATGCATTATACCTTACGTCGTTAGAGAAAAAAAGAGGCAGATTGGACCTGAGCTATGCTCTTAAGCTACGATTTGGTTTGGATCTTATGCCCAATCGTAGGTCAGGAGTGTATCCTACGCCCTATATTTACGCCTAATCGTAGGTCAGGAGCGTAGGTCCCACCTTGTGGCCACGTGATCCCTTTACGTGCTGAAGTTGTTTCGGAGTTGTTTCAGAATTTTCCAGTTTTGTCCCTACTTCGATATTTTAAGTGATCGGTGGTTCGAGAACTCTACATACAGGCTTATACACATATTTACATCATATTTTATGGATATTATTATTGTATTATGAAATTACAGAAAATGGCAACCATTAGGGCCTCCCTTACTTGTCTATAAATATGAGAGGATTAGGTTTATAGAGGAGTTCTGTTTTTGGAGGATGGTTTTGATACACACGTTCATTCATAAAGTTCTTCCATTGAAGATAACCACTATTTAAGACCTAGAGATCCGGAGAAAAAGGCCATGAAGAGCGTTTTTACACCGACAATGCAGATTCTCTCGGAAAACCCTAGTCAAGTAATGTAGTTTTGGTTTTATATTCAATTGTAGAGAGGGAAAACTATAACTATACTGTGATAATTGTGTTAGATGAGAGACTGTTTTACTTCGTGATACAAGTTTATATATTTGAATTGATTCTTGTCTTAGACTTTTCAAATATATTTATCTTACAAATCACAATTATTCACTATGGGCTGGAACTCGGATGCTTAATCTATATTTTCTCACAATGGTGGTCATAAAACTCGAAACCCTAGGTTGACACAAGCCATGCCCTGACAAATTGATATAGACATGCTTTAGTTTATTTTCACGCTTTAATTTACTTTTATGTATTTAATTTATGTTAGTACTCGACATGCACTAATCAGTTTAGTCTTGAGATGGGTTGTAGCGATCCGGTTGAGAGTAATCCTTTTTGGGGTCAAACTACTGGCGTGGTGCGACCTGATTCACAGTCAATGGATCGCCCTCATGCAATTGAAATAAAATTTGGACTATGTTTTGTGGTTAGTGGTCGAGTGAGGAAACCTTAGTTTTCTCTCTCTCTGAATCACAACCATTATTTATCATTGTTTTTTGTTTTATTTTCCTTATTATTAGAGAATCCCGAAATCAAACCCTTTTCAGAAAAATATGATTCAGTGTTTTTAAACTATTGAAGTGAACAATCCTCGTCTCTTTGGGATCGATATTCCCCTACTCAAATAAAACTATATACAATTGATTTGTGCGCTTGCAGAAGGGTAAAACCTAAAGTGACGTTAAGGTGTCGTTTTTACCCACGTATTTTGCACACACTTGACACCCATCAAGTTTTTAGCACCGTTGCCGGGGACTTGAAATTGTTCAATAGCTTTAGTAGTTTATTTGCATTGCGTTATTGTAGATTAAAGCTAAAGTTGAAATTTTTATGTGATTTTCAATTACAATTGAAGAGCGTGAAAGGAAAAGACAAAGCTGCTGAAGTTGCGTCTAGACCCTTTGTGAGTTTCAATTTTGCTTGGTTTTTGCATTTAATTTTTACCTTTGCTTTTTGTTTATAGTTTAGATAAGTTTAGAAGTATTTTAGTTAATTTTCTTTATTTTATAAAAAAAAAAGAAGTGTTTTGTGTATGTTCGATAGATCGATGCGTTCAAATTAAATTTCTGCATTAGTTGTATACGACCTAGAGATCGAAAGAACTCTAAGGCATTTATGAAAATCTATTGAAGAACGTCGTCAGACAGAAGAAGTCTAGATGGGTGACGAGAGAGTCAATCCGCAGAGGGGACCAGATACCTCATTGAAGGGATTTTATGCACCAGACGCGTATGAATCATATGCTGAATTTCCAGAAGAGAAAGGTGCAAAACATTTCGAGATCAAGACGAGTGTGATCAATATGCTCCCAAAGTTCTCTAGTCCCAGGATAGAAGATCCGTACCAGCATGTCAATGAATTCTTTAAGGTAGCATTAACTGTTAGGTATAATGGTTTGACTAAAAATGATTTAAGAGTGTGTCTGTTCCCATGGTCCTTAAAAGACAAAGCAAAAAGATGGTGTATTAAGTTGACCCAAGAAACTAAACTTGACTGGGAAACACTTAAGCAAGAATTCTCATAAAAACATTTTCCCTTAAGAAAGACTTCAGAAGCCCAAGATGCAATTAAGCGATTCAGACAGTTGCCAGGAGAGCAATTTCATGATGCGTGGGAGAGGTACAATGAGATTTTGTATAAATGTCCCTACCATAGGTTTTCTGATCAAGATGTTGCTAAACATTTTACATAGGTCTAGGTGAAAAACATAAAAATCTGATAGATGCCTCTACTTAAGGTCAGTTTACCTTGAAATCTGATAGAGCTTTTAGAGATGTTTTATAATATCAGTGAAAAAGCCCTTCAGTTTGAATCTGATATGAGGTCTAGAGATGGTTAGGATAGGCGATCTCAAAACGCATTTGACGTTAATCATAATATGAAAAATCCAGTGGCATTGATAGAGGAGAGGTTAGAGCGATTTGAAAAACATCTTACCCAAAGAAGTCATTCTCCTAAAAGAGAAGTTTATGAGGTTGAACCTGATTATTATCAAAATGAGTGTGAGGACGTAACAGCCACTGATGTCAATGCAGTATGGAATTCATCAAATAATGCCCCGTTCTCTAACTCATACTCTTTAAATAATAGAAATCATCCATTCATGTCCTATAAGTCCACAAATGTGGAGAATCCTCTAGAAAAAGTTCAACAAGGATAGTGGTCCAATTCTCAATCCAATTTTTGACCAAAACAGCAATTTACCTCGCAACCAAGGTTCCAACAGAGCCAACAATCATTCCAATCTCAACCAACTATACTGGCTCAAAATTCTCAATCAAATTTCCAATCCAGACAACCACCTAATAATTATATGGCTCTTCAGGTAGTCAATAACAACCAGGCTATGCAACTATTCCAATACCAGCTCCAGCCTAAAAAAAGCCAAGCTCCTCCACTCAGTTTCCAAAATAACAGGATAGAGCAGACCTTGGTGGACCTCCAAAATCGAATGGGTGTTCATACTCAAACACTGACCTAAATCACCATGTAGTTAGGAAAAATGGATAATCAGAGAAATACTAGAGAGCCAGGTCAGTTTCCTAGTCAGCCTATCGTTAACCCAAAGATTCAGCAAGTGCAAGAGCTTGGATCATTTACTAATGTTAATCCCGAGTTTGTTCAAGCAATTATAACTCTGAGAAGTGGAAGGGTAGTGGAGAACATAGTGGAAGAAAAACATGAGGAGAGGCTGCGTAGAAGAAAAGAAGCTGAGCAAGCTCAAAGGAATGAAGTTGAAAAAACATAGCAAAAAAAGGTTGAGAGCAGAGAGGCTGAAGTTCAGACAGATAAATTGCTAGTAGATAAGAGTGTCGATGAGACATTGCTTGATGATCCAGATAGGGCGAACTACGAGGAGGCACTTCCATTTCCTCAACATCTTAGAAAATCATCTAAGTATGGGAAGATGAAAGAATCTGATATGTTGGACACGTTCCGACAAGTCAAGATTAATCTGCCGCTCTTAGATGTGATTGCCCAAATCCCACCTTATGCTTAATTTTTCAAGGATCTCTGTACGTAGAAGAGGAAAAGCAGAGCGAAGAATTCGAATAAAATATTTTGACTGAGCAAGTGAGTTCACTACTGTTAAACAATACTCCACCAAAGAGGAAAGATCCCAGTGCTCCCATTATTTCTTGTGTTAACGGTGACTAGGAAATTGGTAGAGCCCTTCTTGATCTAGGTGCAAGTATTAACATGCTTCCTTATTCAGCCTATAAATAGCTAGGGTTGGGAGAGCTCAGTCCCATAGAAGTTGTACTGCAGTTTGCCAATCGATCTGTCAACCAGGCGAAAGGAATTTTGGAAGACGTCATAGTTCAAGTGGGTAAGTTTTACTTTCCAATTGATTTTGTAGTCCTTGAGATGGAACCTGTCTCGGACTCGAAAAACCACATCTCAGTGATCTTAGGCAGACCATTTTTTGCCATGACAAATGCATGCATAAATTGAAGAACTGGAGCCATGGATCTGACCTTTGGGAACATGAAAGTCAGGATGAATGTGTTTGAGGGAAGCCATCAATTACCTGAGTCTATGGACTGTTTCCAGATAGATGAGTGCGACGAGCTAGATGATATTATACATGATTTTGCGACTCAAATTCTGAAGAAAGACGAGCTTGAAGAATTTCTGGCAAATGAAGTGCCAAATGAAGAAATTGAAGATTGGGATGCGTATATGGAATGGAAGAACAAGGAGTTGGATAAAATTGAGATTGCGTTATACACACAACCTTGGAAGCAAAAGCTAGTGGAACCACTCCCAATAGTCTCAAGTACTCCCCCAGTTCCATCACTTATGACTTCGCTTTTTTTGGAACTTAAGGAGTTGCTAGAGAAGCTGAAGTATGTTTTCTTGGGACCTGATGAAACTCTTCTTGTAATTATTTCATTAAAGTTGACAGTAGAACAGAAATCGAGTTTGATTGAGGTCTTGACCAAGAATAAAGAAGCAATTGGATGGAGTGTAGCTGATTTGAAAGGGATTGATCCATCAATTTGCATGTATCAAATTTATTTGAAAGATGAGGCAAAACCGTCAAGGAAAATGCAATGAAGATTGAATCCGAACATGATAGAAGTTGTAAGAAAAGAAGTAGTGAAGTTGCTGGATGCGGGAATCATCTACCCGATCTATGATAGTAAGTGGGTAAGCCCAACTCAAGTGGTCCCGAAGAAGTCGGGAATCACAGTGGTGCCCAATGAAAAGGGTGAGCTAATTCCTCAACACACGACTACGGGGTGGCATGTGTGTATCGACTACAAAAATCTCAACTACAACACCAGGAAAGATCATTTTCCATTCCCATTCATTGATCAAAACCTGGATAGATTGGCCGGATAGAGCTACTACTACTTTTTGGATGGATATTCTGGCTATAATCAAGTGGCAATTGATCCTGCAGATCAGGAAAAAACCACTTTCACTTGTCCATATGGAACATTCGCGTACAGACGGATGCCTTTTGGTTTATGTAATGCACCAGCAACATTCCAGATGTGTATGATGTTTATCTTCTCGGATATGGTAGAAAAGTTTCTAGAAGTGTTCATGAATGACTTCTTAGTTTTTAGGGCAACCTTTGAAGACTGTTTGAGACATTTAACACTAGTACTTGAAAGGTGTAAAGAGACCAATTTAATTCTTAGTTGGGAGAAGAGCCATTTTATGGTTCAGGAGGGAATAATACGTGACCACATCATATCAAAGCAAGGGATTGAGGTCAATAAAGCAAAAGTCGAGCTTATTTCAAAATTACCTCCTCCCATATCTGTGAAGCAGATGCGTTCTTTTTTGGGCCATGTCGGGTTTTACAAAAGGTTTATCAAAGATTTTAGCCAAATCACCCGGCCATTATGCAATTTACTGGCTAAGGATGTAGTCTTTGTCTTTGACGAAGAATGTCTTCATGCCTTTGAGGAATTGTGTGCTAATATCTCATATGCCCCAATTATCTGTCCACTGGATTGGTCTCTACTGTTCGAGCTGATGTGTGACGCTTCAGATTATGCAATTGGAGTTGTGCTAGGGCAGAGTAAAGATAAGTTGCCATATGTGATTTACTATGCCAGTAGAACTTTGAACGAAGCTCAGATGAACTACACAACTACCGAGAAGGAGTTGCTGGAAGTGGTGTTCGCCTTGGACAAATTCAGGTCGTATTTGTTAGGAACCAAGGTGGTCGTGTACTCAGATCATGTCGCATTAAGGCATTTGCTAGCCAAGAAAGACTCCAAGTCCAAACTGATACGATGGATTCTGTTGCTACAAGAATTTGATTTGGAGATCAAAGATAAGAAGGGTACGGAGAATATTGTAGCTGATCATTTGTCAAGAATTGTCGTTGAGTCCACAAAGGACGATACTCCTCTTAAGGATGAGTTTCCGGATGAACATGTATTCAGTATGGCTGTTATGGAACAAATACCGTGGTATGTAGATATTGTCAACTATAAAGCCATAGGTAGAATTCCTAATGGATGGTCTAAGCATGAGAAGGATCATTTCTTTAGCCATGTAAAGTTTTATATCTGGGACAATCCGCGACTGTACAAATATTGCCCGGATTAGATAATTCGTAAATATGTTCTAAAAAGTGAAGTTCAAGGCATACTAACATTCTGTCATACGCTAGAGTGTGGAGGGCATTTTGGTGCTGAGAAGACAACTTACAAAGTCCTACAAAGCGGTTTTTATTGGCCCACCATATTCAAGGATGCGTTTGAGTTTTCAAATCTTGTCTGAGATGTCAAACGTTGGGATCCATATCTCGATGAGACATGATGCCATTGAATCCTATATTGGTGGTTGAGTTGTTTGACGTTTGGGGCTTTTAATTCATAGGACCGTTTCCAAAAGTCGGCGATAAGTAGTACATATTAATAGGAGTTGATTATGTTTCTAAATGGGTAGAGGTTGTTGCCACGTCGCATGCGAATCACATTATGGTTGAGGAGTTTGTTAAATCCAATATCTTTTCTAGATTTAGTATGCCACAAGTGTTGATCAGTGACGGCGATAGCCACTTCGACAACCAGTTTCTTCCGGCCTTGTGCAAGAAGTATGGTGTCACTCATAGAATTGGAATGCCATATCACCCACAGACGAGTGGTCAAGTGGAGGTTTCGAACAGGGAGATAAAAAATATTATTGAAAAGACGGTGGATCCTGATTTGAAGAATTGGCCGAGAAGGTTAAATGATGCACTGTGGGCATACATGACCGCTTATAAGACACCGATTGGTATGTCACCATACATGTTGGTAAATGGTAAGGCGTGTCATCTCCCTGTGGAACTCGAGCATAAAGCATATTGGGTGATCAGAAGATTGAATTTTGATATCAAAAGATCGGGTGCTCAGAGGAAACTCCAACTCCTAGAGCTTGAGGAGTTGAGGAACAACGTATATGAGAATTCTAGAATATATAAAGCCTAAACCAAAGCATTCCACGACATACATGTCAGACATAAAAGCTTTGAGGTCGGCCATAAAGTGTGGTTGTTCAATTCAAGAGTCAAATTGTTTCCCGGTAAGCTCCAATCAAGATGGGACGGGCTATACAAAATTACTAAGGTTTACCCCCATGGAGCGGTGGAACTTGACGACCATGACAAATGAAAGTGATTTGTTGTGAATGGTCAGCGTTTGAAGCATTATATCGAAGTTGAGCCGACAAAGAGTGATGTTGAAACAGTTGATTTAACAGAACCGACACTAGAGCCGGATGATTTTGATCCTGAGTACTAAGAGGCGGCGACGTCAAGCCAATGACGTTAAATATTGGTACTAACTGATAAAGAGTAGCTTTTGATCTTAGGTTGTAGTTGTAAAATAATAGTTTAATTTGGTGTTCGTAAAATTTTAAGATCGAGTCCGGAATAGTCGTCATCATTCGAAGGGGTATTTTTGTTCACGAAGTGCCAAATTTTGACGAATCAAAGTCAATCAAGTCAATAGGTGTCTATAGGGGAGGTTCGAGTATTCGAGAATCGAGAATGAGGCAAAAAATGGCTGAAGCCAAAAATTCAGCCTTGGGACCTACTTCCATGCGTAGGGTACCCTACGCCCAAGCGTAGGTCACGGGACTGTATTTTCATTTCAAAATTTCATTTTTCTCTTTCTCCTCTCCACCAAATCGACTCCCGTTCATTCCTAAAGCCGAATATTGATATTTCTTATCATTCTCAAGCGGCGGATCATTAGAATAGGGAGCGGTGTGTCCGGATTCACGTGAAGAACTCAAAAAGTCTCCGGAATCCAATTTTGGGGAATTTTCCATTTCTTGCGATTCGGTAAGTTTTTATCCATTCTTTTGGTATCGATTACTTAAATTAACTATTCTAAACTAGTATTGACGAATGAGACTAATCAAAATCGTGTTTTAATCCGTTCTCAAAGAGTTGGATTTCCGGCTTCAGATACAAGTTGAATATCGAATTTTTGAGAAAAGGTCTTGTTTAATCATTGTATTAGAATACTTTAGATATAGTTTTGAGTTTTATTAGGTGTCCAGACAGTTTTTGCTAATTTTCATAAGAATCCAAATTCTGTAGGAATGGCTCGCGTAAAAGGAACGAGGAAGGCTGTTGAGGGAACATCTATGTTGGGGATGGTAGTATAGAAAAACAGATCACGATCATCATCCCTGGAGAGTATGCGGCCTGTACGCCGTAGTACTCGGGTGCCAAGACCGGTGTATGTTGAGCCGGATTCATCAGATGAAGCGGCGGCCGAGAGGCTGAGTGCACCGATAGAGGGCATTAAGTTAGATTTGAGATATGGTTGGATGACAGTTCCGCCTATTCCACCGAAGGCATCATCACAACCCCGGGCACAGTCTCTAGTCCCCGAGCCATCACCACCACCACATGAGTCAGAGACATCCGATGAGCAGACTACCGATAGTGGTGATAGTGAGGATGGGCAGACAGAGCAGGAGGATGAGTTGGAGGATGCTGAGCACGGTGAGGTGCCATATCCTAAGTCGGTAATTAATGGTGATGGGGGTGATCTAATTTCTTACAAATGGAAGCATTCCACGGTTTCCAATGAGACATTAATGACCCGAGCTTTGAAGAAGGGGTTCCGATAAGAGTCCACTTATACTATTAAGCCATTTGAGTGGATAGAGCTAGTTCTACATTGGACCATAGGCATACTGAGGGAGCGCAGATTATTGTCGATCCTAGCCCCAGCTATACCACACATTTGTGCTGACATGATTAGCGAGTTCTGGCTTCATATGAGGCATTATAGTAAAGGGAATCGGCTCATGACAGTGGTAGGGGGTCGGGAGTGTGAGATTACTCCCAAGAGTATTGTTGTTGCGTGGGGTATTCCACACGAGTGTCCTGTAGAGCTAGAGGAGTTGTTCCCACCTATGCCAGACCCATTTCCGCCACTTTATGATATGGTGAGATTGCAGACTGAGGGGCAATGGGTAGATAATAGGCGTAATGGGACCAAGAAGTCCAACTATTATTCGATGCTTTGGCTCTAGGATTTGATTGTCTGGTCCAATGTGTTACCACATAGCCATCATACCATGTGCTACCTGCCATTTTCAGCGCTTCACTATGCTTTCGAGTTTGATCACTGGTATTCTATTCCACACGCCCTTTGGTAGACTTTGTTCCGATACTATATTCACTCGCGCTGGGAAAACAAGGTCGGGACTGCTAAGTTTCAGATGGTTCTTCCTTACCTTGTGATGAAGATGATGTTTCATCAGGGATAAGAAATGTGAAAAGGCTACCTATTTTTGTCACTTTATTTTTTCATTTTCTGTAAGTGTTGTGTTGGGTTTGTGATTATATATATATATACATATGTACTAACAATAGCAGATTAAACCAGAAACTACATATATACATAATAGATATGTATATATATTGGCTTGGGTTTGGGGTTTAAACATTGAATTTGAGAACGCTAGAGTGGACATGTGAAGAGAAGTGTTTGATTTTGGGATAGTTCATTATGAAGATAGAGTATAGTCTAGAGACTTTAACGTCTTTCCACATTTAATCATTATTTATATAAAATTATAAAATCAAAATTTAACTGTATTTAGGTAAATTCCCATCCCAGGTATCGGAAAATGACTTGAAGGGGTCTATTCACATTTTTTGCAAAGGTTATGGGTGTTATAAAACCGAGAGGGGTGTTTATGCACATTTTGGAAACCACATGGGTGATTTAAGCCATTCACCCATATATTATTAGTTAAAATTATATATATGTGTCGGTATTTATTGGGTATATATATATATATGAAATTATATATATATATCGGCTAGAGAAAGAGTGTGGACGACGGCTTCTTCTCCTTCACACGTGACAAGGCTTCTTTCTCTTCTCTCTCATCGTGACTATGGTCGGCAACTTCTACCTCTTTTCACCGCAGATCTCTCATTCTTCACTTTTATCTATCATCGTCGATCTGAGAAGGAGGGTTGTTCGCTGGTAGCACAACGCGAGAAAGAGAAGTTTCGACCAAGAGCTAAGGTTGCTGGACTGAGGAGTAGCAGTGACGGCGGCAGTGATGGTTGGGTTGGGAGGAACCGGTCGCGCGACGACATGGGGATGCTGGCAGTGAGAACAATTAGGGCCGAGTTCGGTCGTAATTCATGTCATCGTTTCGGTGGCTTCCCGTGCTCCGATGGCTGTGATTTTCGGAGGGTATCTGAGTCTCGGTGTCGTGTACGACATACTAAAAATTAGGCTTGAATCGTTAAGTTGTTCAATGGGAAATCAACGATTTAGGTAATAACTTTATTTTAATATTTCTCAAATTTGGTTAGGCTATTACTAATGGGCTTCGGCTATGTTGAATAGGTTGTCGAGGTGGTCGTTTCGGTTCGAGCAGAAATTAATTCGGACAACGTTTGTCGGTGGGCCCCACTTTCAGGCACCTACACTGTTCACAGTGGGTCCCACTTTTGGCGTGAATGTTTTGGGACAGATTTGAGATCACGTATTGGGTATCATGTCGATGTATCTAGTTCGGTTGTAGGCACGATGGTTAGTCCGTAGGCACTCGTCGTGAGATAGGGGAATCACTATCTATTTCTGATGACTCTAGATTTTTATGTGATATTATGATTTGAGCATGCTAGTTATATGATTATGATTTAGAATTTTTTTTAGGATTAAATCATGCTAGTATGTATGTATGTATTTATGTATATGAATGGTTGTACGAGAATATATATATATATGTATATGAGTTGGATAATGGCCTAAATAGTGGATTAGGTTAGTTCCATATAGGTGATTGAAATTAGTAGCGCTAGAAGTAGTTTAGTGTATACGTGTAGGCACGGTTGTGTACGTTTTCATTTTTTGTGATTAGGGAAAACGAGTATGTAATTAAGTGATTTATGTGATGTGGCATCTCAACTTAGAACGTTATTCTAGTTCCCCTATCTTTGTGGATTATTACTTTAATAAATTTAAAAGCATGTTAAAACAGATGAAATTGATATAATTGTCGATTATTGCTTTAATTGAATTAAAAACATGTTAATTGAAATAAAATTGATATCCCTGTGGATTATTGCTTATATGTGAGTAATTATGAGTATGTTAATGATTTGGGTATAATATATTGCATAATGACAGAAATGCATGTATTATGATGAGACATGGTTTTTATTGTGGATTTAATGACAAATTAATAATAATTGTGAAAAAATCAATTTTAATCAAATTTTTTATTAAGATAAATCATGCAAAGAATAATCTAAATGCAGAAAATAAAGCAATAGAGACACACAATAATTTAACGTGGAAAACCTTGGAAATAATCCAAGTAAAAATCACGGATACTCTCGGGTATCGATGCACTATGAATAAGAGAATTTGTACAGACTCTATGAAAACAGTACTTACAACTGATGTAATCACCTGTTCTTCACTCGACGTCTGAAAGTCTAAATTCACTCGCGTTCCACAAAGTTCTCTCTCAACTCCGTACTCTGATGGCTCCGCTTCTCAACGGACCAAATCACTACGAAGCCTCCTACTCCGATCTCCGTACTCAGACGGCTCTGTTTCTGAAACAGATCTAAGCAACCATGTTGCATAAGGTGGTGTGTAGATTTTTCTAAAATCTAGGTCAGTCAATTATGCATAAGATCATCGATGTAAAAGCACAATTGAACAAACCCTAACCAAGAGAGAAATATAATATTTAGAATCACTCAATTATTTTATCTCTCTATCTCTATCTCTCTAGAAGAATATGAATTTTTAGAAAACTTGCAGAGATCTCTTAATGGCTTAAAGGCTTTACCACATCTGTAGAAGACCTTGGTATTTATAGACCATAGCTGAGGGAAACCCTAAGCTTGCCCTTTCTCATAATTTCACATCCAACTCAACAAAACCATAATCTTTGATATATATTATGTGTGTTGCACATATACCAAGGTGTAGGAATTGTCCACACATCATAGAATAAAGTGAGGACAACACTGACATCACAACAAAAATTAGCAAATGTTTTAGCCGTCGCTACGCTTTGAGCATAGGTTCAAGCGTATCTTGAATCGTAGCTTCAAGCGTAGAACACTAATTTTTGACTACTTTTTGCTTCTGAAAGCGTAGGCATAAGCGTATGCATTTTTGTTAAAATCACTTTTCTCCGCAAGTATGCCAAAATGACTGTCTTGAATCCACAATACTTTTTCCTTGAAGTGACGGCTTTGGAAAAAAATAATTTCACCCTCCGGGAGACATTTTTCCATAATACGCTCACTTTTTCATATCACTTGTATTGTTCACTACTTTAATGCTTGATTTTGATTTTGTCGAAGCTTGTAGATGTTATTAAGACCAAACCGGCCTATCTAACACTCAACATGGTTATTGTGTAGAACATGTCACACACAAAGAATTACAATAAATGTTCTTACAATCTCCCCCTTGACATTTATGAGACAAAACCATGTTTTACAATATAGCCTCACAAATAACAATATAACATCTATACCTATGAACACACACCAACAAACATAGTTATAAACTATCATCTTGCTTTCATGACGGTCTACCAATCTTTTAACCACAATACTGAACAACCAATTAAACGCAAGTGTGGAAAAAAGATATAAAATGATCATAAGAAAACAAAACACAATATCTATGTAAGCATAATGATCATAAAACATTCATTCTCACCCTTACTCAATACTTCTCCCCCTAAAACCATTACTCCCCCTTACTCAATACTTCTCCCCCTTTTTGTCACTAAAATGACAAGGAATAATAAAAACAATCAAAACACTTGAGAGAAACAAGGGAAAGCTTCAAGATGAAAACACAGGGAAAAGATATCAAAGGAAACTCTAAAGAATCTATGCCAAACACTAAATATTAAGATAAAGTACTGTATAAGATTATATCCAGATTCTCAACTAACAAAAATCTCTACAATGCATGAACTTAATACTAATGCATGAATGCAAAATGCAAAACAATAAAAAAAAAATTGTTCTTATAAACATGTGAGCAAAGTAGTAGAGACAATGAACTAATCATTAACACATCATATTCGCATATTTGACTTAACTATTATACACATGATAGTAAAAACAATCACCACACGTACCTTGTAGTCATAAGCAACCATAAGATTAACTTTACATAGCATTTGTATATATGAAAAATATTTAGGTGCAAACAAATAACTAAGATGAAAGTAATACGTACTAATTCTAATAATCTCCTCACTAACCTTGATGATACTTCAATCCAAAACCCAAACTAAAAGTCAAATTTTTAGCTCAGGCCTTATTGCTAAATAAAGAAACTACAATTTAATCTTTTCAACTTTTTCACCATATCTTTTTTTATCTTTCTAAGCTCTGAAGTTTCCAACGAGGATTTTTAGTCCCGACCAACTGGGCTCGAGCTTCTTCCATGGGATTTATGCTCATTAGTCTTCTCCCCTTTTTACGTGAACACTCAATGCTTACTGAGGCAAGAGGCCCGGTTACTCAGATTGAAGAATTACTTTTTACATTTCTATACTTTAAACATCTCATTCATTCCTCTTTTCAACATCACCACAATATTCATAAGCAAAAGGTGTTTAATAGCATAGATCAATCTAGCATTACTCATGAACCTACATATCACTTCGGATTAGATAAGAAAAACTAAAAGTTTCAACAAGTATTACAGTCATCTCTGAAGTAAAACAAGCACCCAAAGTTAATGGGTTCTAAAAATATTACTTAAACATGCCAAGTGAACAACTCATATCCTCAGGTCAGACTAACAACTCCAATTCCCATAAGCATAATAAGTAAAATAAATATGAGAATATAGTAAAATATGACAACCATTTGTATCCTTAGCCAAGCTCAACATGCTAAGAATTTTATTTTAAAACTTTTATCATTTTTGTCATAATTCCATCATTTGATCCATCACTCCAAGTAACAACTAGACCTTTTGTCATTTTCTTCTTATTAGCGCACTACGCAACAATGTGACCAAACCCTTGACACTCAAAACATTGAAATTTCTTCTTTTTAGAATCAATCTTGTAATTCCTATTTTGGACCTTTTTATTTTTAAAATCACGTGATTTATCTCCAAATTTGTTTCCTTTAATCAATTCTTGACCACAAGAACATTTTAAAAATTTATGAAACTCTTTTATGATCATGTCAATTTGTATTGGTATACTCTCACCCTCCTTCTCAGACTCACTAGGATCCTCCCTAGTGGTTTTAAAAGCTATGTTTTTCTCTATTATGCCACTTGACTTATCTGAAGATTTAACACACATCTCTATTTCGTAAGATTTTAAATTTCCAGCCAACTCTTCAAGCTTAATTTCTTTAAAACTTATGATTTCAGATATGACGGTGACCTTAGACCGAAAATGTTCAGGCAGAGACCTAAGGATTTTCTTCACTATGGTACTCTCTGGAATGGGTTCTCCTAGATTGTGACAACTTCTTACCATGTCAGTTAATCTAGCCTCAAAGTCACCAAAAACTTTGTCATACTTCATCATAAGCAGCTTAAATTGTGAATTAGAATTTGGAGTTTTAACTGTTTCACTTTTGAAGTTCCTTCATGAGTCAGTTGGAGAATATCCAAAGCTTCTTTTGCAATTTCGCACGTGGCAATTCTCTTGAACTCACTTGCAGTCACAACATTATACAACGCATTCAAAGCTTTTGAATTCCAACTACCACTGTTTGTTTCAACAGTAGTCCACTCACTTGACGGTTTTACCCTGGATTTATTAGTACAACATCTTTCATAGTGGGTGGTGAGTATCCTACCTCAATGGCAAGCCAAACTCTCTCATCTAGCGATTTAAAAAATGCTCTCATTCTCGCTTTCCAATACGTGTAATTAAAGCCATCAAACAAAGGGGACGTAGTCACAGAACCTCCTTCATGAGGTACATCCATCATCTAAGTTTAGAATCTAACCCTAGGAAGTTAACCTAAAATGGGACAACTACACTCTTATACCAATTGAAATTATCTAGACGATCAATTAAAATAGCCTAGAGGGGTGGTGAATATGCTTTTTGTGGATTTAATGACTAATTAATAATAATTACGGAAAAGACAATTTTAATTCAATTCTCTATCAAGATAAATCATGCAAAGAATAATCTAAGTGCAGAAAATAAAGTAATAGAGACACACGATATTTTAATGTGGAAAACCTTGGAAAGAATTCAAGTAAAAATCACGGATACGCTCGGGTATCGATGCACTATGAATAAGAGAATTTGTACATACTCTATGAAAATAGTACTTACAACTGATGTAATTAGTTGTTCTTCACTCGACGTCTGAAAGTCTAAATTCACTCGCGTAACATGAAGCTCTCTCTCCACTCCGTACTCTGATGACTCCGCTTCTCAACGGATCAAATCACCACGAAGCCTCCTACTCCGATCTCCGCACTCAGACGACTCTATTTCTCAAATTGATCTAAGCAACCACGTTGTATAAGGTGGTGTGTATATTTTTTAAAAATCTAGGTCAGTCAATTGTGCATAAGATCATCGATGTAAAAACACAATTGAATAAACCCTAACAAAGAGAGAAATGGAAGATTTAGAATCACTCAATTATTTTCTATCTCTATCTCTTTCTCTAGAAAAATATGAATTTGTAGAAAACTAGTAGAGATCTTTCAATGGCTCAAAGGCTTTACCACATCTGTAGAAGACCTTGGTATTTATAGACCATGGCTGAGGAAAACCCTAAACTTGCCCTTTCTCGTAATTTCACATCCCACTCAGCAAAACCCTAATCTCTGATATATATTATGTGTGTTGCACGTATACCAAGGTGTATGAGTTGTCCACACATCAAAGAATAAAGTGAGGACAACACCGACATCACATCAAAACTCAACAAATTTTTTAGCCGTCGCTACGCTTTAAGCGTAGGTTCAAGCGTATCTTCAATCGTAGCTTCAAGCGTAGAACTTCAATTTCTGACTACTTTTTGCTTCTGAAAACGTAGGCATTTTTGTTAAAACCACTTTTCTCTGCAACTACGCCAAAATGACCGTCTTGAATCGTTTGATACTTTTTCCTTGAAGTGACGGCTTTGGAAAATATCATTTTCGCCTTCCGGGAGACATTTTTCCATAATACTCTTAGTTTTGCATTTCACTTCTATTCTTCATTACTTCAATGCTTGATTTTTTCTTTGTCGAAGTTTGTACATGTTGTTAATACCAAACCGACCTATCTAAAACTCAACATGATTATTGTCTAGAATATGCCATACATAAACAATTACAATAAATATTCTTACAGGATTGTAGCAACAACTGGCCAGGAAGTGTTCCTAACCTTCGGAACTAGTGTGTCTGAGAATAGTGGTATAGGGTTGGTTGTACCCCATCGGGTGGAATGCACCACTCTCAAAGTCATGGTTTGTCCGTGCATTCGATTTTCGTATCATAAGTCACGATTTGTCCGTGCATTTGATCTTTGGATCATAAGTCGATCACGGTTTGTCCGTGCATTGAGCTTCCTTCATAGAGAGTGTACATCCTTCTTCAAGTGAACAACT
Source organism: Cornus suecica (assembly GCA_963922005.1). Lineage (NCBI taxonomy): Eukaryota > Viridiplantae > Streptophyta > Magnoliopsida > Cornales > Cornaceae > Cornus > Cornus suecica. The sequence goes on from OY998243.1 coordinate 57,910,008, forward strand.
TGGTGACACTTATATCCGTGACCATAGTGGTCAGTGTGTGTACCATGGGTGGTGTTGATTCACATTGCATTCATGTTACTATTACGTGATTCAGTTATATATGTAGATCATGATATTTGAGCATATTTATTATAATTTTGGAGCATATTTATTAGTTGAACGTATACCTTCCATTACGCAATTTCCAGAAGAGTCAATGATCGAACACTTATCAGGAGAAAAAGTGACATTATAATTGTTATCACATATCTGACTTATGCTCAACAAATTCGCTTAAAGACCCTTTACATAAATCACATCTTCTAGTTTAGGTAGACCAGAAACCACAATGGTACCTTTGCCTAGAACCTTCGACTTCTCTCCATCACCAAAAATGACTATCCCACCATGACATTCCTCGAGAAATCCAAATAATGACTTATCTCCAGTCATATGCCTCAAACATCCACTATCCAAATACCAAGATGTAGACTTGCGTGCTCTAAGTGCAGTATGAACTACAAGACAGTATAGCTCACTTTTTCTCACCCAAGCCTTCTTCATCTTTGAAGCTCCTTTTCCAATCTTGAAAAATTATTCATTTCTTCATTCAACATTCGAATTTGATCTTGAACACAATCTCCATGTTGAACTCTTTGTTCCTTCACCGATTGTTGAGTTTTCCCTCTCAACTTCGAACACCTTGGTCGAATGTGACCACTAACACCACAGTGATGACAAATAGGAACAAACCTCCGGACTCCATCAATTGACTTCGTAGGATATCTAGGGGTAAGGAAAGGCTTGTTTTCAACAGGTCTTTTGACATAGTATTGAACCCTAGGTTTCTAATTTGAATTTCCTTTTGAGGAACTTGTTGCTACATGGGAGGCTTTTACAAAGGTGGTTTTTGCAGCAACATTCGAATTTTGTAATACTCCAACAAAACCTCGTCCCTTTGTATTTCCTATAGACTTTCCTGCACTCAACATATGATTAAGCTTAAGACTTCCACTAGACCACTTCTGCATAGTTGAGTTAACATCTTTCACCTCTTTTTCCAAATTTTCAATCTTAGTAGATTTCTCAACCAATTCCTTATTGAGACCATCTATTAACTTCAAGGCCTTAGTTTTTTCAAGTTCAAACTTATTCAAAAATTCAATAAACTTGGCCTTTTGGGTCTGTAGAAGATTTAGAATTTAAGAACTATTTGCTAATTCGTCTTTTAAATAATGCAGTTCTTTATCCATGTTAAGACTTTTAGTTAACAATTTTATGTGATTCTTATGAAGTTGTGTGGTCTTATCAAGTAATTTATTATAAGACTCTTGAAGTGTTTCATCACAATCTTCATCACTCTCATAACCTTCCTCTTCAGACATCGCCAAACTTGAAGCAACTTCGTTAACATCCTTGCTTTGTACAACAAACACAGTGAAATTCTCAGAATCATCACCTACTTCTGATTCTGTCGCATAATTAGTTGTTCCATTGTCAGAGTCATCATCCCAACTGACAGCTAATCCTTTGAATTTCTTCAGAGTGTTTGCACACTCTGCAGTTATATGACCATATCATTGACATTCAAAACATTTGGGTTTCTTCTTCTTAGGATCAGACTTGTCCTTCCTAATTTGAGTCTTATTTCTATTTCTAGACTGACCCAACTTATCCCCAAATTGTTGTCCCTGGCCGTTCTGTTTAGCCCTAACAAATTTGTTCAACCTCTTAGCAAACATGATAATATTATTCAGACTCAACTCACTTTCTTCATCAAGTTCAACCTGATCATCTCTAGTGGTTTTAAAAGCTATGCTCTTCTCGTTTGTGCCACTAGCCTTTTTAGGAGGATTTTTGAACATCTCCATCTCATAAGATTTTAAGTTTCCAGCGAATTCTTCAACCTTAATTTCTTTAAGACTTATGACCTCAAAGATGATAGTGACCTTAGATCGAAAACGTTTAGGAAGAAACCTAAGGATTTTCTTTAATATGGTAGTCTCATGAATAGGTTCACCTAGGTTATGACAACCTGTTACAATATCAGTTAACCTAGCCTTAAAGTCTGCGAATACCTCATCCTCCTCCATCTTTAGCAGTTCAAATTGAGAATTCAAAATTTGAAACTTTGATTGTTTCACCTTCGACGTTCCTTCATGAGGGACTTGGAGAATGTCCCAAGCTTCCTTGGCAATTATGCACGTAGCAATCCTCTTGACCTCACTTGGAGTTATAGCATTGTATAATGCATTCAACGCCTTCGAGTTCCAATTTACATTATTTGTCTCAACAGCAGTCCACTCGCTTGACGGTTTTGGTGTTGATTCATTCGTCGCGTCATCTTTCACAGTAGGAGGTGAATATCCTACTTCAACAGCATTCCACGCTCTCTCATCTAAGGAGTTTAAAAACACTCTCATTCTCACTTTCCAATATGTGTAATTCGACCCATCAAACAAAGGGGATCTAGATATGGAACCTCTTTCAAGAGGCATCTCCATCGTCTAATTTCACGATCTAACCCTAAGTAGTTAACCTAAATCGGGGCAACCACACTTTGATACCAATTGAAATTACATAGACGATAGTGAAAACAGCCTAGAGGCGGGTGAATAGGCTTTTTGTGGATTTATTGACAAATTAATATTTAATTGCAGAAAAATAAATTTTAATCCAATCACAAAATCCTAATTCTCAAACCACATAATTCAAGAAATACCAAGAAAACATCAATACAGTGCAGAAAATAAAGCAAGAGACGACACAAAATTATATGTGGAAAAATCAAGGAAACGTTCCAAGGAAAAAAACCGCGGGTACACTCAGGTACTGATGCACTATGAATCAACAAGTACAGACTTTGTGATAGTTTTAGACTTATAATCACTTCTGATATGCCTTCCTCTACTCGCGGTCTGAAACCCTGGAATCACTCATAATTTACGAAGCACTCTTGCTCCGTCAGACACTATGAGAGACTCACAAATCACGCCTGATTTGCCTTTCTTTACTCGCGGTCTGAAATCCTCGAATCGCTCCGTACTCGGACGGATCAAAACAACCTCGTTGCAATAAACAGTGTGTGAATTTTTTAGCAACTATACCATTCAATCGTGCATAGAAATCGTCGGTGTAGAAGCACAATTGAAGATGTCCAAAAATAAGAGAGAACTTGTAGATCTCTAATAATTTAATGATATTTTCTCTATATATATCTATATCTCTATAGAAGAATATGAAGGATAGAATACTGCAAAGATCTCTCCAAGACGTAGCCTTCTCTCTTAAAAAACCTTAGTATTTATAGACCAAGTCATAGAAAACCCTAACCTTGCCCTCTTACGTAATTTCACAATACCTTGATAAATCCTCTAAAATAAGATGTAAATAAGTCTATTTGCCTATACGTAGAGCTCTAAAGTCGTTGCTCACTTAAAAACTCAAAGTAAGGATCAAACTAGAAAAATCCGAAAGCACCCCGAAACAAATCCTACAACACAAGTGATCACGTGACCAAGCATTGGGACCTACGCTTGGGCGTAGTTCTAGGGCGTAGGGTCCCCATGTAGCTCCAAAATCCACAGCGTAGGTCAGAGCCATTCTGCACTGTTTCAGCCTCTGCCAATGTAGGCATGATGCATCTTTTGCTATTTTTTCATATTTGAGCTAAACTAGTCATTTCGAACTCCCGATGTTTTTGGTTGAAGTAATAATTTTTGGAAATGATATTTTTGCCCTCCGGTGAAGTGAGAATGTCTGGAAATGACAAATTTGCCCTTCGGTAGCCTTATTTGGTTTGACACACTCCTTGACTTCTTTCTCGACATAGAAACGAACATACTAACAACTCTATTGCAAATACACAAAACTCTCAACATGACAATTCACTCAACATGGTTATTGTCTAGAACATCTCAAACATAAATAATACTATAAATGTTCTTACAACAACCTAAGGGGGGTGAATAGGTTTTTTTATCGATTTTATGAATAATTAAAATTATTTAGCAGAAATTCAATTTTAATTAGTCACAAACCCTAATTCTCAAATCAATTCTCAAAACAAATCAATTAAACAAATATGAATATATGTGTAGAAAATAAATAATGAGAAGACATAGAGATTTTTTACGTAGAAAACCTTTGAAAGACTCCAAGTAAAACTCACAGATACGCTCGGGTATTGATGCACTATGAATTAGAGAATTTGTACAGACTCTATGAAAATAGAACTTACAACCGCTGTTGTTTGTTGTTCTTCACTCGACGTCTGAAAGTCTAGATTCACTCGCGCTCCACAAAGCTTTCGCTCTGATCTTCGTACTCAGACGTCTCTACTTCTCAACAGATCAAAATCACCACGAAGCCTATGCTTCAATCTCTGTACACAGACAACTTCGTTCTTCAACGGATCAAAGCAACCACGTTGCAATAGATAGCGTGTGAATTTTTCAGCAACTATACCATTCAATCGTGCATAGAAATTATCGATGTAGAAACACGATTGCAGATGTCCAATAACAAGAGAGAATTTGTGTATCTCTAATCACTTAATAATATTCTCTCACCATATATATGTCTCTGTAGAAGAAGATGAAGTTGTAGAAAACTTGCAGAGAATTATTCAAAATGTGCCTCCTCTTGTTGTAGACTTAGATATTTATAGACAAAGATGATCCAAAACCTAAGTTTGCCCTTTCTCGTAATTTCATATCCAAACCCTATATTCTGGTGAATATAATGTATATAGAACGCAATTTGATGTATATAAGTCGTGGTCATATCATGAAACCAACCCCCGAACAATTTGGACATCGTAGGCAAAATCTGGTAAAAACTTGTCGCAACTACACTTCAAGCGTAGGGGGCCTACGCTTCAAGCGTAAAAATGTGTTTTCCAACCACTTTTTGAAACTGAAAGCGTCTGTATTTTCATCAAAACCATTTTTCTTCACAGTTGCACCAAAATGACCCTCTTGAACCCACGATACTTTTTGCTTGAAGAGACGACTTCATAAAATTTCGTTTTCGCCCTCCAGAAGACATTTTACCACAATATGCTCATTTGCGTGCTTCACATGTATTCTTCATTACTTTAATGTTTGATTCTGCCTTTGATGAAGTTTATCGATGTCATTAACACCAAATCGACATATCTTACACTCAGCATGGTTATTATTTAGAACATGCCATACATAAACAATTACAATAAATGTTCTTACAACATTGTATTCTATGTTTCGTGCCTTATCGTGTTTCCCTGATATATGATTGGGTTATTTAGGGTCATGCAGTGGCGTGAGTGCCATGTGAGATGATGGACTGACCTAGGGTAAATGCATGTACATGGGTTGGTTAGTACTACTTGGACGGTCAGAGGATGTGATAGTTATGATTACCTTTCACCTACGGGGTTTAGCGAGCTCACCCCGGCATTTTATGCCCTGGTATTCCCATTCTAGTTTACAGGCAATGTTTCGGCTACGGACAGCATGCGGTGCAACGACACATTTCTTTTGTTTTCCTCGTTGCAGGTTTTGGAGTTGTGGAGGGTGACGCAGTTACGGTTGCAGTGCGGCAGGATTGGGGACGATAGTTAGCTACTGTTTTCCTTCCGATGTAGTTTCTTTACCTATGTTGTATCGGATTGTCATGTATTTCTCTTGAGAGCCAGTCTGTTGGCATATTCCCTTTTGGTGTATCTTTTATTCCATGTATTCCTTTATTTCAGGATGTCACTGTTTTTCTTCAACACCGTCATGTGCCTTCGTGTATTTTTATTCGAGTATTGTTGCTCAGTAGGTTATAGATGGTTGTGTAAAGATAATGGTAGTTTTCTTTCCACTACCTCGACCCTAGTAGATTTATTAAATGTTGGGTTATGAGTTGTTGTTGTTATCACTTTGTTATTGGCAGGTTATTCTGTTATGTTTGTATTCCGGATGTTCCATTTACAAACGGAACTCTACCGAATTTTTATTGGATTTTGCTGTTGTATTTCTATCATTCAATTGGGTATGAAATATACCACTTTTTATCATTAATCCATACATTTTAATCGTTATTGATATCTTTAGTTGGTCGCTCATTGTATGGATAACACCCGAAGTCCTCGGATGTCCCAGTTTGGGAGTCTTAGGATTTTATGGGCGTGACAGGTTATGGGGAATATGGTTGACAGTTTGGGGCGGATATGGGGTAAGGGTAAATATTTTAAATAGTTTTTGGGCAGTTATGGGGGTTGTGAATTTTCAAGATTTTGGTTATGGTGATTGAGAAAAACGCCCCAAACCTCCCCACGGCCATCCCTACTTGTGCTTACAATGATCACAATGGTTACTACTCAAATCTAATTAATTAATTTGTAATTGATTTTATGTACGTTTTGTTTCTTTTAAAAAAAATTTTTTAGTTTCTTATTACCCATATTTTAGGTGTAAAAGATCTCTACAAAAAAGCTTGATATCAAACTCAAGCGTGAAGATGAACTCAGATCGAGCTTGGCTAGTTAAGTTAAGCAACTTCGTGAACTAAGTTGGAGTTTTCTTATTTATACTCAAGCCGAGCTCAAACAACCTTGATACATAGAGCTCGAAAAAGCTACTACTTTCTGTTCGGCTCGGCTCAGCTCATTTACAGGACCCTAATGGGATGGGCTGGAGCTAAGTTTCTAGTAGACTTTATTTTCTTTGGATTTTGGCTCTCTTGGGTAGATTTATTTATTGGAATGGGTCTTATTATTGGTCTTCACCAATCTATACTTCCGGGCCTGGTTAGGCACAGCCTTTTTTTGTACATATTTTTCTCTTTGTTAATATACATTTAATTGGTTAACCACAAATAAATCGTGGCTTCTTGGCAGTGACCAAAAAACCGTGGAGCTCTTGTTTCAAAAGAACTTGCAATAGTATAGTAAAACTGATTTTATAAGGACGCTAATAGAATATAAATATAAGGTAATCATCTAACATCAATCTTTTTCCTAAAGATTATAATGGAAAAATTGATAAGGTACCAAACTACAAAAACCTACTAAGTTTGGTTGTACATCCATCAACGTGTCAATCAGGCACGGAGCACAGCCGCTACTTGGCCAACTGTTCCCCATAAATTATTATAATTTTTTTTTGGTATTTCTAATACTAATACAAATTATTTTTATGAAAATATAACAAAAAAAAAAAGAAGAGATTTGTCTCCCATTAAATTTTAAATTATTTTACTTATTGCCCCTAATATCATAGATTGTCCTCTATTACAATTTTGTCTGGCTCCATCCCCGATGTCATAAATTCTTTGAAAATAAATTGGAGAGCAAGGTTGTTAAAATCGGGACTCTACCTAAAATTGTTGGAGTTCGTAAAATCGGAATCATAAATCTAATTATTAATAAATAGTTATATTTATTTTTTAAAATAATAATATATTTAAAATACATTACATACTCAAAACAACAAATATCAACAAAAACATTGAGGGTATCTTTGGTTTCTATATCAGAAAACTGTTATCTAGAATTCTGAAAACTGAAAATTATTTTATGAGAACAATAAAAAAAAATTATGTGAAAACATATATTTTTTAAACGGAATTTCCTTAAAGCAGTTATATCTTGCATAAAGGCGTCACAAACATTTGAACCGGTCTCTCTTATGACCTCAATCGATTAAATTTATCTTGCATGCTCAGCTAGCCATGAATACTGAAAAGTTGTGAGTGGCAGCAAGGGACAACAACATTGAGACAAACTTATTTTTCTTCAACCCCAAATGCATTAATTGGGATGACTACTTCATGAATACTCACATTACTGGCATAATAAAATATGTAATCAAGTGATGATGAGAATGACTAGTGTAATATTTATTGGCAGTGATGGATGTAGGGATAATTTTGAGTGGGGGCATATTTTTATAGTTATAATTTTAGGGGAGATATATTTATGATTTCAGTGGGAGCAAAGTATAAATATTAAAAATTATATAGATAAAATTATAAATAGCAAAAATTTCAATAGGGGGCATATCATCCCTTAATGGCTCGGTGCCTGTTTATTGGTATGGTTTTTTGAAGAATTAGAAAGTGAAATAATTGTACTTGTTTCTTGCGTTAAGAAAAATAACGTAGAAGTTTATCACTTCTTGGTTATGTATATTGATGGAATTCTCTTTATGTGTTGTATTTAATATCCATGAAAGATTATTTTTATTATTCTAGTTAATGGGATATGTAATATGTACTTTCTGTCCCTCAAATCAATATACACAGTAACTTAGAGGCTAGCTATTGCACAAAAAACTACATGAATCGTTAAACAAGCCCAAACCGAAATCAACCGAATCAGTGCTTCCGTTTTGGTTCTAAAAAACTGGTACCTTTGTAATTGTGAAAAACAATCACATACTAATTTATTCATTAAATTTGTTCATTGTAGGCCCATTTTTACATCAGTCCCATCGTACAAAGTCAACATTGGATCAGCATATCTGTTTTAAAAGCCCAAATAGAAAACAAAGCCCAAGGATATAAGCCTATTTCATTAAGAAAATGACCGTTTCAAATATATACAATCAAAACTGATATAGGGTTTTTATTATAGCAGTTTTGATAAACATTAAACTTGAATTTAATGTAGATATTGTCTTTAATATGTATTAAAACCCATTTATGTGGGTAAGACCAGATTCATGTATAAAAGAAAGAAAGAAAAGAAGGAAAATGATCCGAAATTGCTCAAATTCTTGCTGGTTCTTGAAATATATGTTATCTTCTTCCTATTTATCTATTTCATAACTTCTGTTTAAATTACAAAGGTTGAGATTCGTTCGGCATCTGCGAACGGGTTTACACTTTTTGGCGCCGTCTGTGGGAACTCAATTTCTAATCAGAAGCTATTAGATCAATGGCAGGAGAAACCACTACATAGTTAGGAGATACAGCTGGAATCCTTCAACGTCTGGAGGCCCTTGAAAAGGAAAATCAGGAGCTAAGGCAAAGGTTGGATCAGTCTGAACATCCAGAATTGCCTATAGTAATGGCCTCGTTGTTGAAGAGGAGGACAATCACCATGAAGCAAGTTCAACAGATCGAACAGCAGATCATACTCGTACCCAACCAATCGCAGATGAGGTGAATATCAATAATCGGGCAGTTCCGCTCGATATGGTGACCCGACTTCAAAAGATCGTAGACGAACAAGTAAAGGATCTCATAACACAGTCACCAGCCGATCTAGCCATCGAAATGACAGCCAAAATAATTAAATCTCAGTTCAACCCCGGAATACAACAGGCGAGAAGGCCAGATAAGTTCCGGATGCCTAAATTCATTATGTTCGATGGGACGCAGGACCCAATTGAGCACCTGTTTCATGTGGAGCAGATGATGACTCTCGATATGGCTGATGATGCACTAATGTGCAAAGCTTTTTCTACAAGCCTAACAGGCCCAGCTATGTTATGGTTTAGGCAACTGCCAGGTAGTTCGATCGATTCTTTCCAAACGTTGATGGAAACGTTCCTGGCCTAGTATTTCGGAAATCGGAAGCAGAAGAAGACCATTTCTAATATGTTCACGATGAGACAAGCGAAAGGTGAAACGTTAAAGAATTTCCTATCCAGATTCAATCTGGAAATGGGAATGATACCCAGTTGTGATCAACCAACAGCAGTGGAAGCTTTCAAGGTGGCTATCAAACAAGGGACCAGCTTCCATAGATCCTTGGTGAAGTCAACGCCCCTCAACATGGGTCAGTTGAATTCACGGGCACAGGGATATCTGAGATTGGAAGAAGATGAACAAGAAAGAGGTCATCGTTCAGCATTAGTCAGTGTGGAAAACAAATCAAAGAAAATGATAATCAAGAAGGCAGATAATACGAACAAACAACGATCAGCTCCATATAGTCACCAGGAAAGGAGGCCAAGATATGACATACCTGAAAATCCACTCCGAACAACATTAGCAAAATTGTACAACGAAAATAAGGCGAAAGGTATTTTTCGCCCACCGTTTCTGTTGAAAACGCCACCAGAGCAGCAGGACTGTTCGAGGCACTGTGCGTTACACAATGACTTTGGTCATTTAACCAACGAGTGCAGACAATTAAGGAGGCAGGTTGAGACCTTGATAGCCAAAGGAGATTTAAAGGAGTACGTGGACAATGGAGTCAAAAATTTTGATAGACCGAAGCCCAATAAAATTATGGACGGACAGCCAGTCAAAATTATTGACACAATCCATGGGAAACCAGAGGAGGATGAAGAAAGCCGTTTGGTTCAACGTTCGCGAATGCGCAATGCCAACAAGATCCGAAGGGTTGGGGAGGTGAATGTAATTCAGAATTACCCAATTCCTACAATATCATTTACTCAAGAGGACTTAAGACGCGTACAACTACCACATGAAGATCCACTGGTAATTTCGATCATAGTTTCAAATTGTTTAGTTAAAAGGGTGTTAGTTGATCTAGGTAGCAACACGAACATCCTGACCAAATCTGCTTTCGAGAAGATCGGCATCAGCACGGAGTTAATCAAATCAACTGCCAGTCCGCTGGCAGGCTTTGATGGAAAGAGGATTTTCCCGATCGGGATCTTGAGCTTATCTGTGACAGCCGCAAAGCGAACTTTGACAAAAAATTTCATGTTGGTGGACATACAATCCTCCTATAATCTGATCTTGGGAAGAGGTTGGATTCATCGGATGCAAGGAGTTCCTTCTACTCTGCATCAGGTGATGCGGTGTGTTGATCCTTCTGGGAAAGGGTTTGTCGATATTCAAGGCGATCAAGTAATGGCGAAAGAATGCTATGCCATCGTCTCCAGAGGTTTGAAGGGCGAAAACTCCGAACAAAGCTTGTAGCAATTACCGAACCTCCCTGATCAGACTGACAATGATGAAAAGACCGAAGAGGACACCATCACAGTGGATTTGATCGTCGGGAGCAAGGGTAGGACCACCCGAATTGGAAGAGGATTGAGTTCTGATGAAATGAGCAATTTGATTTCTATGTTGAGATCAAATATTGATGTTTTCGTTTGGGAGCACAGCGACATGCCTGGGGTCGATCCAGGAACCATGTTGCTCACATTAAATGTTTACTCCGATGCACGTCCCGTACGCCAACGACCAAGAAGGATCGCAACTGAACGAGGAAAGTTTGTAGCTGAAGAAGTTAGTCGATTGCTAGATGCTGGTTTTATCAGAGAGGTTCATTATCCCGTTTGGCTGTCCAACGTTGTCGTGGTACAAAAGAAGAATGGGAAGTTCCGAATGTGTGTGGACTTCACCAACTTAAATATAGATTGTCCGAATGACAGTTTTCCTTTACCCAAGATTGATCGCATGATCGACGCAACCACAGGGTTCGAACGTCTTACCTTCCTGGATGCCTATTCGGGATACAATCAAATCCCAATGAAACCAAAAGATGAAGACAAAACAACGTTCATCACCGAACAATGGACCTATTGTTACAAGGTCATGCCGTTCGGTCTAAAAAATGCAGCTGCGACTTATCAGCGACTCATTGATAAGATTTTCAAAACCCAAATTGGAGATACGGTGGAGGCCTACATTGATGGCATGGTTGTTAAAATCCAGCACAAGGATGATCATTTGAAGCACTTGGAGGATGTGTTCGCATCCCTGCGATTGCACAAAATGAAGCTGAACCCGGAAAAATGCACTTTTGGTGTGTCTTCAGGACAATTCTTGGGACACATAGTTAATAAAGATGGAATCAAAACAAGTCCAACACAAGTTCAAGCATTGATTCAGATGAAGGCACCTGAATCCCCAAAATAAATTCATGTACTCACAGGAAGATTGGCAGCTCTGAGCCGGTTCATCTCCAAATTGTCAGATAGATGCAAGTCGTTCTTCGATGTCCTGAAGTCTAAGAAAACGATTGTTTGGGGAGAGAAACAGCAAGAAGCGTTCGATCATTTGAAACTCTACATGGCGAAACCACCAATCCTGACGGCACCCAAAGATCATGAGTCCTTGATTCTATATTTAGCAGTATCCCCGAACGCAGTCAGTTCAGCATTGGTAAGAGACGATGGGAACATATAGTACCCAATTTACTATGCGAGCAAAACATTGCTTGACGCCGAGATAAGATATTCAAAGACAGATAAAATCATCTTAGCATTGGTTCGAGCAAAACGAAAGCTGCGTCATTACTTCGAGTCGTATCCGATCAGAATCCCAACAACATTTCTGATCAAAGCAATTTTGTCAAAGCCCGACTTCTTGGGACGAACGACAAAATGGTCAATAGAATTAAGTATGTTCGATATTACTTATGAGCCCCGAACGTCTCTAAAAGGTCAAGCTGTGGCGGATTTCCTCCTTGAGTATGAAGCGACCGAAGATGAGGTCTGTGATATAAATCCAAGATGGATGCTTTATGTAGATGGATTAGTGAATAGCCTGGGGGCAGGTGTGGGGATCGAAATAATATCCCCAGAAGGCTCCAAGTTGCAGCAATCGATCAAATTGTCCTTTGGCAGTTCAAACAATGAGGCTGAATACGAAGCCGTTTTGGCAAGATTAAGGTTAGCAAAGGAGCTCCAGATTAAAGAATTAATTGTAATCTGCAATTCTTAGTTAGTTGTAAATCAGATCACAGGAAGTTATAATACAAGTGAGGAAAGGATGTTGCAGTATAAAAATGCCGTTTAGGAAGAAATGCGAAACTTTCAGGTAGTCACTTTTAAACAAATTCCAAGGGCGGAAAATCATGGGGCTGATTATGTAGCAAATCAAGCATCTTCAGCTAGAGACGATATGGTCAGAATAATTCATGTGGATGAACTGTTCACCCCCTCGATCGGTAAAAAGATGGAAGTATGCGTGATTCCGTACGAGCCAAGTTGGATCGATCCAATCCTCGAGTATTTATTGATCGGTGTTCTACCTGATGATCGACGAGAGGTAAAGAAATTAAGAGCAACTTCTACCAAGTATTCAGTGATCGATGGCTATTTATACCGCCGATCGACAAGTGGGCCCTATCTGCGATGTTTGACACCATCTGAAGCACAAGAGGTACTCAAGCAGTTGCACGATGGGACTTGTGGAAGCCATGTTGGAGGTAGATCATTATATCTCATAGAGCAATAACACAAGTTTATTTATGGCCATACATGATTCGAGACGCGGAGGAATACGCGAGAAGGTGTGACAAATGTCAAAGACATTCGCATATAATCCATCAACCAGCAGAGCTTCTCACAGCGATGGCCTCTCCTGTTCCGTTCGCACGATGGGGAATGGATGTGGTCGGACCATTAACAAGGGCAGCTTCAAATCAAAAGCATGTGCTTTTGGCCACAGATTATTTCACTAAATGGGTGGAGGCGAAGGCTTATGTAAGAATCACTCACACTCAAGTGATTGATTTTATTTTAAATCGTATAATCTACAGGTTTGGAGTACCAAAGTACATAATGATCGACAACGACAAAAATTTGGACAATCAGTACGTTCGGCCGTTGTTGGACGATTACGACATCAATCAAAATTTATCATCTGTCAGCTATCTGCAAGCAAATGGACAAGTTGAGATAATGAACATAACGATTTTTGCCGGGATAAAAAGAAAATTAGAGGGGATCGAGGGAAAAGGACGATGGTTAGACGAATTACCAAGGGTCCTCTGGAGCTACCGAACGACTCCTCGTAAGCCGACCGGGATGACTCCATTCTCTATGGCGTACGGAGTCGAGGCGATAATCCCAATTGAATTAGAAGTCCCCACAACAAAAACTCATATATTAGATCCTGAATAGAACGAAGAAATTCTAAAAATCGAAGGTAATCTCGTAGATGAAAAGAGGGAAATGACTTCAATAAGGTTAACATAATATCAACAAAGGTTGATGAGGAGTTACAACAAGAAAGTGAAACCAAGATCATTTCAAGTAGGCGATCAAGTACTAAGGGTGTTGGCTAGCAGATCAAACAAACTATACCCCACATGGGATGGGCCGTACACAGTAATAGAGGTGATTGGCAAAGGTGCCTACAGATTGGCCGATCAAGATGGAAAACAAATCGAATGAGCTTGGAATGCAATACACCTGAAAAAGTATTTCCAATAAATTTATGTTGAACTTAAAATTCGTTTAACAGTTTGTATGACAAGTTCCATTTCAAATCAATAAAGATATTATTCATATCTTCTCATATCTCTGTTCAAACTGTTATATAAAAAATAAAAAAAAAATTCAAGTGAAATATCTTGGCCAAAATACATAAGCCATTTAGGCAAAATACCATCATGAAGATGACATCAAGTTCCTACTTTCACAAAGACGTATAAAGATACGCAGCAAAAGGGTTATGTTCAAAAGAACACATTATCCTGTTAAAAATTTAAGCACAACAGTGCCATCCTGTTCAAAAACCATTATGCACCTTAGTGCCATCTATTTAGAAAATATCTATGCACCTTAGTGCCATCCTGTTCTAAAATATTAAAGCACACCAGTGCTATTTCAAAACTTGTCCAAAAAACGCTCACCACAGGAGCATAAAAAATATATATGATTTTACAGACCTCAAAAATTGTTCAAAGATAGAAACTTCTAATCAAGAAGGTGGAGGATTAATATCATCAGTAGGCGGCTGCTGGCTCTCTGAAGCAGGAACGGAAGGCTCAGCTGACATTTCATTGGCAGCAGCAGGGATTGCAGAAACAGGCTCTGGTCGTTCGGATGGAATGATCCCATGCAAAATAAATTGAGCAAAATCTTTTTTGTCTTGGCAAGCCTCAGGTTCTTCATATGGATGAACGACGCCACAAGAAGCATCATGAGTGGCTAGATTATCATACGTACGAGCAGATGGGTCCATCGACATTTGATCATGACAAAATCTGAACCCATCACAAAATTTTATGTCGAAAATGCTCACATATCTCCGATGCATTCCCATACCTCCCCTTTGGCAAATTTCTAAGCTGGTTTTCAGAACAGTATTGGAAGTCTCAAGGTTGTGGACTTGTTTTTTCAGCTCAGCATTCCGATCAGATTCTTTCTGATAAAGCTTCTTTAAACTCTCCACCTCGAGCTCCAAGACCTTCCTCTGCTTCTCAGCCAATATGGCGCATTTATCAGCTCGCAGGTATGTAGCATCTATGTTTTTTCTCTTATACTCTCCTATTTCAACAGCTTTACAGAGAGTTAAGACATTAAACACGGACTTAAAAGAGAAAAAACGTTAGTAAAAAAAAAAAAAAATTTTAATACCTCCAAAATAGAAACAGGAGCCCTAGCTAAAAGCTTGTTCTGATCAACATGCTGCTGAAAGAGTTCATCTTTGGGTGGCCACATTCCCCGAGCAAGTGCCATCAGGGAATCAGGGTCGGACATGGCCAGCGAACGGCAATTCAAAGTACTTCCATCACTTTTTTCGAATTTTGGAATCCAATCAGCTTCAGGATCAAATGATGGAGGGAAGCAGCAATCCGGAATAGTGTAGCCGCTCACAGACATGGCCTTCTTCACCAGCTTCTTATGCTTCTCAGCATCGTTTCTTTTTGCATGCTCTGAAGGGGGACCCAGCAGTAACTTTTTTTGAACGCCACCACCATCTTTGGTGTTCGTCCTCTTCAGATGCCCCTTCTTCTTCTTTGGGTCTTCGGTCAAATCAATCATTTTATTATTTCCCTTGTCATAAGACAAACTGACAGGGGGAGGAGATTTTTTTGCTGCAGCACGCTTGGAAGCTGTTACAGGTATCTCAATTATATTAGCTTCTGGAGCGCTGGCAGCAATTAACTTCAATTTTTGAGGAGTCAAAAGTGATTTGCTGGACGAAAGAGTTGCAAAGAGTTTTTCGTTCAGATATTCAAGACGTTCGGCTACATACAAAAAACATAGGCATACGATCAAAAAACAGACAAATTCGCAGTTCAAACATGCGAAAAATTTGTAAAACACAAAAAGTACACTTGCCAGGATTTTTGAATCCACACTTCAATTTCTTACAAGTACCGAAGGTCCTTGGCAGAGGATATGGGCCGGACGCATCCACCCTCCAATTTCCCCCAATTTTCACCATTTTTTCTTTCCATTCCTCTCAGAAGAAGGATTCCCCTCACAAAGTTTTAAAGTCGAATGGGGGTGCAAATGATACCGACTAGGGTTTTTTCTTATCTGATCGACTTTATAGCAAAACAGAAAATCACCCAAACCTAAGTTCAAACCTCGTTCGTAATTCAGAACGAGCATTACAGACAAAACCCTGAAGAAATTTGGGTTCACCTGCAAAGGTGTAAGCCCTAAGGAAAAGATAATGTAGTGATATAAGGGATGTAGGGGAAATCTAAGTACATCCAAGTGATGCGCAGAGAACAAGACTTCACCCGGTTCAACTTCCTCATATGATTTAAAGTTTAAATCAGAAGAATATTCAAAAATTGAAACGTCTTTTAGAATATCAAATTCTATTCGACATCTATCATCTAATGACAATTTGCGCAATTGTTTTCGAGAAAGCTTTTTGGGACTCGATTCAATAAGATCGGGGGCAAGCACAGAAGAAGAAGTAACAGGGGCATCATCAACAATCACCTCCACAGAAGGGGTTCGGCTACTGTCACTACTCATGATACTTTGATTGCAGAAAGAAAGATGAAGGACGAAAAGAAAAACTAACCTCAAGAGTTTCTTGCTGGAAATCGTCTTCAAAGAGTAAAAGTCTGCTTTTGTAAATGAAGAAGAAGTATTTAAGAAGATGAATGAAGTAAGGAAACAGACGGTTACACATGGCTCTTCGAATTCCCACCCTATTTCAAAAATGTGAAATGGGCTTGGGAATTGGGGGCAACGTGTAGGCCCATTTTTACATCAGGCCCATCGTACAAAGTCAACACTGGATCAACATATCTGTTTTAAAAGCCCAAATAGAAAACAAAACCCAAGGATATAAGCACATTTCATTAAGGAAATGACCGTTTCAAATATATACAATCAAAACTGATATAAGGTTTTTATTATAGCAGTTTTGATAAACATTAAACTTGAATTTAATGTAGATATTGTCTTTAATATGTATTAAAACTCATTTATGTGGGTAATACCAGATTCATGTATAAAAGAAAGAAAAAAGAAAAGGAAAATGATCCGAAATTGTTCTAATTCTTGCTGGTTCTTGAAATATCTGTTATTTTCTTGCTATTTATCTATTTCATAACTTCTGTTTAAATTACAAAGGTTGAGATTCGTTCCGTATCTGCGAACGGGTTTACATTCATCCATTTGCAAAACCGTATTTCTAGAAGTAATTTTCATGTTGTCCTTGTATATATATATATATTTTTGCTGTTGAATATGTGCTCATGCAAATAATCAAACGCTCTCCGTAGAGGAGGTATTTTTTATACAATGCTCTTGTATACATGACTATGGAGAGGGTTTGATTATTTCCATGGAAATCAACAAGGATGTAGACATGAAAATCACCTCTCAAGGGGTAATTTTCATATACATGACTTGTTTACTCAAAAATCATTTTCAAAAGTGATTTTCAAGTGCACATATCGCATTGATTTTCATGTTCTCAAACCCTCCTTGAGAGGTGATTTTCATGTCTACATCGTTGTTGATTTTCATATTTTAATCTCTCTTTGTGAGGTCATTTTATGTTATAAGTGCTATATGTCATTCAATGTTTTCATCCAGGATTAAAACCTTCTTTGAGAGAGGTAATTTTTCAAACTCTTGTACATGATATATTTCATACATGAAATGAAACCCTCTCATGAGGTCATTTTCCAACTTATATGCACACATAAACATGTAAAATTCTCTTTGAGGTGTGTATTCCAAAATCAATTGATATGTTACTTCCCATTTTGGGATTTGTTCATTCATTTACATGCTATTTTTGTCCAAATATATCATGTTTTGGGCATTTTAGAAACTCATTTTTATGTAAATACTATGTTATGATACTATGTTTGAAAAATACTATGTCATTTTCAAGTAAACTCATTCCCATGGAAGCAATTTGCATAATACTATGGATCCGTTTGGATACCCTATTTTTTTTTTTTTTTCTTTTACTATTCACAAGACTAAAAAAAAAAAAACACGTTTGGCAAAAGCGTTTACTGTTCACTGTTTTTTCCCTAAGAAAACTGTTTTCTGTGAATAGTGTGTAAAAGTGGTGAAAACACCAAATACAACTTTTAGTTGTTTTTTGAATTTTTTCACTGTTTAGGTGGTAAAAACAGTGAAAACACCAAATCCATAAAATACAATTTTCACCAAATAAAAGTGGTGAAAACACCTTCATCCAAACGCTTTTTTGTTTTTAGTTTTTTCCTGAAAAAAACAAAGACAAATACAAAAACAGTTTTTATATTTGAAGACAGAAAACAAATACAAAAAACAGATTTTCCAAACGCACCCTATATTTTTAATTTCTCACCAGGGACATATTTTTAACATCTAATATGGCCAAAAAGCCTCCTATGGAAGTATTTTTAAGCAAATCAACTTTACGGGAGACAAATTTCCAACATTTGTCAAATAAAGTTCTTTTGATAGATGCATTTTTTAATCAAAAGTGTTATTTTCACATTCGGACCAACTTGTAGAAAATCGTATATCACCCAAGGGGGTGTTTTCCAACCTTGCAATATCTTTGCTCTATTGAGCAACTTTTCAAATATTCTTGTCAAGTAAATCCTCCAATGGAGGTATTTTCCAAATTATCATGTACTTGTTACATCTTGAACCACGTTTTTAAAAAATTAACTTGCATCTCGCATTTTGGAAACCTCTTTTCGCATTTACATGCCTCATTTTCATTACATTCTTTGTGTATACATGTTGCATTTATGTGCATTATTTACATATATTGTTGCATTCATTTGCATTTCTTGTTTTACATGTCTTGTGTGTATTCATACATAGCCCTCATCCGGATGCGCATTTTTTAAGGGACATTTATTCTTTCCCCATTGAGATTCCATTCTTTAATTCACACTCTCATATCATCCTTACATGCATTCATGAACATTCCCAGGAACATTCTCCATTGTTCAAACATTTTAACAAAAAACTTTAAGGTGCATTTTCAAGCCTAGATGTCTACACCCCTTCAGGGGTTCACTTTTCAAAACACGGGATAATAAACACTTTTCAAATAATTTTCACAGCCTCCTCCCAATTCCCCGGGAGGATGGGGAAATGGGTAATAAACAAAGCATTTTTTTTTTTAGGAGAACTGCAATACATGATTTTTGACGCGTCCAATTCTCTTTAAGGAATTAACTCTTTTTCAAAGTAACATGAGTCTCCTCCAGGATTTTTTCAAACCACTCATCAAAACCTCCCACGGGGATGATTTAAAAACTTACATTCCTTCGGAACAACATTTTTCAAACAATGTCGCCTTACATGGCCTTTTACAAAATAACTTCAACTTCCCCCTTTCGTGAAATGAATATTAACAAATCAATTCATCTTTGTCATCCTGGGATTAAAGTCAGGTTCTTCAACTTCTATAAGCTTTTTTCCATAGGGGGACCCCTTTTATTGATCATTCTCGTCATCTCTAAGGGGACTCATAATGTTTAATTAACCTGTCCATCCGCGAGATGAATCTGAAATCTAAATCATTGATTGACCAAATCTACTTGTTTTCCTCTTCCGGAAACGACCTTTTCCATTCCACCTCCTAGTGATGACTTTCTATAATTTATTTTGAAGGGTATTCTTGTCATTTCAATTGAATTATAGACAAATTATTGATTGTGTAAATTAATTGTGACCAAACTTTGGTCAGCCTAACCCTTCATCAATTAGAGGGACATTGACACATCAACTCCTTTCTTAGATTTAAATATCCGTTGCTTTTGATACCATATATTTGGTAGCAGTAGCTGCCATTAGTGGTCGGATTCTGAATTGAACTGATGTACTACTGCCATTATTAAAAAAGTATTTTGTGGTTGGATTCTGAATTGGGGATAGAAGGCTTGTGGGAGCCATCCCATTTACTCTCACACCGTTTGTCCTTTACTGTTTTTATTTTTCTTTTATAGAAAACAAATATATACAAAACTAGGTGTGAAATGTACATATATATATATATATATATATAGCATGAAACATTAGCACATGCACATGAATGTACGACACAGAACAGGTATTTCGTCAGAGTGAGCAGTTTTCGCATAAAAAACCGAAATATTTTATTTCAGCAAAAAATAATAATTTTTTCTTTTTAGACCGAAAGTCATTTGAGACCTCAAATTCACATTTAGGACTGTTTGGAAACGCTCCCGCTCCTGCTTTTAAACGGGTTTGGAAGTTGAAGCGTAACGAAACAAGTTTTTTCTGAAGCGGAAGCATGTTTGGTGGTGATGATTCTGATATGAGAAAAATGAAAAATGAAAGCTGAAGCATGCAGAGCATGTTTGGTGGAACTGCTGATTTCCTAAAATGTGAAAGCAAAACGTGTTTGGTGAATTCAAATGATTTGAGATTCTGTTTTTTTTTTCGATTTTAGATTGAATATAAGAAATTAATAAGTTTTATAATTAGAAAAAATAAAAATTGTATTGCACAAGACCTCTCATTTGGATATTGTAAATAAATTTTTTATTTTTTGTAAACTATAAAATTTTTTGTAGATAAATTTTAAATTATAATATTATATTGCACAAGACCTTTGGTTATAATATTTTATTTTGGGTAAAGTGCATAAAACACTCCTCAACTATTGCCCCATGAGCACAAAACCCCCCTCAACTACAAAAGGGGCAAAAAAAATCCCTCAACTATCCTAATTGGGTGCAATTTACCCCATCCCTATTGCAAAATTACAATTTTACCTTTAAAAAAATAAAATAAATTATTTTCAGAGATAATTAATATATATAAAATTCAAAAAACAATATATTAAAATTTGAAAAAAATTTAAAACTCGAAACAAATATATAAAATTCAAAAAATATATATATGTAAAATTCAAAAACAATATGTTAAATTCCGAAAAAAATTAAAATTTGAAACAAATATGTAAAATTTGAAATATATATATATATAATTCAAAAAATATATATTAAATTTCAAAAAAAAATTAAAATTCAAAATTTATATATAATTTTCAAATTTTATATATTATTTTCGAATTTTATTTTTTGAAATATATATATTTTGAATTCTATATAATTTTCAAAATATATATATATATATATTTCGAAATTTATATACTTTTTTCGAATTTTATATTTTTTTTCGAATTTTATATATTTTTTTAAAATTTAAATATATATTTCGAATTTTATATATTTTTCAAAATTTAAAATAATTTTTTGGAATTTTATATATTTATTTCTAATTTTTTATATTTTTCAAATTTTATATAGTTTTTTCGATTTTTATTTTTTGAAATATATATATTTTGAATTTTATATTTTTTTTTGAATTTTATATATATATTTTGAATTTTCTATATATTTCAAAATTTATATACTTTTTTCGAATTTTATATATTTTTTAAAAATTTATATATTTTTTTTCGAATTTTATATATTTTTCGAAATTAAAAATATTTTTTTGGAATTTTATATATTTATTTATAATTTTATATATATTTTCGGAATTAATTTTTTTTTTAAAATTTTATACACCTTGAAGCAAACCTAACATCTTGCAAAGAATTTGGGAGCAATTGGGAGAATTTGGGAACAACTTATAATGGGCCCCACTAAAATAGGGATGGGAGCAAGTGGAAGCAAGGTGAGCCTTGCTTCCAAATCTGAGGTTTTGCTCCAGCCTGCTTCTAGATTTTGGAAACAGGAGCAACCAACCAAACAACCCTGCTCTGTGAACAGTAATAGAAGCAAGAAGCGGGAGCGTTACCAAACAGGTCATTAATCTCTTGTTCTTTGGAGCAAGATAATCTCTACCCACTTTTAACAATAGCCATCAGATCTAATCTACCCGATCATATTCCAAAACCACTAAATTTTTTTTCAAATATTAGAAAATTCCCCTCTATATATTTCAATTCCATATTTAGTTTTTTTAAATACCATTCATGTAAAACTAAATCAGATAATTCCTAAAACAAAAACAAAAAAGTCAATCAAGTTAAATATTAAATATTATGATAAATTACAGTTTCACCCTTTTAGATTGGATATATTACAGTTTGACCCCCTCTAAAATAGATAATTATATTTTCACCCCTCAACCCCATCTGCGGTCACCGAGAATAATAAATTACGTAATTGCCCATCTCCTTTTACTTATTTTTTATGATTTTAAAATGTAAATTTAATATTTAAAATGTAAATTTAATACTTAAAATGTGTAAATATGAAATGACAAAATTACCCAAAATACATACCCCTAAAAATACACTAAGTGTTTTCATTTGAACCCAAGAGACCTTTTGAGAGAGGCGGCAGAGAGAGAGATTTCCTTCTCTATTAATTTCTTCTCTGTTGATTCTTTCTTTCTTCATTTTCTTTTCAGAAATCAAAGAAATCAGTCCATTGTTTATAGATCTGAAGAGAAACAAGGGTTTTGTTCGGTGGTGTTCTTCTGCAAAGATTGTTTTGTTTGGTCCTCTCCTTAAAAGATGAGTTGCTTCGGTCATCTGTCTTCATTTGATCTACAGATAAGGTTTTAATCAACACTTGTTAATTTTTTAGGGTTTTTGAAATAAAATTAACTTGGTTAGGGTTCGTTATGATTTAAATTTCAAAATTAGTTTTTAGGGTTTGTCTAATTATGAATTTTATTTGGGGATTTTCATTTTCACTCGGTTGCACGTTAAATTAAGGCTAAGTTGTTTAATTTACTGCATTTGGTCTATTAACATGGTTGTATGTTAAATTATGGTTAAGTTGTTGTTTAAAAGTTAAATTAGGGCTAAGTTGTTGTTTAATTTACTGCCTTGGTTGTTAAATTATTGTTTAAATTACTGTTGTCTAAATTTAATGTTGTTTAAAGTGAATATTGTTTAATTTATTGGCTTGCATATACATACTTAGTGTTTTGCATATGTTTTTACTTATACTGTCCTAATTGTGTCTTTACAGTCAAAATGGACATATACCATGATTTTATAATGCATTATGGTATTGCCTAGAGTATGTTGAGATCTGTTGATCCAGATAGGTACTCATATATAGATTTAACCCATGATGTGAGTAATCATTTGTTATCTCACTTACCATAAAATTTAGGGGTAGTGATGAATATGTTTGAAGTCAATAAGGGTTTTAATGATATACACATATATGTAGAAACTGAGTTTGTAGATGGACCTCTATGTAGTATTAGGGATGGGTTCAATACATTCCAGGATGACACCTTGTCTAGTAGGGAAGTCATGGAAGAAATGAGGGAAGAAGTTAGAACAAATAATATTGGCTTTGGTGATCATGTCATGTCTGAAAATGTAGAGTCTGGGGGAAAATGGGGTCTGAAAATATTAGGACTGGGAGCCATAATGTGGTTGATGATGAGGAGGATGTAACGTCCGGTATTTTTACGTGTTAATTTAAAATATTTATTTAAACAATTATGTGCTTATGTACTTAATGTGTTTATATGTTTTAGCATGCCTTCCATGTTGTATGTGATATAAAAATTGTAAGTTACATGTTAAATTTTCATTTTAAAAATAATGAAAATTATTAAAAACAATTTCGGGAAAGAAATGACCGAGGGGTAAATAAGTAATTTCACATTTTGAGCAATTAGTGGAAAATGTAGAGATTTTGGGTAAGAATTAGGGCATGAGTGGCATGTTGGTAATTAGGAAGGATGACAAGGGGTAAAAGGGTAATAAAGAGTCTTGATGACACTTTTGTAATTAACCCTAACTTTAGAAGAATTTGGTCATTTCCACTTTTCATGTGGTGTCTCATTCCTAACCCTTGATCTCATTCTCCCATCTTTGTTTTAGACCCTTGGATCATAAGGCCTTGTTTAGTTGACACTTAAATGGAATAATCCATTATTGTTGGTCTTCCATTGGCAAGACTAAGTGGTGGCCTTTGGATTGCTTTCTCACCTTTCCTAGTTTTAATTCCCACCATTTGATTTGAAAGTCTCTTAAAGGTCTTATATATATACACTTGTGTGTATTTATTTCTCTACCATTCTCATAATATCCAAGACAACTCCAAGAGTTCTTGCTCTTTCTTCTCACGTACATTTTATTTATTTTTCTTCCTTGGTTCTTCTTTAAGAACATCATCATTGGGTTGGAGTTTGAAGAACCTTTGAACATAAGAGTTGTAGAGGATGGCCTTATCTTCCCTTTGATCTAAAAATTGGTAACTGTTCTTCACTTCTTTAGGGTTTTCGATTTCAAACCCTAGAATTTATTTCCTTGAAGTTTTGTGTTCAATTATTGATAATTGGTTCCCTTTTCTCTTGAATCTTGTTAAGGGACATGAGTTGAACCTTTCCACCAATTATTTCGGTTATTAAAAGCTTGGAGCTCATCTTGTGATTCTTGACTCCTATTGTGGAAGAGTTGTGGTAAGTTCAAGAATTCTTTCTCTTGAATGGTGTTTTCTTAGAACCCTAAGTGGCTATCGTTAGGGATGATTTTGTTTTGTGGTTGAAGCCACTTTGATAATTTCGGTTTATAGAAACACCATATTAATTATTATTCATTGAATGGTGTATTGCAAGCTTCGAAGCTCTTTCTTTGAACATTTGAGTTGATAGCTTACTTGGACCTCTCTTGGACACTCTTGAGCTAGCTTGATTTGAATTGAGGTAGGGAAAAAACGATTTGTGTTTGTCTTTGTATGAGGGTGTGTGCGTCTATGTGTATATATGCCGTATATATATAAATGCGAGTTGGTCTTGATAGCTTAGACTATGAATTAGGCCTTTGAGAACATGATTTGTGATATAAATTATGTTGTGATTTATTGCTTAACAAATGTTAAATTATAAGCCTTGTGAGAAATTGAATACAATATAATGTTGTTTGATAGAAGCATGTATTGTGATGGCATATGGTTATGATAAGAACCTTTATGCATTTTGGGGTACACCATGTAGTGTCAAAAATATGGGTGTAGGGTTTATACGGATTATGTATTCGTATGTGTACGTAGTCTTGTGTCGAATCGTCGCAACAACTGGCCAGGAGGTGTCTCCCACCTCTGGAACTAAAAAGCCAAAAAGGTGATATGTGGTTGGTTGCTGCCCCATCGTGGTGGTATGCACCACTCTCGGATCTTTGAAATAGGGTTGGTTACTGCCCCATCGTGGTGGTATCCACCACTCTCAGCATGGCAGTCGTAAGTAGGGCTCTCATGCAACCGCCTTCCTTGCTGAAAGGGAAGTGTCAAAAACACTTGGGAAGAATCGGTGTGGTACTCTTTCTCGTTATAAATGAGTAGGGTATGTATTCGTTAACCTATATTGGGCAAGCGTGTAATATGGGGTGTGTTGAGTCATATTACACTTGAATTATCATATATATGTGATTATGATATTAATATGGAAGCATGCTATAATTGTGAAAAATTATGTTGTGAGCATGTTGGGGAAAACTTATTTGTTGGGTTCAATGGGGTTCCGGATTGGTGTGAGAGCCACGTGGAACAAAAAACCAACCTAGGGTTAGTGGCATGAACCTTGGTTGGGTTGAACCACTCGGACTACCGAGATGGAGGCAATGACGCTTCCTTTATTAGGCTAGTGAGCTCACCCCACGCCTTATATATTGTTTAGGTGATGATCTCGTTGGGAGAGTTCCGTAGTCTCTCCGTGGACGTGTGGCTATATGTCTGCCCTTTTTGTGCATGGGAGGCGGACCATACATATTTTGTTGGGCATTAGGTTGATAAATATGTATCAATATGTTCTTTTTGCCCATGTAAAACTACTTTATTTTAATCCGGCTAGCATGTTAGTCGGGGTGTTATTGCCTATGTATATCCCTTGGAGCGCTATGCACAAGGATTATATTCTTTTGGTGCACTTCGGTGCCGGATTGTATACATGTGTATTTTGAACAAATTATAACATGTTTCACCTTAGAGCGCTTTAAATGTCATTATTGAATCTTTTTCATTGGAGTTGTGAATGTGAAATAGGTTATTTTTCATGAAATGTGAGTATTAGGTATTTGGCCGAAAACGGTGTTTTTCTAGTCTTTCAAACAAACCCTTTCGTTTTGAACGGAAAAACCCGTTTTCGCCTACCCCCGTAACCCCGGTAAATTTCCTTGTTTTCAGAAATGGATTTAATTAAATTTGTTTTCTTAGAGATTTCAAACTTTAGAAATCGGCGGTAGTTAAAACGGATACCGGGGGCAAGACGGAAGATTTTATGAAAACTTACAAAAATCATTTTTTCGTGCGACTATTTTTGGGTTCCGCTGAGAAAAAACTCACTTTTTCAATATTTATGATTTTTCGGGACCAACGGCGCGAAAAACAAAGCCATATCGTAAAATACGAGATTTTGCATGTTTAGGAAGTTGATGAAAGAACCAGTGGCTGATTCCTTCTACACTTAGAAAAATTTCCAGTTTTTCAAAAAATCTCATTATTTTTGGCTTTGGGCATGCCAGCCCGCAACAGGCTGCGCATGGTTGTTGTGCGCGATTTAGCGCGCAGGGCTGCACGCGGCATGGCATGCTATGGCCTGCTACAGCGGCATGCAACGTCTGATGTTCGAAAATTCGTATTTTCCTCCTCGCACGACAGAATGGACCCCCGTTTGTTTCTATGGGTTGTCCTATGTCCAAATTATCGAGATAAAATTTGAAATGACCAGTTTAACCCTAAATGACTGTTTTAACCTTGGTGAAAGAGGGGTACTTCAACTTTAGTTTTTGGGTCGATGTTGTTTGACACCATTTTTTAAAATTCATATCTCCTTCCTCGTGGCTTCAAATTAGGTTCTGTTTTTTTGTATGGCTTGCGCTAGGTCCAAAGTTTGTATTTGTAGTTGGAAATTACTATTTTACCCATGATTTGACCATTTTACCCTTGGGTAAACATGGTGGGTTAGAATGTTTCGTTCAAGGTACCGAGTGTTTCAGTTTACCTCTTTTCCGATCCTGTGCGATTTTTTTGGCATCTTTGAGATGTTGTAGGTCTATTTTAACCGTTTATGGGTGTTTGACAACTTAAAAAGGATTTTATTTCATTTCCATTTTTTTTCCGCATTCATTCCCTTAGCTCTTAGGGTCGGGTTTTGGAGTCCTAGGAAATTAGGGGCGTGACAGAGGAGAATCAGGCTGAAAATGATGTGGATTCAGAACAAAAGAGTGAGGATTATAGGGTAGAAGACAATGCGGATTTAGAAGAAGATGATGGTATATTTGAATTCAAGTTTGAAGATGAGGAGTAGAAGGCTGAAAAATGAGATAAAGGGCCTGTTTACTAACAGGAAACATTTCCTGTTTCTGCTTTCTAAAGAAGTAGAATTATATTTTTGATTCCTGTAAGAGAAACAGAAAGTAAAATCTTGTTTACTAAATTTTGTTTTTTTTCAGAAACAAAAATAAAAAACAGAAAGTACGTTTACTAAAAAAAATTTGCTTTCACTTTTCAATTTTCAAATGAAATTAACTATCTTATAAATATTGCATATAACATACAACTTTAGTAGATAAACTTAATATAATTAACATGAATATAAGTTATAACATAAGTCAAAATAGTTATAAAATAAAGAGTAAAACATCCACATATGTCCTAAACAAACCATATTAAAGTGTGAATATTAAAACCTCCAATAACAAAATAATACAAAGTGTTTCATCTATGAGGATAGTTGTTCCACAACTCATGTGCAATTGCCTCACGAGTAACATTCATTTCTTGAACTTGTTCTTGTGTAACATTTAGTCCACCTAAAGATGTATCACCTAGCTCCGCATCATCATCATCATCATCTTGTCCTTCTTCTTCAAGAGGATTCTCTTCCCCATATTCGGCAAAAAGATCATCATTACTGGATTCCTCGCGAATAAAATTATGTAATGTACAACAAGCAATAACAATCAGTCCTTGCACGCTTAATTTGTAACGAAGCATACACTTAAGAATAGGCCAACGATTTTTTAGTATTCCGAAACAACGCTCGATCACATTTCTCAGTGACGAATGCCTATAGTTGAATAACTCATGATGACCCCTTATTTGTCTCCCTCTGTATTCCTGCAAATGGTATCTTTGGCCACGAATTGGTGCTAAAAAGTGTCTCATATTAGGATATCCAGAATCCACAAGGTAATACTTACCTACATAAACATTTCAATAAACATGTGTTAAATAAATTTGTAATCCACAAGGTAAATACTTAGAATATAATTTCAATACCTTCTGGTGGCAATGGAAATTTCATTGTACGATCAAAAACCGTTTCCAATAATATTCTTGAGTCATTTGCGGAACCTTCCCATCCTGTCACAACATATGTGAATTTCATGTCGAAAGAACAAATTGCCATTACATTTTGTGTGGTACTTGATTTTCTTCCACGATAAGGAATTTGTAAAGATGTTGGGACATTTGCATGAATGTGCGAACCATCAATTGCACCAACACAGTTCTACAAGACAATGTTGTTAGTAAAGATTAATTCACATGAACAAAAATTCCAACCATACATTTGTAAAATTATTACCTGAAAGAATGGAAAGTATTTCTCATTATGTTGAATCTCCGACGGTACCACATTCATGTTTGGTGGACAAATTATACTCTTTCCTAATTGACAAACATACTCTAAAACTCGGTGAAAAAATTTATGCACGGTCCTCGTAGAATGTTGATATCTATCTGCCACTACTCGAACTCTCTCATTGTGTGCGAGAGTATATAAGAACATTGAAACTTGTTCTTGTATGGATAAGAACCTAGAATCTGTCAACCCCAATCCCTTCAACCGTGCACATAAATTTGTAAATACATGTTTGTCCATTCTAAAAAGCTGAAAACACCGTATGGGGTGACCATTTACGAGTTCAAGAATATATTCATGCCCTTGAAGCCTAGAAGTCATACATGGTGTATGAACCATACTATCTTCCAAATACTCCGCAGTAATAGCAATAATCACCATACACACTCCCATTTCATTACTTTCATCATCATCATTGGCAAAACTTTGAAACAAATGTGGATCCATTAACTAAAAATTTCAACACAAAAGATTAATTGTAATTGGCACTACATAATTACTAATAATTCATATTATAGAAAGCGCAAGTGTCAAGCACAAATTACAGTCCCAAAAGAAAACATAATTGTCAAGCACAAATTACAGTCCCAAAAGAAAACATAATTGTCAAGCAAAAAATATTATAGTCATAAATGGATCATTGATCACTAAGCCTATTAAGCCATGCACGCCTCCTCTCATCATTGAGATTGAGAAAAATACCAGTTATAACTGGATCATGATTAAATTTTTCAAGGGCCATAAAATAAGTATCATTATCAATGGGTCCCATATCATCTATGATTTTCATACATTCAGATGCTTGATTTGTGTGTTTCTCAACTTGAGACAAACCAACTGAGGATTCACCCTTTTTAAGTACTTCGGCCTTCTTCTTAAAATACTCACCCAATTCATTCATAGCAATGGATATCGACTTTTGGATGCTTCCTTTAGTACTTGATCTTGGAGGTTTAGGAGACCGACTTCTATGGTGAGAAATACCTACTGTTTCATGGACCTGATTAGGAGTTTCATGACCTCCCTCATCATCACTAATATATGGGCTTCTATTTGAAGGGTGAGCACGATCACCGGTTGCATATGTATCACAAAACAAGTCCCTAAGTCGATCGTAGTGTTTGCATCCTCTTCTCTTATACCGCTTGGCAAACTTGATTTGCTGCAATTACATATTATTATTAATTATTAATGATATTTAAGAATCACATTTTTTTATAAATCACATATTCCAACTAACCTCGTACATCGCGTTTCATTGGGCATCAGTAAGTGTGACCTGACCAGTTATAGGGTCCCATGAAGAACCGGTGTTGCCCAAAATTTTTTTGTAAGCTCTATATCGGTCTCTCAAAATATTATATTTATTTCTCAATTGTAGGCCTGTATATGTCTCTTTAGTGAGTGTTTTCATTCCAGTTTCTAGACTTTTCCATCCTTCATTGGAAAAAGTTTTTAGTTTTTGAGGTTCCTTCTTCTTTTCTTCTTCCATCAAAGTTATGTAAATCTCTTCATTTTTATCACTCCATAATAAATCTTGAACATCATTTGCTTGAACCTTCGTCACATCATTTTCATCCATCTCTACAATTTAATCAACAGTCTTTACAACAATATATACATATACAACACAGCAGAATTCTAGTATATGAAAATAAATTCAGTATTCTGTAATCAAAATCCTAGTAATCAAAATTCCTCTTTATTTTTTAATGGATAATCCTAGTATTCTATTACATGAAATTCATTCGTTAAAAGGACATTCATATTCTTTATACACACATGTTGATGTCTTCCCCTTGGAATTTCTCTAATCATATCCAAGTGAGCACCAACAAAATTTTCCAAAATTAATTCGAATTAATTTTCTCCCCATTCTAATTTCACCACATCACTTTCTTGAACATAGTTACATAGCATAAAACCCTCGGTAGAAAAGACACAATTTAAAGAAACTAGAATGTATCAGTGTAGAAATTAAAATTATCTACAAAGTAGACAAATCAGATGCAGAGACAGTACATAGAAAAGAGAAAATAGGGAAAATTTTATCCAAAACCAAAGATGGGTAAACCCATCGAATAAAATTAAAACAAAATTGAGATCTAAAACCCTTTGAACAAATTAACATAATCAAGTGCAATTACCAAAAATTAAAAGCATGCGAGTATCACTATATATATATATATATATATACCTGAATGGCGAATAAGTGCTCCTTATAGAACTTGTGAATATAGCTATACATACACAATACAAACGAGAGAAATCTGAGAAGAGAAAAACCTGGGTCGGCGTAGCCTCGTTGTCGTCGTTAGCCTCACCGTCGTCGTCGCCGACAGCCTTGCCGTCGTTGACCTTGCCCTAGCTGCTCGCCCTTGCCCTAGCTGTCCTGAGCTTTGGAGAGATGAGCAATATATTTGACAGAGGGTGGGTGAAGTTTTAAAGAGAGATGAGCGATATATTTGAGAGAGGGTGGGTGAAGTTTTAATTATAAGTGTTAAATGAGAGGAAACAAATACAGGAAGTGTCGTTTTGGTTGTTTCCTCTTTGCTTTACAAATTGAGAAAATATTTTCTTGTGGGTAAAAATAAAAATAAATTGGTAAACAATATTTCACTTTTACTTTTCAATTTTAGAAAGTAAAAACAGGAAACAGGAAATATTTCCTGTTAGTAAACAACACCAAAGAGTCCTCATATTCTTATATAAATGAATTGGTGAGGGGAGAAGTGTTAGGAGAATACAACAAATATAATGGGTTAAGTGATTATGAGTCTAATGATGAATCTGACAATAAGGATGAGGAGTTTAGTGGTCACCCAAAATATATGAACAAGGAAATAAAAGCTAAACTGACCTAGTTAAAAATTCACAAACACACCAAATTTGAGGTATTGTACAAACCAGACCCAACAGGAAAGGTGATACTTAAAAATAGTCATTTGTTTGAAAATGCTGATAAATTCAGAGAGGTTTTGAAAGACTATGTTGTCCAGACTATGATTAGATTGAAAAGGGATAAGAATGAGAGAACTAGGGTTATAGCTCTATGTGCAGCTAAGGGTTATCCAGGGAGGGTGCATGCTTCACCATTGTCAGATAAAAAAATATTCTAGATTAACTCACTGACAAAACCACACACTTATGTAAGAATTAAACATAATAGAGAATGCAACTCAACTTGGATCTAAAAAAACTTTCAAACTAGGTTGAAACAGACCCCAGATATAAGTATTAATGTTTTGCATTCAATTGTACATGAGGATTGTGGAGTGGAAGCTTCTAGGATGCAACTGTGGAGAGCAAAAAGAAAGGCTCTACAGAGCATTCAAGGGAAGCATGGAGCATCTTATAGATATATCTCTGTATATCAAAATGAAATCAGGAAGTCTAATAGAGGTAGTATTGTAGACTTCAAATGTACTTATCCTGCACCAGATCACTTACTAACTTTCCATAGAATTTTTGTTTCATTTGAAGCAATGATGAGTGGCTTTAGGGATGGTTGTAGGCCTTTCATAGTTTTAGATGGATTCCATTTGACGGGGCCTCATGGTGGAATTTTGTTGGCAGGAATAAGGCTTGATGCAAATAATGGGTTATTCCCTGTTGTATATGGAGTTGTTAAGATTGAATGTGGTGAAAGCTGGGGTTTTTTTCTTGAACACCTACATACTGTCATTGGTGGAGAGTATGTTGAGGGACCTTGAACATTTATGTCAGACAAACAAAAGGGGCTGGAGAGGGCTATGTCAAAAATATTCCTTAGGGCAATGCATAGGAAGTGTTGTAGGCATATTTACAGCAACTTCAAGAAGAAACACCCTAGTTAATGTTGAAAATGTTGTTTTCGAGAAATGCAAGGGCAGACACATTGGCAGAGTTTACAATGGCTATGCAGGGCATAAGGGAGATTGAGTCTGATGCCTATACTTGGCTTATGAACAATGCACCAACAGAATAGTGGAGCATGCATGAGTTTAACCCAAGAATCAAATCTAACCATGTCACCAATAATATGACAGAAAGCCTTAACCATTACGTTAGTGTGCTTAGGGAGAAGCCAATACTAACACTGTTGGAGGGAATTAGGTTGAAAATAATGGAGATGATTCAAATAAGATATCCTAAGGGTAGTGGATGGACTAGAATGGTTACTCCTAACACCAAGAAGAGGTTAAATGAAGCTATGGAAGAATCTAGGGATGCAATGTGATATTTGCTTGGGGGGAGTAAAAGGCATTGTGATGAGGTTTACAGTTCACCCGGTACAAAGACCATGTATTCGCAAGGCTTGAGAAATATCAGGGCTTCCATGGAGGCATGCAGTTGTAGCAATTACTTATAACAAGTTCAATCTTTAGAGGTTTTATGATGGGCTATACACAAATTAGATGTTTATGGAGGCCCACAATGGCATTATTCATCCAATTCCAAATCAGTCATTGTGGGCACCATCGACTGAGATAATACATGCACCTCAAGCAAAAAGGTAACCTGGTAAACTTAAGACGAACAGAGTTAAAGAAGAGCATGAGGCAGCAGCTGGAACAAGCCAAGTTAGAAGGTCATTGTTAGTCAAATGCATAAAATGTGGGGTGCCTGTACATAATAGGAGGTCTTGTGATAGGTTGAGTCAACAAGGAGCATCTCAAAGGAAGAAATCCAAAAAACAGGTGATTAATGTGGCTTTGATTATTATATTTATATTTTATTTGGTCTTTGAAGAAAAACATGTTAATACATGTACATTTTACTTGGTATTTGAATAAAAATAATCCCCTACATAATGAGACTGGTTCTAAGAGTGGAATTCAACCTACACCTTCATCAAATGAGACTGGTTCACAACAATAGGTATATTTTTAATTATTTTCATTCTTTAGATCATTATTTTCATTTGTTAGGTCATTATTTTCATGGAAACTAACCTAGACATAATGAAACTAACCAGCCAATTGGAAGAGGAAACAGAAGCTGCAGTCAACCAGCAACTTCTAATTATCCAATTGGGGATTCCAGCCATGGAATAGGAGAATCAACTCAGGCTACCAGGAATGTTAGGGTAAGATCTAAACATATGGTTTTTGAAGCTCACAAATTTAGTTTCTTTTTGGTCAAACACAAACACACTCATATTATATTCTTTATAGGTTGACAAATTACTAATTTAGAGAGGAAGGGGAAGACTTTGAAAGTGTGTGATGATGGTGGGAAGACGTCATGAATAAGTAACGTTATAAAATGTTAACACTTGAAAAAGAATTCCGGAAAGGAGAAAGGAAACGCGGGGCGTTAAAACCTTACTACCTTAGGAGATTTCGTCTTCGAAATCCAGGATTACCTTAGTCCATGAGCCATCAAAGCAAATGATCTACTCATATTCCTCGGTAGCTAACACCATGATACGAGTACGAAAAGGAAAAATGACTGAGGAGTGGTCCTACTCTGTTAGGATTAAATCATAACGGGATATATGTAGTAAGACACGTCCTCAACGCTACACAATGAAAACATAGAAACCCGAAAGCACACAGAGAAAATACTGATCGAAATTGTAGATAACATCAAACGTCAAACGTACCACCGACCCTCACCTGTCGTCCCTAAGACAGTGAATCCTAGAGCCCTAATACAAAACTGTCACGCCCTTAAATTCCAAAGACTCCCGAAACGAGACATCCAAGGAATCAGGGGTATGATCCATATAAAGATCGACCAATTAAGATCCTAAATAACCAAAAAATGAATGGAATATTATTAATAACAATAATTTCTTACATAACCAAGCAGAAGCTAAACCAAATGATACACAAGGCACATCGAGGCACCAAAAGAATACATCTCTGCAATGATGCAACAATACCAAATACAAAGAAGGGATATGCCAACCGACTGGCTCCCAAAAAATACAACGAATGTCCCAATACAAGCGATAAGCAAAGGAAAATAAACTGAAACAACTCTACGTATGACCATCCCAAATCATGCAACAGCATCCGTAACACTCTGGGAAAATCCAGAACCTGCAACTAGAAAACAAAAGAAAGGTGTCGTCGCACCACATGTTGTTTGTAGCCAAAACAATTCCTGCAAACTGGTGTTTGGGACACCAGGAAAAAGAACGCCGGGGTGAGCTCATCAAAGCCCCGTATGAGAAAGGAATCGTAACTGTCACATCCTTCGACCGTCCAAGTCGAGTGCGAACCAACCCATCGACATGGCTGTCAGGTGTGCAAAAATATGTGGTTAAAAATAACACCTTAAATACTCTAGCTTTTACCCTACGTAAGTGCACGTATCAATTGTAGAATAGTAAAGCGGCTTGAGTAAGGGATATCGATCCCACAGATACTGAGATTGTTCAATTTAGCAATTAAAAAAAACTAAATTGTATTTCTAAAAGTTGTTTGCTTTGAGTGGTCAAAGACCAAATTATCTATTTTAACTAATAATCATCTAAAAAATAAGTAAATTGATTGTGATTCAGATGAGAGAGAAAACTAGGGTTTTCATCACTCCACCACTAACCGCATAATATAGTTCATTACTATTTCAATTATAAGAGGGTGATCCATAACTGTGAATCAGGTCGTATTGCAGATAGCTAAATTCGACACCAAAAAAGAGTATCATCAGCCGGATCACGACAACCCGTCTCATGACTGACCTAACTTGTACATGCTAATTATGTTACTCTAATCTACTCCTAATGCATGAAAATAAACTAAAGAATGTCTATATTAAATCACCAAGGCACGACCTGTGTCAACCTAGGGTTTCAAGTTTCATTACCACCATTGTGTAGAAAACCATGATTAAGCATCCGAGTTTCAGCCCATATTGAATAATCATATTTACGCAAAATAATATATTTATTCCATTTAAGACAAGAATTTAGAACAAATATAGAATTTTATATTGCAAATCAATACGGTCTCTTAACTACTACAATCATCACAGTATGGTCACAGTTTTCCCTCGTTTATAGTTAAAAACAATAAAATAATTACATTACTTGCCTAGGATTTTGCTAGAAAACCCTAGATACCGAGTTAGTTGGCCATGGTAGAAGGTGACTGCATCGTTGACATAGAATTGCCCTCCATAGTCTTCTTCTTCGGATCTCTAGGTTTGAATATGACTCTCAACAACAGCAAATCTGAATGAATGAACCTCTTTAATGAACATCTCACCGAACTCTCCAAGTCAATAGACCTAACTTTGATGTATGGTCTTGGATATATAGGCAATGGAATAGAGAGACCCTTTTTAGTCTTTTCACTCTCAAAACTCATCAAAATCCTAAATATAAGTGTATATACATGTATACAGAGGTCTGGAGTCATGGGCACATCTTCCAATTAAGCCCTAGGTGAAATAGGAAAAATCACACAGAAATCCTCAAAGTTGCCGCACATACGCTTCAAGCGTAGGACCCAAACGTAGATTTTGCAATTCTAGCCACTTTTTGGTACTGGAAGCATAGGCACAAGCGTAAGGTTTTTATGAAAACCCACTTTTCTCCGTGAATATATAGAGATATATAACCAATACAAGCCATGTAGTACAGACCACCTCATAGATCTCCACGACTCGTACCCGTTAGTCCCACTCTGACAATCAACACAACACTAAACACCAAATCACAGGGGCAACACTCCAATTCATAATTCTCCAGGAAGGATAACAATCACAGTTTCTAGATCATGAGCATCACGAGCTCCAAAACCTCCAATCAATATCAAATCATACTACTAATCACCTCACATGTCACTACCCGACATCCGTAAACCCAAATCAGGGGTAAAATAGTCACTACAACCTAAGGGAAGTCACAAATGTTGCTGAAAACCCAAAGGAAAGTGAAAGGGATTAAACAACCAATCAAATCAACCCCTTCATGGTCACATGTTCGTCCAAAGGTAAAATTGTCATTTCAATGGCAAAAATGTACTTTGAAACTTTAACCCACCTATTTGGACATAGGTCAAACCATATAAACAAACGGAACCTAAATTCAAGCCACAAGATGAGAGATATGAAATTTTGAAAATGGTATCGGACAATGCCGACCCAAATAAAAAGTTAAAGTATCCTTCTTTCACCAAGTGTAAAACAGTCATTTCAAGTGCAAATAAATTATTTCAAATGTATTATCAAATATGTGGATATATTAAAGGCCCTAGAAACAAATGGGACCTAAATCAAAGCCACGGGATGAGAGAAATGAAGTTTTGAAGCCGGTATCGGACAACGCCGACAAAAATAAAAAGCTGAAGTACCCCATTCTCACCAAGGGTAAAACATTCATTTCAAGGATAAAAATGATATTTAAAAGTAGGAATACAAATTTTGTACCTATCACATTCCATAGGAATAAACGGGACTTAATTCAAAATCACGAGGCGAGATATATGAATTTTTGAAAACGGTATCGGACAATGTCGACAAAAACGGAAAACTAAAGTACCCAGCTTTCAACGAACATAACTCACTCAAAACTATATTAACTTGAGCAATTAAAATTCCTAAAAACAATTTCAAGATGTAATATTTCCATAAAAAAAAACTCGCCTCAATACAATAAACGAAGAAGGAGATTTGAATTTTTGAAAACTGTCGCGCGTGCAGGAAAACAAGGTGTGACCATGCTACTGTGAATTACTGTTCCAAACCTCAAAAACACCCACATTCTGCCGAAAATGAAGTTTGAAGAATCTAACTTTTCAAAATCCTAAACACAAATTCAAGATGTTACCTTTCTAACAAAAAAAATTCACCTCGATACGATACACGGAGAAAGAGATATGAGATCTTGAAAACTATCACGCGGTACGTAAGAATTTGTGATAAAATGACCGTTTTGCCTCCGGTCTCCGTTTTAGCATTCTACCGACTTTTTAAGTGCCAAAATCTTTTCAAATGACTAATAAATCATTTTTTAAAAATCCCAATGTCTTAGTCGGGGTCACGGGGGTAGGCAAAAATGGGTTTTTCACTTAAAGACCGAATAAACTTATATACAAGTCTTATGAAAAATCCGTTTTCGGGGAAACAAACTGAAACACTACCGGAAAGACCAAAGCGCATTTGAAGACGCTCAAATGGAACAAATGAATGAAGAACCGGAGTTAAAAATCAACTCAAAGGAAAGGGCAACTGACTATACGCAAATGCACTAACTCTAACCCAACCCATACCTAGTTCGACATCCAAATCTCTAAACTCCTCAACGACTTATTCAAGAATCTCCACAACTTCAATGACATTCCTATCCTTAAGATCGATAAAGGGAACCTAGTGACTGTTGCCACGGAACCAACTAGTTTCAAATCAAGACCTCGTCCGATTTCACATTCGAAACCACATCACTTAGGTTTCTAACAATATCATATGGCCATTACTACACAATCAACTTGGTTTACTCATAACCTCATCTATGATAACCAAAACATCTAAATCACCACTGATGCCACGTTGCTACACCAACGCTAACTTAGACTACAAAACCATAAACTCGGCTTCTCAAGGCTTCAACTCATAATCGATTCCATAGTCCACTACTTACGTTACTTATCACAAGAAATTCGTTAAACCAACTCATATCACCCCCCTAAGTTATATAAGCACATAACCATAAGTATAAACATTTATCACACATTATACTTTAAACAAGGCATACAAATCATATTTTCACATCCTTCAATTTCATTTGAGTATTTTAATAACAAATGAATTATATATTGCAAAATCCACATTAAACATGCTCCTCAACCACATAGGATAATATCATGATCCACATGTAAACAAAAATCACATATTAGTAACTCAAATGCAATATGACTCACATACCTCATGATACACACTTTGCCTAACACAGGTTAACGAATACGCACAGTGTCCCGTTACTTTTGAGGATACAAACAGCTCATCAAGTAATGTAGAGTACCGCACTGATCCTTCCCAAGTGCTTTTGACACTTCACACTTTCAACAAGGAAGGCGATTGCACGAGAGCCCAGTTTGCAACTCTGTGCGCCATGACCACCAAAGTCAAGAATATGAGCCTATCTTATGACTCCTAACCCTTATCACGTTTTCGGACTTACTAGTTTCGTAGAGGTGAACACCTCCTGGCCAGTTGTTGCGATGATTCGACACAAGACTACTCACACATGATTACACAACCCGCATATCCCATTATGCTTACAATTTCACATTTATAAATAATGGTCCACAACATGCTCAATCACAATACATGTTTTTCTCATTTGCAATATATTGGACTCCATTTATCACAATGCTTACAATTTCACATTTATAAGCAATAATCAACATGGATGCTTTCTCATGTACCATTCATGTTCCAAATCATCAAGTTATCCTTTAATTCACAAGAATAACATTTCCACTCATTTAAACATGTTCTTAGTTCAATTAAAGTAAGTTTTCCACAAATCACATCTCAAACATAACATCAATTCCCAAAATAGTAAATATCATTCACAAAAGGGAAACTAGATATTCACATAAGTTGATATGTCGAGTTACACCAATCACATAGCATATCCTCAAAGGTGTTAACCAAATGAACTAGCATAATCTCACTATCAATGTTACATCCCTAATACCTAGATACACATATGTATAATTACACTTATGCATTTACACAACTATACTCACATACATATACACGTATATAGAGGCATACAAACATACTTGAATATTGGAAATTTCAATAATAACCACCCACTAGCATGCATCATAGTCCTAGTAATATCGTCACCAAGTACTCAATACACAAGGGTTAATTCACATAAACATGTTCAAACCCTAACTTCACATTTCCAAGAATACACTTAGCAATTTCCTCTATGTTTAGGAACCCTAGAATCAAATTCTCACACCTCCACAATCAAAGGATAAGATAGTTAAGAAATTTTCCCCTACCTCCATGAAGAGCAAAGTGAATCACTAAGCAAGGCCAAGAAACCCTAGCTCTCACCCAACACCAAATCAAAGGATCAAATCAGCGGAAGGCTTCACCATACCCTCCTAACGATGAATCAAACTCCAACACATGAGTAGAACAGTAATCATGAAGTGGTTTAACAAGAAACCCAAAACTAGGGTTTTGAAGGAAACACATAAGGAGGAAATAACAGTTACTAATCCTTGGCTCAAATCCAAGAGGATAACACTATGAACAAATTCCATGTTGATGGCCACATCAAACTCCCAACTTAGGGTGAAGAAATCAACCCATAAGTGGAGAAGAAGAAAAAACAAAGGAGAAGTGTAGAGATAAATGTATTTGGAGAGAAAATAATGAACTCTTGCAATGGAAGACCAAGTGTAGACATCCTTCACTCACCCCTCTCACAATCCAAGGGTCCAAATCAAATGTGGGGTAAGAGAAATGAATCCAAGGGTTAGAAACAAGTCTTGCAATGAAAGACCTAATACAACACACACAAAACCCATTAATTTTCCAAATAATGCCTTAAAATCCAAGGGTTAGGATTAAATATGGGAGATGAGATCTAATGGCTTGGAGTGAGACACCACATAAAAGTGAAAAATGACCAATTTCCTCTCAACTTAGGGTTAATTACAAGAGTGTCATCATGCCCCTTAATTACCCTTCTACCCCTTGTCATCCTCTGTATTTACCACTATGCCACTCATACCCCAACACGTAGCCAAATTTATACACTTTCCACTAAATGCTCTAAATATGAAAATACTCATTTACCCATCGGTCATTTCTTTCCCGAAATCGTTTTCAATAATTTTCATTAATTACAAAATGAAAATATAACAAATAATTCACATAATTACACCTATCAAAACGCCCTCATTAAATACACTAAGCACACACGCATATAATCATATAAATGTTACACCGGAACCTCTATAATAAACCAAGGTAACATGTTCGGGAACATAGCAAGATTGTTGAAGCTCCAACGAGAAAATGTTATCACGAATCCACGTAGTCACCAACGAACAATAAATCACGAAGCCGAAAATGAAAGTCCACGAAGTCGTCCTGCTAAGTCCGAAACTTAAAAGCGAAAAATTTACACGCACCAAGATTACACAAGACGTCATGAATAAGTGACGTCACAAAACGTTAATACTTGGAAAAGAATTCCAGTAAGGAAACGCGGGGCGTTACAAATTCTCTGAGTATTTTGTTATTTTACTTTGTCTTTTTATTACTTTTCCCACCAAATCCATTTAGGATTGATTCTATCCATGTTTTTCATTTATTTTATTATAATTTTATTTTTAGAATTGTAGGCCTGTAAGGCCAAATCATGAGTGATTTTATTAATAAAATTTTATTCCCATGAAAATATTATTCATGTTTTATATTTTGGTTTATTTAATCAATATCTAGGATATGATCTTGGGTATTGCATAGTGTGTTATATTTTAATAGATCATCCAAAGGAAGTTTGGGGGAGATATGCGCCATACACCAAAGAAACCAAAAGTACACTTCAAGGGCAGTATCAATTTCTTCCTTATTTTATTTTTTAGACCATGAGGACATGGTCCGATTTAAGTAAAAGGGGGGGGGGGGGGGGGGGGGGAGGAATTAGTTATTTTATGCTTTAAGGGAATGAGAAAAATAAAAAATTTGATTTTTTTTTTAATAAGTTCTTTATTCGAAATATGTGATTGAAATTTGATAGGAGTTGATTTGTGTACATGTTATGACTAAAAAGGTATTATGTATACAACTACCATGCTCATAAGTATGTAATAGTTTGTTTAAATAGAATTTTTAAGATGTGGTCTACATGAGTGAATAAAAGAGTGAAATTAAAACCGAAAAAAATAGTTTTGACCTATAAAGCACACGCACACATTCTTTATGGAACAACTAGTTGACCTTTGACTATTTAAGTTGAAAAAATATTTTTGTTTTAATGAAAATGGGAGAAGGGGAGTAGTAAAAGAATAAAAGAAAAAAATATATATTAGTATAGAGAAAAGAAAAATATGAAAAAACAATAATAAAAATGCAAAGAGCAGTTCTTCGATCGGAGTAACCTGGCCTTGGTATCACTAATATCATTGTTCGTGTAAAAATGAGAGAAAACTAATGAGCATAAAATCCCATAGAAGAAGCTCAGGACCAGTTGGTTGAGACTAAAAATCCTCGCTAGAAAGTCCGGAAACTTAGAAAGACAAAAAGGGATAAAATAATATATATATATATATTGAAGTTGTGTTATGACAAAACTTGATCAATGAAGTAGGAGAAGGGAGATTAGTTTATTATAAAAAAAAATTCACAAAAACAGGGAGAGCTATATGGATCGGCTGTAGAGATTAGCAAGTTTTTTTCACCATTATGGGGACCACTCTTTTAGATTTAATTTGTGAAAATTATTATGTATAAGTGAGTGGGGATACCTTGTATACATTTTATTCCGACGAAATTATAGAATTGCATGATTAATGATTATTTGATTTCATGAGCATACAAGAATGAAATAATTTGTCGTTATTTCTAAGGGGTTTAAAAGGCTTGTTACACATACTAAGTGTAATCGTACACCTTCACGAAAGAAAAGTTTAGTTAGTTGAATAGTTTAGTTTAGTTAGTTAGTTTTAATTTATTATGTTAAAAACATAATCATCACAAATTTTGAGATTTTTCTATATTTAATTGATTGCTAAGGGACTAGTAATGTTAAAGTTTGGGGGCTTGATAAAAGCCAAATAGCATACATTTAAGGCTCCTGATTATACATTATTATGTTTACATATATCATTATATTGACACTTTATAAGATTTTCATGTTTTAAGACGTTTCAAGACATGTCATGTAAAATGAGTTAAATCCGATGAAATAACTGGATTTGTGATTCAAGATTGTTCGAGAGCCGAAACCATGGATAAAAGACCTATGAATGACCAAAAATAAGTCAAGAATGAAAAAGGAATGAAGCCGAGAAGAGAAACAAGCAAAAGAAATGAAGTACAAAATTACAAGGTGAAAAACTACCGAGTACTTGGTATTGCCTTTACTAAGTACTCGGTAAGTAAAATACGAAAGAAAGCGCACTTGCACAAAAGAGGAAAAATGACCAGAACTTTTAACGCACTTACCCCCGTTTGCGCAGCACTTAGGAGCTACTGAGTACTTGGTGGAATTCTCACCGAGTACTTGGTGAAACCCAAAAAGGGTCAAGCCACATTAGCAACTTGTATATACAACAGTGGGACCCGTTTCGGCCAGAATCAATATGGGATGATCTCTAGGATATC
Source organism: Cornus suecica (assembly GCA_963922005.1). Lineage (NCBI taxonomy): Eukaryota > Viridiplantae > Streptophyta > Magnoliopsida > Cornales > Cornaceae > Cornus > Cornus suecica. Next base: position 57,952,997 of record OY998243.1, read on the forward strand.
TTGGACACAATATTGACCATATTTGATGAGATTTCATATGATTTTTAAAGAAATATCAAGATACACATTCCTGACTGAACCGTGAAGCAATCATATTACCAAACAAAGACGTATCTTTTTCTATAAAAGAGAGGTCTCCCTTATAAGAAGGGGAGATAAAAGTTGGATTAGATACATATTGTCTTGGATAGTTTGTAGAAGATCAACCATGGAGGGCGTATCTACATCAACAATGTAGACAACCACTATCATGAACAACTAAATCGGTATCTAGGATTTTTAACAAAACCCTAGCCAAGTAATGTAGACTCTTTCTTATTTTATTGTATAAGGGGAAATTTAAGGACACGTATGTGATGATTTTGTAGATGAGTTATTACGTTTGATTATTATATAATATTCTTCATTTATTATATGTTGTCTTAGTTTTAATGAATGTTTTATCTTGCACAATCATGATTATTCAATATGAGCTAGAATTCGAATGCTTAACTCATGATATTCAACACAATGGTGGTGATTAACATGCAATCTTGATTTAGACAAACCATGCATATGGAAAGATAACGAGTGACATGCTTTTAATTTATGTTCGTAGGAGTAGTTTAGAGTATATGCATGTACTAGTTATGCTTGTTCAATGATGGCTTGTGTCAATCATGGATTAATTGTTCCTTTTTTGGGATTAGGGTTTTGCCAATTTTTGCGACCCTATATCTGATTCACATATGATGGATCGCCCTTTATAATTGAATGAATTAGAAAATATATTATGCGGTTAGTGGTGGAGTTAGAAATACCCTATATCTTTATCTCCACAGTTTTCAACCAAAACTAAAATTTATCTTTACTTTTATGTTATTTTATTTCTTGTCAACTGAATTCTAGAAAACCGAACAAACAAATTATCTTTCATAATTTAGTTACAATAATTATAAAGTAGTGAATTCAATAGTCTTTGTGGATTTGATATACCCTATCTCATCTATACTATATTACAATTGATTCGTGCACTTACGATAGAGAAAACTAGGTCAACTTTAAGGGCTTATTTTCAGACACTATTATTATTATTATTATTATTTATCACCAAGCCTAGTAGGCTAAACTTAACAAGGTTTGGCCGAACGATCACGCTTTACATGCAGTCTGAGTAACCAACCAATGTAGCTCACCTTTCTTAACCCACACTTGTTTAATTTTTGGCGCTCTATTTTCCATCCTAGACAACCTCTTTATCTCTTTACTCAACACCCGAATTTGATCTTCAACATTGGATGCTTTTTGGGTTCTATGTTTCCATTATGATTTTGAAAGTTTCTCCTTTTAATTTTCAACACACGGGGTCGAATGTGACCTGTACTCCACAGTGATGACATACTAGGATAAACCTTTAAAAACCATTGTTCGAACCCTTATGGTATTTAGAGGTAAAAGGAAACTTATTCTCAACAAGTTTTCTAACATACGATTGAGCATTAGTATTCCTATCAGAATTACCTTGAGAAGAACTATAAGCTACTTGGGAGGCCCTAACAAAGGTGGTTTTGGAAACGATGTTAGAATTACTCGTTGTTCCTTTGAATCCCAACCCTTTTGAATTTCCTGTAGATTTTCCCATACTCAACATATGATCAAGCTTAAGAGTTCCACTAGACCATCTATGGATAGTTGAGGTAGCATCCTTCAATTCTTTTTCCAAACCCCCAATCCTAGTAGATTTATCACTTAATTCCAATCTTAGAGTAGTCAATACCTTATTGAGATCATCTACACTCTTCAAAGTCTTATTTATTTCTTGTTCAGACTTAACCAATTACTCAGACAATTGAGCTTTTTGGGTCTACATGGATTTATAATCTAAGAACTATTGGTTAATTCATCTCTCAGGGACTGTCTTTCTTTGTCAACACTTCTAAATTTAACTATATATTTTAAAAATACTTTGCTAAGATGTGTGGACTTTTTATAAAGTTTATTGTACGCATCTTCATACGAGTCCCCATGATTTTCATTATCCTCAGAATCTTCATCCCCAAACATTATCCATCTTGTAACAACTTCTTCAATCTCCTTGATTTGTTCTACAAGTGTGGTAAAATCCTTATACCCATCAGCCACTTTAGACTCACCAGAGTCACTAGCTGTTCCATTATCTAATCCATCATCCCAAGTGACAGCTAGACCTTTTGTCCTTTTTAGCTTATTAGTGAACTCCACAGCTATGTGACCAAACCCTTGATACTCAAAACATTGAGGTTTTTTCTTTTTAAGATCAAACTTGTCATTCTGTTTTCGAGCTTTATTTTTATTTTTAAAATCATATGGTTTATCTCTAAATTTTTGACCTCTAATCACTTCTTGACCATAAGAAGATTTTAAAAAATTATGAAACTGCTTAATGAGCATGTCAAATTTTCTTGGTCTAATCTCACCCTCTTCATCAGACTACTAGGATCCTCCTTAGTGATTTTCAAAGCTATGTTTTTCTCTTTTGTGCCGCTAGACTTCTTAGATGATTGAGCACACATCTCCATCTCATACGACTTTAGATTTCCAGCCAACTCTTCAAGTTTAACTTCTTTAAAACTCATGATTTCAGTGATGACGGTAACTTTAGATCGAAAACGTTCCGGTAAAGACCTAAGAATTTTCTTCACTATGGTAGTCTCTGGAATGGGTTCTCCTAGATTGTGATAACTAGTTACTATGTTAGTTAATCTAGCCTCACAGTCACCAAAAACTTCATCCTCCTCCATCCTAAGCTGTTTCAAATTGTGAATTTAACATTTGGAGTTTAGATTGTTTAACTTTTAAGTCCCTTCATGAGTTACTTAGAGAATATACCAAGCTTCTTTGGCAATTTTGCACGTGGCAATTCTCTTAAACTCATTCGCGGTCATAGCAATGTATAAAGCATTTAAAGCTTTGAAGTTCCAACTAGCACTGTTTGTCTCAGCAGGAGTCCACTTGTTTGATGGTTTTACTTTAGATTAATTAGTAGTATCATCTTTCATAGTGAGAGGTGATTATCTTACCTCTATGGCAAGCCAAGCTCTCTCATCTAGAGATTTTAAAAACACTCTTATTATAACTTTTGAATAGGTGTAATTTGAGCCATCAAGCAAAGGGGACCTAGATACGGACCTTCCTTCACGAGGTAAATCCATCGCCTAAGTTCATAATCTAACCCAAGTCTTTAACCTAAAATGGGGCAACCACACTCTGATACCAATTGAAATTACCTAGGCGACTAAGGAAAATAGCCTAGAGGGGGGGTGAATATGTTTTTTATGAATTTATTGACAAATTAAAAATAATTGTTAAAAAGTCAATTTTAATCGAATTCTCTAATAAGTTAAATCATGCAACGATTAATCTAAGTGCAGAAGATAAAGCAAGAGATGACACACAATATTTTTACGAAGAAAACTTTGGAAACGTTCCAAGTAAAAACTACGGATACGCTCGGGATGCACTATAAATCAAGAAGTACACAAAGTCTATGAAGTTTTAGACTTACAAATCACTCATGATCTGTCTTTCTCCACTCAACGTCTAACAGTCTTGAATCACTCATGCTCCACGAAGCTCTTGCTCTGATTCATACTTTGACGGCACCATTTTTCAACGAATCAATGAATCACTAATCCTCCTACTTTGATCTCCATACTCTAATGACTCCACTTCTCAACGGATCGATGCAACCACACTGTAATAGGTGGTGTGATGATTTTTCAGCAACGGGTCATCCAATTAAGCAAAAAGATCTTTAGTGTAGAATCACAATTAGATAATCACCAAAAACTAAAGAAACATTTGATATAGAATGATCAAGCGATCTATTTCCCTCTCACTCTGTAGACAGATCTGATCTATGAAAGTATCGCAGAGATCTCACAAAAGCCACCCTAAAAATCTGTAGAGACTCTTCTTATTTATAGAGAGAGGAATCCTATAATGACTAAACTTGTATCCTTTTTAGACTAGGATTCCTTCCTTGTGTAATCCTCTTGTAATTGGAATCAATCTGCCCACTTTTAGTGTAAATATTCTTTATACACGTGCTAGGATATATTGAAGTGTAACCCAAGTTGGTAGAAGTTGAAACGGATCAGAACTTGTATTTGCAGACAACCATGCTTCTACCTGCGCATGGCCCCTATGCTTAAGCATAGCTTAGTCATAGGCCAAAAATCATGTGCGTAGCTTGAGCATAGTTTTTTGATGCTTATAGCCACTTTTACCTACTGTAAGCGTAGCTCAAGCATAGGAAAAATCATGAAAACTACTTTTCCTAACTTTTCTTCCATTTGAACTCCCTTAACTTTGTTGGTATGTTTTTCAAAGTTTCAGCTTCAAAAAATATCATTTTTGCCCTTCAGAAGATACTTTTTGCTAAAACTTGCTTCTTCTTTATTTCTTTAAGCTTGATTTGAATTTGACGAAACTTGTTCATGCTTTTGTTTGACCACTTTAATTTTTCTAAACCTACTTGACCTTAGAAGTCACTGAACATGGTTATTGTCGAGAACATGCCAACAATGAACAATTCTACAAATTATAAATGGGTCAGTGACCCATTCTCAACCCTCTATGACGGGTTGAGAACGCGGGTTGACCTGACCCGCAAAATTTAACCTTTTTAAAATATATATATATGTTATCCTCAAATAATTTGAACTTCATATCGATCACATGAGCAAATCATCATTATATTTTGAGAAAATGAAAGACCAAATAGATCTATTTGATATATGATTACAATAACAAATGACCATTAAAAACTATTGTTTTAATATAATATAATATAATATTATATCCATGCTTGTTATAAGTAATATAATAATAATGAAATATACAAGAAAAAATAACATTCACTACTTTCAACACTAGCATATTAGATTTCATTTTTTTTAATAAATAAATAAAATACATCGCCACACTAGTTTAAAGTTAAAGCAAGACAGAACCTGATAACATTAGTTAACATACTCCAATTATGCTAAGTTCAGGACAATGCAATAGTTCAGGAGATGGATGTTGTATAGTTCACTACATTAAAATTACAATTACTATAAAATTCAAGGGTTAAGTACTGAAAACACCCCTGTATTATAAATATGATGCGTAAAACACATTGTAGTTTGAAAATGTGTATATTAGCACTAGCACTTTTGGAATACGTTGCAACCTCCCCCCCCCCCCCCCCCCCCCCCCCCCCGGCGGTAACTTTCCGGCATAGTTTGGCTTGAAAACTGTCATGTGACTTGCACATGATTTTTTTAGTCTCCTAAATGGCCATTTTGCCCTTTTCATTAGACATTTATACCCCTGAATTTTTAATCCCCATTTTACCCTTTCTTTTCTCCTATATGACAATCTAACCATACCTATCAATATAACCCCCATTCGTCTTCAACCATGACCACTTCCACCATTGAAGGAAAGCTCCCAAACCAAGCATTTCATCAGATTGTAAGGTATCTCTCTCTCTCTCACACACACACACACGCACGCACGCGCACACACATACATCCTGATTTTTGTTTTTTTGGCAGGCACACACACACACTCACACATAAACATACAATGCTTACAAGCTCCATGGCTACTAACATTTTTTAAGTTGGAGTAATTTTCGGGTTTATTGTTTTGAACTCTATGAATAAATTGTTAATTAGGGTTTTAGGGTTTGGAAAAATTATTGTTTGTGCAAAGTTCAAGAGTTCCATTATTTGTAAATTCTAAGCTTAAAATCATGTTATGTGCTTGGCATAAGGGTGTCACCCAACCAAACAGTCCTTTAAAAATTGTTTTGGGGTTTACAATCTAAAATTGTGAAGTTTATGAGTATCAGTTTCATTAATGTGTATTCCTTGAAATTATTTTTTGTTTGTTTATTTTAGGTTTTATTGACAATGTCATCATCTTTTCGGTCGGTTGATTCCAAGAAATGTAGCCCGTTGATTGTGAAATGCTATTGTGGATTAAAAACCAAATTGAAGACATCATTTACCAAGAAAAATCCCGGTATGAGGTTTTATGGATGTGCAAGATATTTGACCCATGATTGTTGTGGTTTTCATATATGGGAGGATGAAGAAGTTTCTGAGCACTATAATAAGTTCATGAATGGATTGTTAAGACAAACAGGAGGAAGAGAAAAACAAGCTCAACAGAAAAGGGAATTGGAGGAGAAGTTGGTGGAGACTGAAATGGCCTTCAATGCACGGCAAAAGGAAGTGGAGCAGAAAAGATTCTGGGCTAAATGCAATGGAATGTGCTTTGCCATCCTATTGGGTTCGATTTTACTCTCATGGCTATTTAAATGAGGTTGTAATAGTGTAGGATTTTGGGATCTTTGATAATGATATGTTGGTGACAATGATATGTTGGTTTAGAATTTTATTTGTGTTGTATTTGAACCAATATGTATGTTTTCCTTTGAATGGATTTTGTGTCAAAATTGTATGATCATTTCAAATGGCTATCACTGCAATAATATCACTACTCAACTCAAGCATACCATTTTCAATCATTATGATACAAACATTTCATTCAAAATTGCTCAACTCAACCATACCATGTTTTCAATCACTACTCAATCCAAACATTTCATATATGGCAATAATATCACAGCTCAATCCAAACATTTTATTTTTAATTATTACATATATTGTTCAGCTGCTTCAAAATGTCCAGCCATCTCAAACAGTTCAAATGGCATCCCAGGATCAAAATAATACCATTCTAATAACATCCAAACTACAAAAATGATGGAAGTCACCTCTGTCCAAAATACAAAAATTATCTAATAACATTATTTGATCAAAATAACAGCCATCTCAAAATAACAGCAACCAAAATGGATTGTTGCTTCAAAAATGTCCAGCTACTTTAAAATGTCCACTGCCATCTCATGGAAGGACCTCTGGCCTAGAATTGATAACCCAAATTTAATAGATTCTTGTGTACATATTAATGAATTCAATAATTTCAAAATTAACATAAATATCAACACAAAACTTACATATTAATAGATGTTTGTGTACCATTTGGACCTTCAGATGCAAATCCTCTTGATCCACTACCAACAAACATGATCCCCCTCTTAGATTGCTTGGGTATCCCTCCTATACTAGTTGATTTAACTGTTTCAACAACTTCATTTATGCAAGATCCGGCATTGTGGCCAGTGTTCTTACACTTCTTGCATATTACATTTTGTTTTATTCTTTTATTCTTTCCTTCCCCTGGGGCCTTGATTTTGTTCACATGTGGCCTCCCAATTCTCTTCTGCGTTATTGGAGGTAGCACATCACCGGAGCACTCTTTACCATATTTATTAGTGAAAATGGTTTGATAATATGTGCATATGCTCTTAGAAATGTCTCCTTATAGTAATATGGATCAATATAATCTTCAATAGCATACTTCTTTTAAGAAATACAAACCACTGCATGCACACATGGCACTCCCTTGATATCCCACTCTCTATATGTGCATGTCTTCTTCCCCAGATCCATAGCCTCATTAAACCCTTTATGGTCCACTTCATACAATCCAGCACCAGCCACATATACATAACATTTCCTTGCTAGGAGCTCGGTCTTTTGAAGCTCTTCCCCCAGTTTTTTACCAACTTTACCATCATGCATTTCTATCATGATCCTCCTATCCTGGATCTTTTGTATTAAATACCTAATAATCATTTCAAACATGTAGATAATAGGTCTCATCCTAGCCTTCCTCAACTTCCCAATCCAGTTCTCACACATAATGTTTGAATTTAAATCACATTTAGAATGTAATGTGAAGCCACATTTAGACCATAAGTTGTAAGGGACTCTTGACACCCACAAACGTGCATTAGTGTTCAAAGCCCTAATTGCATTCAAATGTTGATCAAAATCTTCATGTCTGAAAGAATCAGCTGTACCAAAAAATGCATCCTTCAAGGTCAAACACCTCCACTTTTTTTTTTTAATTCTCATGCGTGTCTTGCACAAAACCTATGATCAACATTTGGACACAAATTCTGAATTGTGTTAATCAAACCCTACATGTGTAAAAATAGATTATAAACAAGTGTAAAAACAATGTACAAATAATGTAAAAATAGCATAAAAAAGTATTAAAACGGCCTAAAAACAACCTAAAAACAATGTAAAAGCAGTTTTGTTTTTAAAAAACAAGGTGTAAAAATGGCCTAAAAACAGCCTAATAATAATGTAAAAACAGTTTTTTTTTAAAAAAAAAAAACCTTAAAAAGTGTAAAAACAACCTAAAAACAATGTAAAAATAGCCTAATAATAGTGTAAAAATGGTTCTAAAAAGTGTAAAAAAGTAATTAAAAGAGTATGAATAACCTCCTATCTATCACTGATAAAGGTCAACCCAGATGCTGGACCAATGATCTTCATGAGCTCATCCAAGAACAACTTCTAGGTTTCTTTATTTTCAGCCTCCACAACAGCCATTGCAATAGAGAAGTAACTATCATCCCTATCTCTACCCATAACAGATAGTAACTGACATCGATACTTATGTTTTAAAAATGCTCCATCTAACCCCACAAATGGTCTACAACCCTCCTTAAACCCTCTCCAACAAGCACCAAGGCAAAAAAATATTCTCTGGAATCTTGTTTTACCTTCTTTATCTACTGTTGTTTTAACCTTTACAACACTTCCAAGGTTTGTACTCATCACCAACTCCTTATATTCATAAACTTTGCTGAATTGGTTTTCATGATTCCCCTCAATTATCTCTCTTGTATTTTGTTTCATCCTATACAACTGAAATCTGCTCACTTGAACCTCATAGTCATCATTAATGGAGTCCCTAATGAGCCCATACCTCAGATGAGCTATATACACTCCATATCTCATCACTGGGTGCACAGTTTGATTCCCCACTAATGTCCTCTAACACACCCAATTCCTCTTCAACTGTCCTATTATCATAAACAACATCTCTATCATCAGATTCATTTGCATTCTTTTCCTCATCTACCATAGTATAATTCACTCATTCATTCTCTTCCTCATCCTCCTCCATGTCATTCTCAACAGATTCATTTTCTTTATCAGCATCCACATTTTCAAAAGCACCTGGCTCATTATTCTCTTCCTCATCCTCCTCCATGGCATCCTCAATAGATTCATTTTCATTATCAGCATCCACATTTTCAAAAGCACCTGGCTCATTATTAGTTTCCACATTCTCATTTTTAAAGGCACCACCCTCACTGCCATTGCCACTGGCAATGACTACAAGAGCACCCTCATTATCCCCATTTTCATTATCAGCATCCACATTTTCAAAAGCACCTGGCTCATTATTAGTTTCTACATTCTCATTTTTAAAGGCAACACCCTCATTGCCATTGCCACTGGCAATGACTACAAGAGCACCCTCATTATTCCCATTTTCATTCACCTGATTTTTAGTTAACCCATTCTCGACAAGAAATGATTCATTAATTGATTCAATCCCCTCAAGATTTGGACCCACATAATTGACAACAAACAATTTAAGTAGGGAATACCTCTTATGGCGACCCCACATTTCTAATACACCTCTATCCCCTTTCAACAACACAGTATTGCCATTATCATAGTCTCTATAATAAACTGGTGATTTAGAGTTTACACCACACCCAATTAACATGTCTTCAACTTCTAAATATGAAAACCTATTAAGGCATATACCATTATATGTTGCAAGTATCCCACTGAAATAGCCCCAAGACTTGTCAAAAACTCCAGAATGGTGAACCTCTACTGTGTATTCCTTATCCATTAGCACCCTTCAATAATTAATTAACAAAATAAAATTTACTTAAGATAACAGTTGATAGGTGTCAAATATTAGATATTTTGACCCCTTAACTCATTATTCTTACGTTCTTTCATTCCATTATTTGGTATTTTTATTGCGTTTATGTGTTAAGGAATGTTTCAGGAGCTTAATGAAGAAATGGAGCTAACTTCGGAGAATTAACTAAAGAGTATATTTTTTCTATCCAAGAGGAAAGTCAAAGAGGCAGTCCAAGACAAAAATGGTTCCCGGAGGACAAAAATGGCATTTCCAGAAGCCATCATTTTCAGCAAAAAGTATTGGGGGTTCAAGACTGTCATTTTGGTGCATTTACGGAAAAAAGTGTTTTTCCATAAAATACCTACGCTTTCAGTTTCAAAAAGTGGATGGAAATCACATTTCTACGCTTGGAGGTACGCTTGGGACCTACGCTTGAAGCGTAGGCCTGCTATACTTAAAGCGTAGGACCAGCTACACTTGAAGCGTAAGTGCAGTAACTTTTGGTGGTTTTTCATGGATTTTTCCTATTTCACCCCAGCTTAATTGGAAGACGTGCATGCGACTCCAGACCTATATATACATGTATATACACTTATATATATGAGAAGTTAGGGTTTACATGAGTTTGATAGTGAAAAGACTGAAAAAGGGCCTCTCTATACCATTGCCTATATATACACAATCCTATATCAAAGAGAGGAGTTCTGATGTTAAGAGTCAGAAGGTTGGTTTTGGTGAGACGTTTATTTAAAGAGGTTTATTCATTTAGACTTACTGCTGTTGAGAGCCATATTCAAACCTAGAGATCTGAAAAAAGAAGACTATGGAGAGCGTTTCTACATCAACGATGCAGTCACCATATTCCATGGCTAACTAACTCGGTATCTAGAGTTTTCTAGCAAAACCCTAGCCAAGTAATGTAGTTATTTCATTGTTTTTAATTATAAAGTGGGAAAACTGTTGATCATACTATGATAATTGTAGTAGTAAAGAGACCGTACTGATTTGCAATATAAAATTCTATGTTTGTTTAAAATTCTTGTCTTAGATGGAATGAATATATTATTTTGTACAACTATGATTATTCAATATGAGCAGGAACTCGGATGTTTAATTATGGTTTTCTACACAATGGTGGTAATGAAACTTGATACCCTAGGTTGACACACGTGGTGCCTTGCCGATTTAATATAGATATGCTTTTGTTTATTTTCATGCATTAGGAGTAGATTAGAGTAGCATAATTGGCATGTACTAGTTAGGTCAGTCATGAGACAAGTTTTCGCAATCCGATTGATGCTACTCCTTTTTAGGGTCGTATTTAGCTATTTGCGGTACGACCTGATTCACAGTTATGGATCACCCTCGTTCAATTGATATAGTAAGGAACTATATTATGCGGTTAGTGGTGGAGTGATGGAAACCCTAGTTTTCTCTCTCATCTGAATCACAACCAATTTAATGTGCTTTCTAGACAATTTTAGTTAAAATAGATAATTTCGTCTTTGACCACCCAAAACAAATAATATTCAGAAATATAATTCATTATTTTTGAATTACTAAAGTGAACAATCAAAGTCTCTGTGGGATCGATATCCCTTACACAAGCCATTTGTTATTCTACAATTGATACGTGCGCTTGCGTAGGGTAAAACCTAGAGTTGTTAAGGTAGCATTTTTAACCACATATTTTTATACACCTGACGTCCCATCAAGTTTTTGGCGCCGCTGCCGGGGACTGAGCATTTTTCAATAGCTTTAGTAGTTTATTTACATTGCGTTATTTTAGCTGTAGCTAAAGTTAAATTTTTTTGTGATTGACATGTACTCTGAAAAGCATAAAAGGGAAAATGGAGCTTCGAAAGTCGCATCTAGAACTTTTGTGAGTTTTAGTTAATTAGATTTTTGCATATTAATTCTTGCTTTATTTTTTGTAATTTATAAGTACTTAATTTAGTTAATTTTTTATTTCAAAAAAAAATCGAAAAAAAAATAGTTGTTCAAGTAGCGTATGATGGATAGACTGACCCGTTCTAATTTAAGCATTGCGTTAGTCGAGTACGATCATGAGATCGAAAAGACTCCCCGTCACTTATGTCGATCTATTGAAGACTGTCATCGTCAGCAAGAAAAAGCAATGGTTGACTAAAGAGCCTACCAACAAAAGGCACCAGAGACATCACTAAAAGGATATTACGCGCCCGATGCGTACGATTCCTATGCTAATTTTTCGGAGGAAGAAGGAGCGAAGCACTTTGAGATCAAGACAAGCATAATCAATATGCATCCAAAATTTCCAGGCCTTAGGATAGAGGACCCATACTACACATCAATGATTTCCTAGAGGTAGCCTCTACTGTTAAGTTTGACAATTTGCCCAAAAATGACTTGAGAGTGAGATTATTCCCTTGGTCATTAAAAGAGATGGCTAAAAGATGGTACACCAAATTAGCAAAAGAAATTAAAATTTATTAGGAAGCCCTTAAGAGAGAATTCATAGAAAAGCATTATCCCATAGGAAAGTCCTCAGAAGCACAAGATGCAATCAAAAGCTTTAGGCAGTTACCTGGTGAGCATTTTCATGATGCATGGGAAAGGTATAATGAAATTCTATATAAGTGTCCCCACCATAGGTTTTCTGAACAAGATATTACTAAACATTTCTACATGGGACTTGAAGAGGCGCATAAGAATTTGATAGATGCGGCCACACGAGGTCAGTTTATCTTAAAGCCAGCTGAAGAACTTTTGGAGATATTTGATAATATCAGTGAAAACATAATTCAATATCAATCCGAGTTGAGGTCTAGAGGTGGACAATAGGATAGGAGATTTGAGAAATCGTATGTTATAGAGCATGATGATGTGAGAGATACCATGGCATTATTTGGAGAGAAATTAGAAAGAATTGAAAATTTTATGCAGCGAAGTCATTCCCCTCCTAGAGAAACGTTTGAAGTCGAAGCTGAGTATTCCCAACCTGAGTGTAATTGTTTTAGAAGTAGTTAATTTAGAATTAGTTAATTTAGATTAGATTTTATTTCGTAAAAAAAAATTCCAAAAAGGAAAAAAAATAGTTGTTTGAGTAGCATATGACCGATAGACCAACCCATTCTAATCCAAGCACTGCGTTAGTCGAGTATGACCCTGAGATCGAAAGGACTCTCCATCGCTTATGTCAATCTATTGAAAAGCGTCATCGTCAGCAAGAAGAAGCAATAGATAACCAAAGAGCCTACCAACAAAGAGCACTAGAGACATCACTTAAAGGATATTACGTGCCCGATGCGTACGACTCCTATGCTGATTTTCAGGAGGAAGAAGGAGCGAAACAATTCGAGATTAAGACAAGCATGATTAATATGCTTCCAAAATTTTCAGGCCTTAGAATAGAAGACCCATACCAGCATATTAATGATTTCCTAGAGCTAGCCTCTACTGTTAGGTATGACAATTTGCCCAAAAATGACTTGCGAGTGAGATTATTCCCTTGGTCATTGAAAGAGAGAGATAAATGATGGTACTTCAAATTAGCAAAAGATATTAAAATTGATTGGAAAGCCCTTAAGAAAGAATTCATAGAAAAAGAATTATCCCATAGGAAAAACCTCTGAAGCACAAGATGCAATCAAAAGCTTCAGACAGTTGCCTGGTGAACATTATCTGATGCATGGGAAAGATATAATGAAATTTTCTATAAATGTCCCCACCAAAGGTTTTTTGAACAAGATATTGCTAAAAATTTCTACATGGGACTTGGAGAGACGCATAAGACTTTGATAGATGCGGTAACACAAGGGCGGTAACACAAGGTCAGTTTAACTTGAAGCCAGCTAAATAACTTTTTGAGATATTTGATAATATAAGTGAAAACACAATTCAATATCAATCTGAGTTGAGGTCTAGAGGTGGACAACAGGATAAAAGATCTGAGAAATCTTATGTTATAGAGCATGATGATGTGACAGATACCATGCCATTGTTCGGAGAGAAGTTAGAGAGAATTGAAAATTTTATGCAGCGAACTCATTCCCCTCCTAGAGAGATGTTTAAAGTCAAAGTTGGGTATTCCCAAAATGAGTGTCAGAAGATAATGGCCGCTAATGCCAACGCATTGTGAAACTATTCCAATAATGCTCCATTCACCAATTCATACATCTCCAATGCCAGAAATCACCCACTCATGTCTTACAAATCTACCAATGTAGAGAATCCACACCAAAGTTCCAACAAGGGCCATCATCCAATGAATAGCCCAGATTCACAGAAACACAACAGTCATATAACCCATAACCAAGGTTGATTGAGAGACAACAATCATATAACCTACAACCAAGGTTCCAACAGAGTCAACAATCATTCGACTCACAACAAACAATCATGGCTAGAAAATCCAATAATTTCCAAGTTCTTCAGCCATTCAATAATTCCCAAGATCTTCAGACATTCAATAACAATCAAGTTGTGCAACCATATAATTACCAAACCCAGCCTCCAAGAAGCCAAACTCCTCCACCTGGTTTCCAGACTAATATGTTAGAATAAGTTATATTGGATATTCATAACAAGCTAGGTATTCATACCCAATCATTGGCACAACTACATATACAAATGGGCAAAATAGCTAATGAGAGGAATGTGAGAGAGCTAGGGAGATTACCTAGTCAGCCGGTCACTAACCCAAGGCCGCAGCAAGCACTAAAGCTCGGGTCATTTGTTAATGAACCTAATGAAATGGTTCAAACAATCATGAATCTAAGAAGTGGAAGGGAAGTGGAGAGTCGAGTTGAGGTGAAGCATGAACAGAGGCTGCAAATAAGAAAAGAGGTAGAACAATAGCAGAGGAATGAAGCTGAAGAAGATAAGAGGAAAGAAGCTGCAAGGAAAGAGGTTGAAAGAGTTCAAAAAGACCAACCATCAGTAGGAGACAATGTCGATCAAATGTTACATGAAGAGCCAAAGAGGGCAAGTTATGAGGAGGCAACGCCATTTCCTCAACGTCTTAGAGAGCCGGCAAAGTACGAAAAGTTGAAAGAATCTGATATGTTGGAAACATTCTGACAAATCAAGATCAATTTACCTCTCCTAGATGTAATCGCCCAAATACCGCCTTACACTAAGTTTTTCAAGGATCTTTGCACCCAGAAGCGAAAAAGCAGAGCGAAGACTCCAACAAAAAATACTTTTAACTGAGGAAGTGATTTCATTGCTTTTAAGCGATACTCCACCTAAGAGGAAAGATTTCGGTGCTTCCACTATTCCATGTGTCATTGGTGACCAGGAAATTGGTAGAGCTCTTCTTGATCTAGGTGCGAGTATTAACTTACTTCCTTATTTAGTCTACCAACAGCTAGGGTTAGGTGAGATCAGCCCCACTGAGGTCGTACTTCAATTTGTTGATCGATCAATCAAACAAGTAAGAGGAGTTCTTGAAGATGTCATTGTTCAAGTGGGCAAGTTTTATTTTTTGATTGATTTTGTAGTCCTGGACATTCCAGTAATATTGGGAAGACCATTCTTAGTTACGGCAAATGCATGCATCAATTGTAGAACCGGAGCCATGGATCTGACCTTTGGAAATATGAAGGTCATGATGATTATGTTCGAAGGAAGTCATCAATTGCCTGAATCTGGGGAATGTTTTCAGATTAATGAGTGCAATGAACTAGATGATATTATAGCAGATTTTTCAATCAAATCCTGAAGAAGGATTAGCTAGAGTCATTTATGACTAGATAATGGCTAGGTGAGGAAGTTGCTGATTGGGAGACATACTGAAAGATGCAAAATAAAGAGTCGGATTGATGGAGACTACTTTATATACTCAACCATGGCGGGAACCGATTGATCCACTCTCGATAGTTTCAAATATTCAACCAATTCCCTCCCTAACTACTCCTCCTACCTTGGAACTCAAGGAACTGCCTGAAAAATTGAAATATGTTTTCTTAGGACCCGATGAAACTCTTCCGGTGATTATATCTTCAAAATTGATAGAAAAACAGGAATCGAGTCTAGTCGCAGTTCTGAGTGAGAACAAAAAGGCAATAGGATGGAGCGTTGCTGATTTGAAAGGCATAGACCCCTCAATTTTCATGCATCACATACATATTGAGGAGGATGCAAAGCCATCAAGGGAAATGCAACGAAGGCTGAATCCAAATATGAAAGAGGTGGTGATGAAAGAAATAGTGAAATTGCTGGATGCGGGTATCATTTACCCCATTTCTGATAGCACATGGGTAAGTCCAACTCAGGTGGTGCCGACGAAGTTGGGCATCACAGTGGTGCCAAACTCAAAAGGTGAGTTAATTATATAATGCATGACCACAGGGTGGCGTGTGTGTATTGTTTACAGAAAGCTCAACCTGAACACTAATAATGATCATTTTTCATCACTATTTATTGATCAAATCCTGGAGAGGTTAGCCGGGCAGAGCTACTACTGCTTTCTGGATGGATATTCTGGCTACAATCAGGTGGCGATTGATCCTGCTGATCAGGGGAAAACCACATTTACTTGTCCATATGGCACGTTTGTTTATAGACGGATGCCGTTTGGTTTGTGTAATGCACCAACAACATTCAAATAGTGTATGATGTCTATCTTCTCTGACATGGTAGAGAAATTTCTTAAAGTATTCATGGATGACTTCTCAATTTTTGGGGAAACCTTTGAAAACTGTTTAAAACATCTAGAACTGGTACTTAAGAGATGCAAGGAGACGAATCTGATCCTAAGTTGGGAAAATAGCCATTTTATGGTTCAAGAGGGTATAATACTAGGCCATATTATATCTAAGCGAGGGATAGAGGTAGATAAAGCAAAATTTGAATTAATTTCAAAACTGCCTCCTCCCATATCTGTTAAGCAGATACGTTCTTTTCTAGGCCACACCGGGTTTTACCGAAGGTTTATTAAAGATTTCAGTAAAATTGCCTAGCTATTATGCAACTTATTGTCTAAGGATGCTACTTTTGTCTTTGACGAAGAGTGTTTTCATGTTTTTAAGGAATTGCGTACTCAACTTTCATCAGCCCCGATTATCCGTCCGCCAGATTGGTCTCTACCATTCTAGCTCATGTGTTATGTTTCTGACTATGCCATCGGAGCTATGTTGGGTCAAATAAAAGATAAGCTACCGTATGCTATTTATTATGCCAATAGGAATTTGAATAAAGCTCAGATGAACTACACAACTACCGAGAAGGAGTTGTTGGCAGTTGTCTTTGCCTTGGATAAATTTTGATCATATCTATTGGGCACCAAGGTCATTGTTTACCCCGATCATGCCGCTCTGAGGCATTTGCTGATAAAGAAAGAATCTAAGCCCCAATTGATTCAGTGGATTCTGCTGCTACAAGAATTCGACCTTGAAATCAAAAGATAAAAAGGGTTCAGAGAATATTTTGCGTATCATTTGTCAAGGATTATTGTCGAATCCACAAAGGAAATTACCCCTCTTAAGGATTCCTTCCCGGATGAACATCTGTTCAATGTGGCTATGGTGGAACACATACCTTGGTATGTTAACATTGTCAATTATAAAGCCACAGGTCGAATACCAAAAGGATGGTCTAAAAATAAGAAAGACCGATTCTTCAGCTAACGTCAAATTTTATATCTGGGATAATCCGCATTTGTACAAGTATTGCTCTGATCATATTATCATAAAATGCATCCCTGAGAATGAGGTGCAAAGCATACTGACATTTTGTCACACGTTGGAGTGTGAAGGGCATTTTAAAGCTCAGAAGACTGTTCATAAGGTGCTGCAAAGTAGATTTTACTAGCCTTACATATTAAAAGATGTTTTCAATTTTTGCAAGACATGTATGTGATGTCAAAACCTTGGATTCATATCTCGATGAGACATGATGCCTTTAACCCCAATTTTGATTGTAGAATTATTTGATGTGTGGGGTATTGATTTTATGGGACCATTTCCGAAAGCAGATAACAAGGAGTATATACTTGTGGGGGTTGATTATGTTTCTAAATGGGTAGAAGTTATATCCACCAAATGTGCTAACCATGACATGGTGGAAGAATTCGTAATGTTGAACATTTTCTCACGATTTGGTATGCCAAGAGCTTTAATCAGTGATGGTGGAAGCCATTTTGATAACCAGTTTCTTCCTGCTCTGTGTAAGAAGTATGGTGTCACTCACAGAATTGGTACGCCATATCACCCCCAATCATAAGGATAAGTGGAGGTTTCAAATAGGGAGATTAAAAATATTTTGGAAAAGACTGTGCGTCCGAATTTGAAGGATTGGCCTCGAAGGTTAAATGATGCACTTTGGGCATACAGGACTGCGCTTAAAACACCAATTGGTATGTCGCCATATCGTCTTGTGTATGGTAAAGTATGTCATCTCCCTATAGAGCTGGAACACTGAGCATATTGGGTTATTTGAAGATTAAATTTCGATATAAAGAAAGTCGGTGCGTAGCGGAAACTCCAACTTCAAGAGCTTGAGGAGTTGAGAAATAATGCGTATGAAAACTCTCAGATTTACAAGGCCCAAACAAAAGCATTTCATGATAAACATATTAGAAATAATTTTTTTTGAACCTGTCCAAAAATCTGGTTGTTTAATTCGAGACTCAAGTTGTTTCCTGGTAAGCTCCAATCGAGATGGGATGGGCCATACAAGATTACAAAGGTTTTCCCCCATGGAGCCGTGGAGCTTGATGATCCTGTCATTGGAAAAAAGTTTGTAGTGAATGGACAAAGATTGAAGCATTATATAGAGGTGTAACCAGCTGAGTGTGTGGTAGAAACGATTGACCTAAGTGAACCACCACCCGAGCTGGATAAGCTTAATCTGGAATATTGAGAAGCAGCAACGTCATACCAACGACATTAAATATTTGTACTAGGTGAAGAAGAGTAGCTTTTACACCTAGTTTGTACTTGTAGACGGTAATTTAGTTATTTTAGTATTTAAGATCGAGTCTGTAAAAATGAGTTGCGAGGTCATCATTATTTGAGTAGGGAGTGTAAATTGAGCCTAGGAAGTATTAAGAATACTTGGAGTAGAAGACATGATGAGAAGACGGAAAAGGAAAAGAAAATATTTTTTGGGCCATAGGGGCCTACGCTTAAAGCGTAGGTCGAGGACCCGTCGTCAGTTTTCCCCCCATTCCATTCAAACTCTTATTTCTCTCTCAATTCTCCACCAATTTTTACGAGGTTTGATTCTACCATTTATTCCAACAATTCCTCATCATTCTTTGTCAGCAGATCGTCAGATTAGTTGGTAATTTGTCTGAATTCACGTGAAGAACTCGAAAAGTCTCCAAAACTCAAATTTTGGAAAATCATCGTTTCTTTCAATTCGGTGAGTTTTGTTCCATTATTTTGATTTCATATGAATTATTTAACTATTCTAAACTAGTACTAATGAATGAGTCCGATCAAAATCGTGTGTTGATCCATTTTCTAAAAGTTGAGTTTTTTTACTTCGCAAGCAGATTAAATATCGATGTTTTTGGGACCACGGCTTGTTTAATCATTATATTAGATAGATTTAGATATAGTTTGAGTTTGATTCAGTGTCCGGTTCATTATCGCTTACTTTTTAAAAATTCCCTATTGTAGGCATGGCACGAACCAAGTTATCAGCGAGACAAGTGGCTCAGGCTACAGTTGGGGCTGATCCACCAATACGACAGAGGTCGAGATCGTCATCTCATGCACCATCCCCGATTTGACGTCGGAGTACACGCGCTAGGAGACCACAGTATGTCAACTCGGCATCCTCATCTGTTGAGGCAGAGATGCTAGAGAGTTCACACTGGGACGCGACATCCTATTACAAACATAGTTGCCTAGTAGTTGAGGCAGTTGCCATGAGCACCATCACCGCCACTTATGCTGGAGCAGCAGGATGAGGAGATGGAGGAGGATACATAAGGTGATGACATTGAGTAGGAGGAAGACACCACTCAGGGCGATGATCGAGCAGATGAGAGGGTACCGGAGCTACCTGTGGAGGGTGACCCCGAAGTTTTGACTACATTTTTACCTATCCCCGCTTGGACGATCCAGATGTCAGCATCGGTAGAGGATTTACTAGATCGGGCGATCCGAAAGGGCTATCAGCAGGAGCGAACATTCGTGTTACAAATATTCGAGGATTTACAGCCAGTACCTGCCTAGACGATCGACCAATTGAGGGACCGATAGTTATTACCTATTCTTGCCCCGGCTACTCCGCATATTTGCGAGGATATGATCCAGGATTTCTGGCTACACATGCGCCATTTCAGCAGGGGGCTAAGACTACGGACAGTAGTCCGAGGTACAGAGATTCAAATTATTCCCCAGACTATTGCTGAGGCGTGGGGTATTCCGGACAAGTGTCCACCAGAGCTAGTTGTTGTGTTCCCACCTCTGCCTGAGATACTCTTATCTATTTCTAACATTGTTGCACTTTAGACTGCGGGGTAGTGGGCTGATACATATCGGAACTGCACAAAGAAAGCGAACTATCACTTGATGCTTTGGTTTTGGGATGTGATAGTCTGATCCCAGATTCTGCCGCACAACCATACCACCATGTGTTATGCGTCATTTTCAGCCCTCCATTATGCTTTTGAGTTCGGGTGGTGGATTTCTATCCCACAAAATTTGTGGGAGGGCTCATATACATATTATATTCATCTGCGCAAGGAGACCAAGTTTGGTCAACGTCTGTTTCTCATTCGATTCACGTGCTTGGTGATGAAGATTATGCTGGATGCCAGATTGAGATGGATGCGGGTCAGCAGAACAGATTCAGAGAGAGTACCCCGTATACCATAAGGATGTGGACTAGTGTCTGGACCCGGTTGCATGGAGATGTTATTATGAGGCAGAGACTAGTGCTCGATTTATTACCAGCACTAGATGCACATGCCCAAGAGTAGGCTGATGATGCTAGTCAGGCTGATGCAGGTATAGCTCAGGAGGCTGAGGCTGCTGATGATGCGAAGATGCCACAGATGGCGGCTGTTGAGGAGGAGGTTGTGTTGCCAGAGGTACCTGCATGTGGTACTATTACTCTGTCAAAGACCCAGTTTGATGCTCTGATTGTATGGATATAAGGGATAGAGCGGACTTTGGCAGAGGAGATAGGCCCGTCGGAGAGATTAGGGTGATTATTTCATCGATTTGACTGTATGAGTCAGCATATGGGTATGTAGATTCCACCTGCACCACCGACCTCTGATGATGAGACTTAGCTTAGTTTTAGTTAGGTTTTTGTTTTAGATTTATTTTTGTTTCATTTTTTTATTACATTAGAGATAAATTGTTGAGCAGATAGTTTCATATAGAGCTTGATGTGACCGCTTGAACAATTATCTTCTAAATGTTTTTGATATTTTCATAGTTTATAAAAGTTACAGTTTTGATGATTCAACCAAATTATTTGATGTATCCCCGGAATTTTACACTAATTTTATATGTGCGGATAGTTTGAATTCTTTCAAAGTTTTATATCGCACTACGTGGACATTTATGCATTTAAGTTTTGGGGTGTATCGGTGGTGGATTAATCGAGAGACTGTTCTTTGAAAAAAACAATTATCTAGGCCAAGCCTACACTTGAAGCGTAAGGTACAACGAGGGAGTTTTTGAAAAATTACAAATTTGACCCGTTTGTGGGGTGTTTTGGCCTGGTTTATATCTATACTTGTATTATGATTTGTTTAAGTAATTTTTAGGATCTTTTATAGAATTTTTCTAGACTTTTTAGACTAATCATAATTTGACAAGGACAAGGAATGCAAATACAAGTTGGAGTTGGATTAGTCATTGTTTCCCCTTTCCTAGTCAGCTAAGGGTTTTAAATCATTTTTCTTTTCTGATTCTACTACATCCATCTATAAATACATCCATAGAGTAGACACAATTCACAATTCTCAAGGATTGATCATTAGAGTTAGATATTATTCTTATGTTCTTCTTCAATTTTGTCTATCTCAAGGGGGTTAGTATGGATAATGCTAATAAAGATTATTCAGACTTGAAGGAATTCATAGAAGGTACAGAACCATATGTGGATATGAAGGAGCTACGAGTCAGAATAGAAGTCGAACCACACCGAAATCGTTTCTGCAGTGTAGGTTGCAATTTGAAGAGATGTTTTGTCCAGAGAGGATGAACCAAGTATTAATTGCACCCGGAAGGAAAATCCTTAAAGAACGAAGATTGAAAATTTTAGAAAAATTGGTGGGTGAAAAGGTGTATCCGGGCTTGGTCCGAAAATTTTATGAAAATATGACAATTTTGGGACTGACAAGATTTGAGGTTATGAAGGCTAAAGTGATTACATGGATTGATCCTATTGTGATTGGAATAAGAAGAATTGCCGATGCGTGGAATATACCAATCGGTACTCCGGTAAACTTACAAGGAATATTGAAGGAACACCCTCAAGTATGGTCACATACAGATGAGTAAATGGTTTGGGAATTATGTGCAGTATCAAATCCAAAAGATAGGACATGTGATAATTGGTGGTTTAAGTTGGATCTGCTTTATTTGGATTGTGTCGCTTCGGCTCAACTTCAGCCCAATAATTGAACTAATGCAAGGGATCACACTATGCTTAGAACTTTGTATGCCCTAACTCAAGGGTATGAAGTGTGTGTTCCAACATTGATTATAGCTGAGATGTCAATTGCCCCAAGCAATTGTGAGTAGAGAATGAGCAGGTGCCGATAAATTTGAACATTATCTTCTGTACCCGTTTTTATTATCGAAGATCATTGCTGAGCAGTTAGGTGCTAGGATAGAAGAGTTGGATGAGATACAATGGACATTTATGAAGATATATCCAGTGGAAGATTTTGAAAATTTGAAAAAGACTACAGACTCTTGGATATGGATGAAAATCGTTGTGTCAAGTGATGAAGAAGATGAGGAAGATTAGGGTTTAGATTTAGGTTTACGATTTTTGTTTATGTTTTATTTTGTTTTTAGGGACGGTAGACCCTTAAGGCCACGTCTTTATTTATTTTATTTTATTTTATTTTAGGATTGTAGGCCCTTAAAGCCAAATCATTTATTATTATTATTTGTTTTTGTTCTATAAAAAAGATAATCTTTTATTCCTTGAAAACATGTGTTGATTTCTGGATATTTATGATGAAATATTTCTTCCCTTGTTATAATATGGTATTTATGCTTTGTTAATGCTATCTACAAGTGATCCAAATCAAGTTTGGGGGAGGGGATTCGTGTTTTGATTTGGAATGTAGAATTAAGCTTTAAGGGTAACTGTATCTGTTCTCCTATATTATTTTTAACCATGAGGACATGGTTTGATTTAAGTTTGGGGGTGAGGGTATAGTATTAACAAGGAATGAAAATTTTTAAAAAAATTTGAAATTTTTAAAATTTTGGAACAATTCTTTGTTTTCACGCATGAGTGTTTTGCATTACAATTCCATTGAGTTTTTTTATATGATGCATGAGTAGTATGTAATGTGATATTCCCATTCATAAGAGTAATGATTAGATCAATTTAGTAAAGTGATGTGGTTTTATATAGGTGAGTGAATGAGTGAAATTGAAATCAAGAAGGACGACTTTGACCTGTAAGCTCAAACACACATTCACTATGAGAAATAGGTTAATTTTTTACTATGTAGTTAAAAAATAATTTTTCCACAATAAAAGGGGAGATGGGGAGTTGTTTTGGTTGAAATGGAGAAAATTAAAAATATATATATTCATTGAGAAAAAAATGCAAAAAATAATTCTTTGATATGAGTAACCGAGCCTTGGTATCATCAATATCACTGTTCGTGTTTAAAGGGGAGAAGACTGATGAGCATAAGTCCCATGGAAGAAACTCGGGCCCAGTTGGTCGGGACTAAAACTCCCTGCTAAAAAGTCCGAAGACTTAGAAAAACAAAAAGGGATGAAAAGTGAAAAGATGGAAATATATGTTTTTATTAAAAATGACAAAGTTTGATCAATAAAGTAGGAGAAGAAAAACTGAAATATCATAGACAAGTGTTCACAAAATCACGAAAGGTTATCTGGGTTTAGAGTAGAAAGTAACAAAATCATTCACTACTAGTGGGAACCATTCATGACATAAAACTTGATATAATTGTTGTTTGGTAGTGAGTGGGAGTATTTGCATTCATGTTGTCTTTTGTATTATATCATGATTTAATTGAACTTGTGTGTGAGCTCATGACTGCGTGATTAATAGAGAACTGAGATGTTTATAGGTACCATTACTGAAAACCTTCAAGAGACTTCACTCATCCACTAGGGGTAACCTAGGGGTTTAAAAGGCTTGTTACACATGTTAAGTGTAATCGTTTACCCTCACAAAAGCAAAGGATTATGTTAGATTAGTTAGAATACTTAGAGTAGTTAGATTAAGAAGATCATCACAAGAAAAGTTTTCTGAGTTTATTGCTAAGGACTAACAATATGTAAGTTTGGGGGTGTAATAGGTGTCAAATATTAAACATTTTAACCCATTAACTAACTATTGTTATGTTCTTTCATTCCATTATTTGATATTTTTATTGCGTTTGCATGTTAAGGCATGTTTCAGGAGCATAATGAAGAAATAGAGCTAACTTCGGAGAATAAACTGAAGAGTATATTCTTTCTATCCAATAGGAGAGTCAAAGAGGCAGTCCGAGAAAAACAATGGTTCCCAGAGGGCAAAAATGACATTTTCAGAAGCCGTCATCTTCATCAAAAAGTATCAGGGGTTCAAGACGGTTGTTTTGGTTCATTCACGGAGAAAAGTGATTTTCCACAAAATACCTACGCTTTTAGTTTCAAAAAGTGGCTAGAAATCACATTTCTACGCTTGGACCTACGCTTGGAGGTATGCTTGGGACCTACGCTTGAAGCGTAGGCCTGCTATGCTTGAAGCGTAGGACCAGCTACGCTTGAAGCGTAAGTGCGACAACTTTTGGTGATTTTTTGTGTATTTTTCCTTTTTCACCCCCAGTTTAATTGAAAGACGTGCCTGCGACTCCAGATCTCTATATACATGTAGATACACTTATATATATGAGAAGTTAGGGTTTACATGAGTTTGAGAGTGAAAAGACTGAAAATGGTCTCTCTATACTATTGCATATATATACACGATCATATATCAAAGAGAGGAGTTCTGATTTTGAGTGTCAGAAGGTTGGTTTTAGTGAGACAATCATTCAAAGAGATTCATTCATTCAGACTTGCTGTTTTTGAGAGCCATATTCAAACCTAGAGATTTGAAGAAGAAGACTATGGAGAGCGTTTCTACATCAACGATGCAGTCACCATCTTCCATGGCTAACTAACTTGATATCTAGGGTTTTCTAGCAAAACTCTAGCCAAGTAATGTAGTTCTTTCATTTTTTTTAATTATAAAGAGGGAAAACTGTTAACCATACTGTGATGATTGTAGTAGTTAAGAGACCGTACTGATTTGTAATATAAAATTCTATGTTTGTTCTAAATTCTTATCTTAGATGGAATGAATATATTATTTTGCACAACTATGATTATTCAATATGAGCAGGAACTCGGATGCTTAATAATGATTTTCTACACAATGGTAGTAATGAAACTTGAAACACTAGGTTGATATAGGTCGTGCCTTGCCGATTTAATATAGGCATCCTTTAGTTTATTTTCATGCATTAAGAGTAGATTAGTGTATCATAATTGACATGTACTAGTTAGGTCAGTCATGAGACGGGTTGTCGCAATCCGGTTGATGGTACTCCTTTTCGGGGTCGTATTTAGCTATTTACGGTACGACCTGATTCATAGTTATGGATCGCCCTTGTACAATTGATACAATGAGGAACTATATTATGCGGTTAGTGGTGGAGTGATGAAAACCCTAATTTTCTCTCTCATTTGAATCAGAACCAATTTAATTTGCTTTCTAAATAATTTTAGTTAAAATAGATAATTTGGTCTTTGACCACCGAAAACAAACAATTTTTCAGAAATATAATTCAGTATATTTGAATTACTAAAGTGAACAATCACAATCTTTGTGGAATCGATATCCCTTACACAAGCCATTTGTTATTCTACAATTGATACGTGCGCTTGCATAGGGTAAAACCTAAAGTCGTTAAGGTATCGTTTTTAATCACATATTTTCATACACCTAACGTCGCATCAACAGTCAATAAAAATTACAATCAAACAAGTACAATAAATTAAAAAAAAATTAAACCAATGCATGTGATTTCAAATGATTGAAGTGGACATAAGTACAAACAAAATCCTAAAATTAATACAAAGAAGAAAGACCCACAACAATTTATGCAATGGTGGGCCAATTTACTAAGAAGGTTGAGAAACCCTAATTTTAAAACGGACATGTGAATTCAAAATCAAACCCTAAAATATTGAAACAGTGGTCCCAACAACACATAAACCCTAATTCGAAACAAAGAAATGATTATCAGTGGTCCCAAAGTTGAAAAAACAATAATTTATTCCAAAAACCCTAAATTTAAATGAATCAAATGATACTAAGTGGTCCCAACAACACAAATCAAAGACCCACAAAAACCCTAATTTATACTATAAACATGACGGACCCACAAAAAAGTTAACAAACCCTAATTTTAAAGATTCACATCCACAAATTAAAGTGGTCCACTATCGATTTTCATAAAATAATACCCCACAAACATGAAAACGACAACATCTTCATGTCTTGGCAGAAAGAAGGTTTGAAAAAGCGATTCTTTTTACATACAAATCCAAAAACATAAGTAGATGCAAACACAAAAGCTAATATTCTCACTTGAAGTCATTGTCCATCGCGAATCCAAGTTTGTTGGAATCGTTTGAAGTCGTATTAAGATGCAATCAACGCCAAATTTGTTGCAATCGCCTCTTAGTGGTGTGTGAAATGATGACAAGAGAAAAACTGGTTAAGGAAATGTTAGGGTTTGGGTATAAGGAAATGAAAAACCACGACGTCTTTAAGATATTAGGGCATTTCGTCTTTTCACAATTTTCTATTTCTCTAATTATTTAAAAAACATATAAATTAGGGGTATATGAGTCATTTTACATGTCCAATCACCGACAAACTCAAAATGGAGTTATTTCGCACACATTTGAAAAGTTTAGGGTCAATTCAAACTATAGGGAATTATACACATTATATTCATATTATAGGAAGTTAAACGCTTGTCACCCAAAATTCAATAACAGTTCAAACATTAGCGGCACATGGGTCCCACAATTCCAATACCTATGAAATAGATTCCTAGTTAAGTTACATCACCAATAGATATACAAACTGGAGCATTAATATATATATATAATTATGTATATATAAAAGCTTGAACATATGGGTTACACATCACCCCCAACTTTTATGCAAAACAAAGAGCAACACGTGAATCGCGCGAGAGGGAAGGCTATAAGCAGCCGCCGGTTACCTCGGTATCCGCAGTCGACCCGCTATCAACCGGTGTTTTTAGCTTAATCATTTAACCCAATCTGTTATCAACCCGTATTTAAAACGACTCACCTAATAAATCAAAATTTGAGGGTGGGTATAAGGGGGTTGATGGGTTTGAATAAACATTACCACCTCTAAAAAATACGCACTTTGCATGGAGCGGATTTGGATCCCTTACAGGGTGGACAAAAAGTGTGCGGAACATCATAAAAACAAAAAGTGTACCAGGGCCGGCCCTGAGAGTGCCAAAAAATTTTGGGGCCCTAGGCGAGATTGAAGGCGAAATGTTTTTTGGGGCCCTTCATTTCACGCGATGCAAATTTCTCACGCGAAATTTTTTTTGGACCACTTCACTTCACGCAATGCATTTTTTTTTTTAAATGTAAGTATTTTATAGATTCAAATTTCTAACGAATGACAAAAACACTACATAATTATTTGGTGTTTCTTTTGTATAGATTTCGCATATTAAAACATAGAAATATGAAGGATATGAAATGAATGATTAGTACAAGATACTTTTGAAATAAAAATTGAATTTAAACTTATTTGTAAATGCTTGTCAAAAGTAGGATTAATGTGTCCTAGTAAAAAAAAAAATTAGAGAGCAAAAATACTACTCTAAAATAACTTTCCCTATTGTAAATGTAATATTGGGTTTAGTTCTAATTTATATTGGATTAACTTAAAAAATCATATTTGGGTCTATACTAATACAAAAGGAAAAAAAGTTAGGTTTGTGCTCTTTTTTCAGTATTAATTAACTTATCGGAAAAAAAACTTAAAAAGTGATAATTGTGAAAAAAATACATTAAATATACTAATATTTAAAATTTTGAAAATAGCCTCCATCTTGGTGTTGTCATGAAAAGTTGTTGTTGTACATGTGAGTGCGACAGTCACGAAAGCTCAATTATAGCCGCGTGAAAAATTATTGTCGTTGAGCAAATGCGACAGTCGCGAGTGTAGTCGTTAAACGTTGTGCGGATGCAACAATAATTTTCTAGCCCTAATTAAAATAATGGTTTGATTTAAATTAGACTTTAGTTTGAAAAAATAGAGATTTTTTTTTTTAGTATATAGTAATAGTAAGTGAAATATAAAATTTTGGGGGCCGTACCTAGTAAAATTGGTTTTGAATTTATTACAAATTGGGCTGTTAAATAAAATTTAAAAAAATATTGAGGTTGAGGCCCTAAATTGTGTAATTATATTAGGCTTTATTTTCAGTTGAATTGAACATATTAAATTTTTTTAAATTAAAAATACCAGATTTTTTTTTTTAGACCCCCTTGGACCGGAGGCCCTAGGCGACCGCCTTGGTCCCCTATAGTCAGGGCCGGCCCTGGAGAATTCATACCGCATGGGCGAGACACTAAGGGCCCGTTTGGTAGGCGGTCCGGTCCGGTCTTATCTGGTCTGGTCTGGTCTTATCTGGTCCGGTCTGGTCTGGTCTTATCTGGGTGGTGTTCTGAAAGTCTGTTTGATAAAATTGTCTGGTCTTATGGTCTTATTCAAGCTGTTTGGTCTTATGTTTGGAAAATAATACAAAAAATAAAAAAATAATATATAAAATTCAAAAAATATATTAAGTATGAAAAATATATAAAATTTGAAAAAATATAAAAAATTTGAAAAAAATATAAGAAATTCAAAAATAATATATATTTCAAATTTTATAAATTATTTCGAATTTTTATATTATGTTTTGAATTTTATACATTATTTTTTATTTTTTATATTATTTTCAAATTTTTTATATTTTCTCAAATATATATATATATATATATATATATCTAATTTTGTATATTATTTTTGAATTTTATATTTTTTTCAAATTTTATACATTATTTCAAAATTTTTATATTATTTTTCAAAACTTATATATTATTTTTTAAATTATATATATATATTTAAAATTTTATATATTAATTTTGATTTTTATATATTTGTTTCGAATTTAATACATTATTTTAAAAAAATTATATTATTTTTCAAATTTTATATATTATTTTCGAATTTTATACATTATTTTTTATTTTTTCTATTATTTTGGAATTTTTTTATTTTCCCAAATTTTAAATATATTTTTTGCATTTTATATATTAATTTTGAATTATATATATATTTCAAATTTTATACATTATTTCAAATTTTTTATATTATTTTTTTAATTTTATATATTATTTTCAAATTATATATATTTTTTAATTTTATATATATTTTTCAAATTTTATGGTCTCATGTGTTAAGACAATTGTATATAAGACCACTTGAGACCACTTGGAACCATCATTTTTTGTTGTCTCAAATTACCCCTTTTGGTCCCAAGTGATTCTTGTTTTTTTGGAACCGTGTTGCCAAACAGTGTCCGGTCCCAAAAAAATTATTATGAAACCGGAGCACATGGAACCGGACCGCGAATCAAACACGGCCTAAATGGTACATTTGGATAAGACATTGACAAGGAGAAAATTATGGCTGAGAATAGATTGAATCAACTCAAACATGAGAAAGCTTCAGAAAAAACAATCACGAGGGAAATGAAGGATTTGGGCGTTGAGAGGTTTGATATTATAGCAATACTTTTTCGCCACTTTAGCTAAGGCAAAATTTTGTCCAAATAAAATATGGTATCAATTAATATAAAAAACATAATAATAATAAATTAATTAATTAATAAGAACATTAACCAGATAACATTTCAAATTATATAAGAACATATTAATAATTATAACAAACATAAATACTGACTTCGATGATTATAAACCCTTATATTGAGGTTTAATTTCTAGAATTCTGAAGAGAGATTTGGGTGGATTGGATCCAAATTCGAAAAATAAAAATTAGGTTTAAAAATAATTTTGCTTTTCTTGATATGCTTTTTGGACTAACTAAATTTGCATAACCACATTTGTTCTCGCATGCAGTCTTTGTCGTTTATAATTCAATTTTACAAGTGGACTCATGCCTAACTACCTGCAATACTATTTGCCAAAAATAGTATTAACAAGGTTGTACAGAAAATTTTGGTATTAACAAGGTTGGCATTGACATAAATACGTTAAACATAAATTTGTAAGTATTTTATTAATTTTGAAGATGATATTATATGAATATTAAAATAATATATATATAGAGGACTATTAACATAAAAATCCTCCTGATTTCAGATTTTTAACAAATATTTTCCAAATGTGCCATATTGCCTCCTTTCACTATAAAATCTTTTCACAGCCCCCTTTCGGTCCTAAAGCGACATAGTTTTAAGGTAAAATAAAAATTAAAACACGGTTGTTTGGTTTGGAGTCAGAAAGGGATGTTTATAAATAAAATAAAAATTCATAGTGGAGGGATAATATGTTACTCCAGTATTTGTTAAAAATCTGAAAACTATGAAATTTTATATTAATAACTCATATATATATATAGTAAATATTATAATATTCTCCTAACTTGTCATCATAGTTATTTTTTTATATATATTATAATATATTCTCTTATTGAGGGTGATATCGTGTTTTTTTAGAGTACTCCATGATCCTTCTGGACATATAGAATTCTCGAACCCACATACATCCTACAGTTTTCAAAAAGTTTCTTAACGTTAATTTTTGTTTTTAAAATAAAATTTTGACACTTCAATTTATGTTCGTTATTTGTGTGGTGTGTTTGTTTATATAAGAATAATATCAATAAATAATATGAATAGACGTAATATGGTCGTCAAATCAGGGACGCAATAGTCACTCTCTCAGCTGCTACATTTATTGTATGGCTAACTGCAAATGTCCATATTTAGGCCAAACAAATGTTTGCTAGACGGTTTTTCTGGTCTGGTTTGGTCTGGTCTGGTCTGGTTTGGTCCGGTCTGGTCTAATCTAATATGGAAAAGTCTGTTTGATAAGCGGTTTGGTCTTACTATTTATTTATTATTTATTATAATATTTATTTATGTATTATTTATTTATTATTTATTCACTTTATAATATATTTTATTATTTTATTATTTATATTATTAAATTATTATTTATTAATTTATATATTAATTTATAAATATATTCTATTTATTTATTATTATTTCATTTTATTTATAAATTATTTATTCATTTTAAATTATTTAAAAATATATTTTATTAATTTATTATTATTATATTTACTTATTATTTATTATTATATCTATTTATTATTTTTATTTATTATTATTATTTATTTCATTTTGTTTATTATTTATTATTTTTATTATATTTTTAAATATGTTTTATGTAATTTATTATTTATTTTATTAATTTATTATTATTATTATTTATTATTATATTTATTTATTATTATTGTATTCATTTTTTATTATTATTATGTTTTATTTAATTTATTATTTATATTATTAATTATTCATTTTTAATTATTTATAAATATATTTTATTATTTATTCATTTATTTATTATTATTATATTTATTTTTTATTATTATTAGGTATTATTTATTTCATTTTGTTTATTATTCATTATTTATATTTTATTTTTAAAATATGTTTTATTTAATTTATTATTATTATTTATTCATTTTTAATTATTTATAAATATATTTTATTAATAAGACCAGACCGGACCACCAGGAACCTCCTTTTTTTTTTGTCTGAAATGAGGTCATTTTGGTCTGATTTGGTCTTACTTGGTCTAACCAAAAATTTGAAACCAATGCTACCAAACACGGTCTGGTCCCATAAAATGCAAGACCAGACCAGACCACCTACCAAACATTGTCTTATAGTAGCAATTTGTGTGGTGTGTTTATTTATATAAGAATAATATGAATAAATAATATGAATAGAACGTAATATGGTCGTCAAATCAGGGACGCAATAGTCACTCTCTCAGCTGCGAGCATTTATTGTATGGCTAACTGCAAATGTCCATATTTATAGTAGCAGTTAGCTTTATCTTTTCATACTGGAACTTTCTATATTGGTAGCTTTGTCACTTGCATAGTTCATTCAATTTTTAGTTGATTTGTAGAAGCAGTTAGCTTTATCTCTTCACAATGAATTTTTCCATATCAATACTTGTCACTTTGATAGTTCATAGATTTATTAGTGGATAATTTATGGTTACTAGTCTTAAAACATAATAAATAACAGGTAATAACCGATAATACTTAGATTTCATCATTTCTATTGATGTAGTCCAATATAATTTAGACACGTAATTTTTTTTTTTTTAAAAAGTAATATGGATATAAAATTTATAAAAATAAGAATCAGT
Organism: Cornus suecica; assembly: GCA_963922005.1. NCBI lineage: Eukaryota > Viridiplantae > Streptophyta > Magnoliopsida > Cornales > Cornaceae > Cornus > Cornus suecica. The sequence continues at coordinate 57,985,543 of OY998243.1, forward strand.
ATCAATTCCTTTTCAAAATTTTTTTTTTTTCACGTGTCCAAATTATATTTGGTAACATCAGCGAGAAGGATGAACTTCGTTCTCATGAGGCAGGACACAAATATTGTCCATACATAACATAGGATTATACTGTTCAAGTTTTGCTAATTTAATTTTTTTTAAACTGATTTGACCAAAATCAGTAATGTTCTTATATATATAAGGTAATTTTATGTATTGTCCAATTAAATTGTCTAAGACCTACGAGGGCTGCAATGAAATGAATGTCATTCCATAATATTGGTGGGGTATGAAAGTGTAACCATCCTCGCGAGGGAGTGAGGTCTGAATGTTCATGTTAGAAAAAAAAGATGTTTTGATAATATACTAATGAAGATAATAAAGCTAAAAAAACATAGATATTAAAGTGTATTGAAAGTATATATATTATAATAGAGATGACCCCTATATATAGAGAAAAATATGTTGAAAACAAGTAAATTTGGTGTGAGGGATAAGTCAATATAATTTAGGTAAAAGAGTGAAGAACCAGATAATATAAAGTGGGGAAGAAGAAATCCTAATACTAGTATAAACATGAGTGACCCATCTAAATAGGCTAAAACCCTAATTTATTATAATAATATTAAATATAATCTAACAGCCCCCTGCAAACTCAAGATAACATGTTGAGTTTGGAGATAAAATCCTGAAAGCGGCTCCAACAATTAAATCCTGGTAAAAAGGGCAAACGTGGCTGAAAACAGTGTCGATGACGAAGTTGCCAAAAAAGTCATTGACGTGGTAACCAACCGATTGACTGCTTCTGATTGCAACCTGGTTGTTAAGTCGAATTTAAAACATACCAACATAATGGCAATTCCGTGGCTATACCAAAACAAGCACCAGATTTGATATTCGGAATGACTTATATGTTAGAGTTGTAGATTTAAGATCACGATAATGAGGCGATGTGAAAGATCGTGAGCACAGAGAGTTAAATGATGGATCGGCTATGACTGATTTATTGCAAATCTTAGTGTACTCTAGAATAGGGAAAACAAAATGAATTTTGGTGGGATGAAAGACAAATACCACCAAGAATATATATAATATATATAAATATTTTAATTAAGGATCGCCGTCAGGGATGAGAGATGGAGTGTCATCCCCGGAAGAGATGACAATAAGTGGAAAGAATGACCAAGTATCGGTAGACTCTGATACCATGATAGAAGAAAAGATGATTCGATATTATGTTAATGGAGAGAAGATAACAAAGACAATAAAGATAAAGAACGTATATATTAAAGTGTATTGAAAGTATATATTATAATAGAGATGACCCTTATATATAGAGAAAAATGTGGAGAACAAGTAAACTTGGTGTGGGGGATAAGTCAATATAATTGAAGTAGGAGAGTGGAGAACAAAATAATATAAAGCGAGGAACAAGAAATTCTAATCCTAGTATAAACATGAGTGACCCATTTAAATAGGCTAAAATCTTAATTTATTATAATAAAATAAAATATAATCTAACAGTCCAAAAGAAAGACTGATTAAAGTTGCGGCTTTTACCCCTTTCAATAACATAATTGCGACCACCATTAAAGTCCTTATTTGTTGCAATGATAGTAACATCGTGTGAAACTCGTTAATACATTGTGGTGAGCGAAAGAATCTTTCAACATCGTATTGGTTGCTAAATCCATCCTCAATATTGTTTACATTAATATCTCGAGAAATTGTTAGCTTGATTATAATTTTCCTCATACCCAAGACAAAGAATATACTTGCGATTGAAAGCTCGCGTGCGAACTTCAGCAAATATGGGCTCCAAATCCTTGAAAAATTAATCTTACCGGTACAATAAGTGAGGGTTTGGTTTTTAGAATAGGTTGTTCATCTAATTGCGACCTACCCCTACAAAGACAACTTTCTTTTTCGTACTATATTTTAAGCACATTTGGTCAAGTGAGACCCTACTTTTTTCTATTTCATAAAAGCATTAGGTTTCTTACTACCATGAGACTCGAAGATGGGGAGACAAACGCATATATATCTATTACACCATAATCTTCAGTGGGGTAAATTCTCCCGAAGTAGCAAAACAAGGTATGTCACTAACTTCGTGCCTAACAATCATGGTGGAGAAGAGTTGGACAAGTTTGAGAATATTCGCAGGATGAAGAGTTTCACAATGGCGATCTTGAATTGATATATGCTGGAACAACGAATTCCACTCGCTACAGGTTGCGATATGAGGTCCATAAAAAATAAAAGCAAAGGGAATATCACCTCGTTCAATTAAGAAATGAGGGGTGGACTCATATGCAATGACACCAAAGAATTAACTCCCTATGGATCTATAAGCATGGCATTAGCTTCAATATCATCTTCATCAACAGAAGAAGCTTTTAAAGTAGTCCAAAAAGTGTCATGTGATCTTTGAAGAAACAATGGTGTTTTCTCCTATTTAGGCAAAAAAAGGAAGACAAAATTAAACCTGTAAAAGGAAAAACAAGGAGATTAATTATAAAAGAAGGAAGAGGAGAAATTACATGAAATTACCTAGATTATCAATGAAAATAGCCTAGAGGGGGGTGAATAGGTTTTGTTGATTTAATGATAAATTAAAATTAATTGCGGAAAAGTCAATTTGAATCCAATTATCTAATAAGATAAATCATGCAAAGATTAATCTAAGTCCGGAAAAGAAAGTAATAGAGACACATGATATTTTTACATGGAAAACCTTGGAAAGACTCCAAGTAAAAACCACGGATACGCTTGGGTATCGATGCACTAGAAATCAAGTAGTACACAGACTATGAAGCTTTAGACTTACAAATCACTCTTGATCTGCCTTTCTCTACTCGACATCTGATGAACTTGAATCACTCGCGCTCCACGAAGCTCTCACTCTGCTCCGTACTCTGACGGCTCCGTTTCTCAATGGATCAATGAACCACGAAGCCTTCTACTCCGATCTCCGAACTCAGACGGCTCTGTTCTCAACGAATCGATGCAATCACGTTGCAATATATGGTGCGTAGATTTTTCATAATCTAGGTCATTCAATTGTGCATAAGATTATCGATGTAGAAGCACATCTGAATAAACCCTAAAACAAGAGAGAACTAGAAAATATAGAATTTTCTCTCCATATCTCTATCTCTGTAGAAGAATATGAATTGTAGAATAATTGCAGAGATCTCACAAAAAGCTCTCCTAAAATCTGTAGAGACTCCTCCTATTTATAAAAAGAGTTGAGGGAAACCCTAAGTTTACCCTTTTTCATAATTTCACATCAAACTAAACAAAACCCTTTGATCTAGTCTTCAATATGTATATATCACGTGTATCAATGTGTTGGAGTCGCAGCCACATCAAAAGATCATAAGTCGGGGACAAAAGGGAGATTTCACAACATAAATATGTAGTCCCACCTACGCATGGCGTGTAGGCATAAGCTACGTGCAACGTGTAGGCCTACTTACGCGTTTCGCGTAGGCCAATTTCCATCGGGCGTACATCGAGCGTAGTTTTAGCACTTTCTAGCCACTTTTAGCTACTAGGCGTGTAGGCTAGGCGTAGCAAAATTCATGGAAACTAATTTTCTTGGGAATATTTTCATGTGAAACCCCTCGACTCCATTGGAATGATTCTTGATGTTTCAGCTTCGAAAAATGTCGTTTATGCCCTCCGGAATGCATTTTTTGCTCAAACTTGCTCCTTCTTCATTTCTCTTGTATTTTCCAATTTCTTTAAAATTGATTTAAATTTGACGAACCTTATTGGTGCCTTTACAAGACCACTTCAATTTTCCTAAACCAACCCGACATAAAAAATCATTGAACATGGTTATTTGTCTAGAAAATGCCAGCACTCAACAATAATAACAAGTGTTCTTATAATTTCCCCCTTGACATTTCTGAAAAAAACCATGTTTTATAAATATATCCTCACAAAGAACAACATAATATATACACATATGAACACACACCCACAAACATAGACATAAAATATCAGTTTGCCCTCATAACGATCTTCTAATCCTGTAACCACAACACTAAACAATATACCATGAAAAATAAGTGTGAAAAACAGATATAAACCAACATAATGATCATAAGAAAATCATAACAACATTGCAAGCATAATGATCACCATAGACATTCTCTCCCCTTGAGAATATACTCCCCCTCAATTAAAAACTCTCTCCCTTAACCAAACAAACCAAACAATGCAAGCATACTGATCACCATAGACACTCTCTCCCCCTGATAATATACTCCCCCTCAATTAAAAACTTTCTCCCTTAATTAAACAAACCAAACAATATCTCCCCCTTACTTAATACTTCTCCCCCTTTTTGTCACTGAAATGATAAGCAAAGATATAATAATTAAAACATATGAGAGATATAAAAAGAAAACCTCAAAATGTACACATAGGAAATGATCACAGAGGAGACTCTAGAGAATCTAAGCCGGACACTAAATACTAAGATAAAGTTCTCTATAAGATTATATCCAGATTCTCAAGTAACATAAATTTATACAATGCATGAACTTAAGACTAATGCATGAATGTAAAATGCAAAACAAAAAATATATATTTTTTGTCATGCCCCAAATTTCCTTGGACTCCAAAACCCTAGCCTAAGAGCTAAATGAGTGAATGCAGAAGTAAAAAGAACTGAGAACAAATGACCTTCAGTCATCAAAAACCCACAAAAGGGTAAAAATTTCATTTCACGCCTAAAGTATGTCAAGAAGATCACTCGGGATCAAAATAGGAGCAAAACGAAACAAACGGTACCCTAAACGGACCATTTAAGCACCTGTGCCCACCCAAGGGTAAAATGGTCATCCCAGGGATAAAGTAGTGATTTCAAGGTATAAATACAAGGTTTGGACCTAAAATAAGTTATAGGAACAAACGGAACGGAATTTGAAGGTATGAGACGGAAACTACAACATTTTGAGAAATCGGTCGTCGTGACGTGCCGAGGCTCATAATGTACCGTCACATTCAAATGACCATTACGCCCTCACAAATGACTCAAATGAAGTTATTCAAAAGCCTAACATTAAGAGCTTTAAGTCATATTTCTAAAACGCTAAAGATCACCTCAATCCAACATCTGTAGCTCTAGATATGACCGAAAGAGTGAAGGAGTGTTGAAACAGAACTACACTAGGACACCCTGGGGAAAAATCAGTCGACTGACCTCACTATAAATTTTACGGCTATTTGCTAGTCGACTGAAACAATTCCGTCAGTCGACTCAAGGACCCAAAAATGCTCAAATTGGTCCGAAAATCATCGTAACAACTACGTATACATGCCTATGTTTGTATATACCCTTATTTAGATCCATACTCCAAATTATATTCATCAAACTTAATTTCTTAAACCAAAAACCTTCCTATAAGGTTTATTAAAGTTATCAGTCTTGCCCCCGGTCTCCGTTTTAAATATCGCCGGTTTCTAAGACTCAAAATCTTTGTAAAATGAGTTTAAGATCATTTCTAAAACAATGAAATTTACCGGGCTATGGGGGTGGGCGGAAATGGGTTTTTTCATTCAAATCGAAAAAGATTGGTTTGAAAATCTAGAAAAATTCCGTTTTCGGCCAAACACCTAATACTCACATTTCATGACAAATAATTCATTTCACATTCACAACTCCAATGAAATGATTCAATAATGACATTTAAAGCTCTCTAAGGCGAAACATGTTATAGTTTGTTCAAAATACAAATTTGTCCAATCCGGCACCGAAGTGCACCAAAAGAATATAATCCCCACGCATAGCGCTCCAAGGGATGTACATAGATAATAACACCTCGACTAACATGCTAGCTGGATCAAAATAAAGTAGTTTTACAAGTTTGATTTACATGGGAAAATGGAACATATTGATACATGTTTATCGACCCAATGCCCAACAAAATCTAAGTATGGCCTGCCTCCCATGCACAAAAGGGCGGACATAATGCCACACGTCTACGGAGAGACTACGGAACTCTTCCAATGGGATCATCACCTGAAAAATATATAAGGCGTGGGGTGAGCTCACTAGCCCAATAAAAGGAAGCGTCATTGCCTCCATCTCGGTAGTCCGAGTGGTTCAACCCAACCAAGGTTCATGCCATTAACCCTAAGTCGGTCTCTTGTTCCACATGGTTCTCACGCCAATCTAGAACCCCATCGAACCCAACAAATAAGTTTCCCCAACATGCTCACAACACAATTTTCCACAATTATAACATGCTTCCATATTAATATCATAATCACATATATATGATAGTTCAATTGCAATATGACTCAACACACCCCATATTACACGCTTGCCCAAAACAGGTTAACGAATACACACCCTACTCATTTATAATGAGAAAGAGTACCACACCGATTCTTCCCAAGTGATTTTGACACTTCTCACTCCAACAAGGAAGGCGGTTGCACGAGAGCCCCACTGGCAACTCCCATGCTCCAAAGATCCGAGAGTGGCACATACTACCACGATGGGGCTGCAACCAACCCTATATCCCCATTTTCTGGCTTATTAGTCCGTAGGTGGGAGTCACATTTTCCTGGTCAGTTGTTGCGACGATTCGACACAAGACTACGTACACATGTTTACACATCCCGTATAACCCAACACCCATGTTTTGACACTACATGGTGTAACCAAAATGCATAAAGGTTTTTGATCCCAACCCTATGCCATCACAATACATGTTTGTTTCTTTATGCAATATATTGTACTCAATCTATAACCATGCTTACAATTCACATTTATAAGCCATAAAACACAACATGCATATATATCACAAAATCATGTTCTCAAAGGCCTAAATCATAGTCTAAGCAATCAAGACCAACTCGTATATATATATATACGGCATATATATACATAGACGTACACACCCTCGTACAAAGACGAACACAAATCATTTTTTCCCCTGCCTCAATTCCAAGCAAGAGCACCAAGAATGAGTAAAGGCTTCCAAGAGTGAATCGAATCAACCCAACATCCTCCAAAGCCAACAATAAGTTTAATTCACCCGGTATCTAAGCTTCAATAGAGTCTTAAGCAAGAGCTATAGATAAGACAATCCCATAATCAAAATTTGAAGACAAGAATTCAAGAATAGAAGTTAGGGTTTAAAACTAGAACTTCCAAAGGAGGAGAAATCACTTACCAAGCTTTGGCTCAAAAGGAAGTTTAGAGTACCAATATCAACTTTCATGCACAAACCTCCTTCAAATTCCCATCAAAAGGAAGAGAGAATTTCACAACTTGAAGAAGAAGGAGTGAAGTGATGGAGAGTTAGAGAGAAAACGTATGAGAGAAAATAGAGATGAAGAGATGAAGTCTTGCAAATGAAATACAACTACACCCACACAAGTGTAGAGATTTCCCACTCACCCCTCTCACCATCCAAGGGTCCAAAATAAAGATGGGGAAAAAGAAATAAATCCAAGGGCTAGGAATAAGTCTTGCCATTGGAAGACTTATTACACCACTCACAAAACTCATTAATTTGTTAAACGAGGCCTTATCATCCAAGGGCCTAGAATAAAGATGAGAATCAATTAACCATCCAATGGTTGATAAAGAGTTTTGCCAAGTGGAAAACCAACAATAATGGATTATTCCATTTAAGTGTCAATCAAACAAGGCCTTATGATCCAAGGGTCTAAAACAAAGATGGGAGAATGAGATCAAGGGCTAGGAATGAGACACCACTTGAAATGGTGAAATGACCAAATTATTCTCAACTTAAGGTTAATTACAAGAGTGTCATCAAGCCTCTTAATTACCCTTATACCCCTTTTCATTCTCTCTAATTATCACTATGCCATTCATACCCTAATACTTAGCCAAAATCTCCACACTTTCCACTAATTGTTCAAAATATGAAATTACTTATTTACCCCTTGGTCATTTCTTTCCCGAAATCATTTTCAATAATTTTCATTATTTTCAAAATGAAAATACAACATGCAACTTATAATTTTTATATCACATATAACATGTAAGACATGCTACAACACATAAACACATTAAGCACAAAATCACATAAACACTTAATTGTTTAAATAAAATTTTTAATTAATACGTAAAAATACCGGACGTTACATTTTTGTTCTTAGAAGCCTGTGAGCAGGGCAGTAGAGACAATGAGCTAATCATTAACACATCATATTCACATATTTGACTTATCTAGTATACACATGATAGTGACAAAAATTAGCACACGTACCTTGTAGACATAAACACTCACAAGATAAGTTTGACATAACATTTGCATATATGAAAAATATTCAGGTACAAGCAAACAACTAAGATGAAAGAAATACATACTAATTCTAATAATCTCATCATTAACCGTGATGATACTTCAGTTCAAAACCTTATGCTAAAAGTCAAATCTTTTAACTCAAACCTGATTGCTTGTAAAAAAAATACTCCTTTATTTTTGTCACTCATTTTAATCTCTTCCACCTTTTCATCTTATCCCTTTTTGTCTTTCTAAGCTCCGGACTTTCCAGTGAGGAGTTTTAGTTCCGACCAACTGGGGCCGAGCTTCTTCCCTGGGATATATACTCATTGGTTTGCTCTTTTTTTTTACGCAAACACTCTGCTACTTTGTGGTAGGAGACCCGGTTACTCAGATCGAAGAACTACTTTTTGCATTTCTATATTTTAATTATCTTATTCTTTCCTATTTCAACATTACCACAACATTCATAAGCATGCAAAATGTATTCCAAAGTATATATCAATCTAGCATAACTCATGAACCTACATATCACTTCGGATTAAATGAGAAAGACTAAAGTTTCAACAAGTACTACACTCATCTCCGAAGTAAAACAAGCACTCAAAGTTAATGAGTTCTAACAATAATACTTAAACATGTCAAGTGAATAATTAATATCCTCAAGTCAAACTAATAACTCAAATTCTCATAAGCATAATAAAATAAGTAAATATGAGAATAAAGTAAAATAAGACAATCATTTGTACCCCTAGCCAAGCTCAACATGCTAAGAATTTTTTAATTTATAATTTTTATCATTTTTGTCATAATGATACATGCATGAATAATCCTAATAGTAGTAAAACATGATGCATGCATAATAATAATAATAAAAATAATAATGCATAAAAAAATGCATGATAATGTATCAATTCTAGGATAAAAAATAATGCAAGATATTTCTAGAATGATACATATAAAGACATATATTTTAATGAGAACAAATCACTATATTTTCTAAGATGTACATGTTTTTGAAAATCTAATGATTTCGTAGAGATGTCAGTCAACTGAGAATCTGTGGATATATACTCAAGACTTTTATCAGAATTAGAGTCAAGTGATCTACATTCAATATGAGCAACCAAATAATGTAGCTCATCTTTCCTAACCCACACCTGTCTAATTTTTGGAGTAATATTTTCCAGCCTAGACGGACTCTTTACCTCTTCACTCAACACCTGAATTTGATCTTCAACATTGGGTCCTTTTCGAGTTCTCTAATTATTCTCATATTTCAATGTTTTTCCTCTTAACTTTGAACACAAGGGTCGAATATGACCTTTCACTCCATAATGATGATATACTGGAATAAACTTTTGAAAACTATTGTTCGAACCCTTAAGGATTTTAGAGATAAAGGGAGGCTTACTCTCAACTAGTTTTCTGACATAAGATTGAGCATTAAAATTCCTATTAGGATTACCTTGAGAATAACTAGATGCTACTTGGGAGCCCCTTACAAAGGTTGTTTTGCAAACGATGTTTGAATTACTTGTTGTTCCTTTGAACCCCAACCCCTTTGTATTTCTTGCAGATTTTCCCATACTTAACATATGATTAAGCTTAAGAGTTCCACTAGACCATTTATGGATAGTTGAGTTAGCATCCTTCAATTCATTTTCCGAACATTCAATCCTTGTAGATTTTTCACTCAATTCCAATCTTAGAGTGTTTAATTCCTTATTAAGATCATCTACACTCTTCAAAGCTTGATTCATTTCTTATTCAGACTCAACCAATATTTTAGACAATTGAGCTTTTTGGATCTGCATGAGATTTAAAGTCCGAGTACTATTGGTTAATTCATCTTTTAGGGATTATCTTTCCTTATAAACACTTTTAAATTGAACCAAAAATTTTGAATACACTTTGTTATGATGTGTGTACTTTTCATAAATTTTGTTGTAAGCATCTTCATTCGAATCCCCACGATCTTCATTATGCTCAGAATCTTCATCCTCAGACATTTCCCAACTTGCAACAATTTAATTCACCTCCTTACATTGTGCAGCAAACACAGTGAAATTCTCAGACTCATCACCTACCTCTAAGTTTGTCACATCACTAGTTGATCCATTATCAGATCCATCATCCCAAGTGATAGGTAGACCTTTTGTCCTTTCGACTTATTAGCGTACTCAGCAGATATATGACCAAACCCTTGACATTCAAAACATTGAAGTTTCTTCTTTTTAGGGTTAACCTTGTCATTATGATTTTGAACCTTTTTATTTTTAAAATCATATGATTTATCTTTAAATTTTTGTCCTTTAATCAATTATTGACTATAAGAAGATTTTAAAAACTTATGAAACTGCTTAATGATCATATCAAACTGTCTTGGTCTACTCTCACCCTCCTCATCAGACTCACTAGGATCCTCCTTAGTGGTTTTAAAAGATTTGATTTTCTCTTTTGTGTCACTAGACTTCTTAGAGGATTGAGCACACATCTCCATCTCATATGATTTTAGATTCCCTACCAATTCTTCAAGTTTAATCTCTTTGAAACTCATGAATTCAGATTTGACAGTAACCTTAGACCGAAATCGTTCATGTAGAAACCTAAGAATTTTCTTTACTATGGTAATATCGGAAATGGGCTCTCCTAGATTGTGACAACTAGTTACTATGTCAGTTAACCTGGCCTCAAAGTCACTAAAAACTTCATCATCTTCCATCCTAAGCTGTTCAAATTATGAATTTAGAATTTGGAGTTTCAATTGCTTAAATTTTGAAAAACATTCATGAGTTACTTGGAGAATATCCCAAGCTTCTTTGGTAATTTTGCACATGGCAATTCCCTTAAACTCACTCGCAGTTACAGCATTGTATAAAGTATTCAACGCTTTGGAGTTCCAATTAGAACTGTTTATCTCAGTCGGAGTCCACTCACTCCATAGTTTTGGTTTTGATACATTAGTTGTATCATATTTCACAGTGGGAGGTAAGTATCTTACCTCTACTACAAGCCAAGATCTCTCATCTAGAGATTTCAAAAACGCTCTCATTCTCACTTTCTAATAGGTGTAGTTTAAGCCATCAAACAACGGGGACCTAGATACGGACCCTCCTGAACGAGGTAAATCCATCGCATAAGTTCAGAATCTAACCCTAGGTAATTAACCTAAAGCGGGGCAACCACTATCTGATACCAATTCAAATTACCTAAACGATCAATGAAAATATCCTAGAGGGGGGGGGGGGGGGGTGAATAGGTTTTTTGCTGATTTTATGATAAATTAAAGTTAATTACAAAAAAATTAATTTTAATCCAATTATCTAATAAGATAAATCATGCAAAGATTAAACTAAGTGCAGAAAATAAAATAATAGAGACAAATCACGGATACGCTTGGGTATCGATGCACTATGAATCAAGCAGTACACAGACTCTATGAAGATTTAGACTTACAAATCACTTCTGATTTACCTTTCTCCACTCGATATCTAACGAACCTGAATCACTCACGTACCACGAAGCTCTCACTTCGCTCCGTACTCTGACGGCTCCGCTTTTCAATGGATCAATAAACCACGAAGCCTCCTGCTTCGATCTCCGCACTCAGACGACTTCGCTCTCAATGGATCGATGCAATCATATTGCAATAAACTGTGTAGATTTTTAAGAATCTAGGTCATTCAATTATGTATAAGATCATCGATGTAGAAGCACAACTGAATCAACCCTAAAATAAGAGAGAACTAGACAATATAGAATCACTCAATGATTTTCTCTCCCTATCTCTATCTCTGCAGAAGAATATGAATTGTAGAATAATTGCAGAGATCTCACCAAAAGCTCTCCTAAAATCTGTAGAGACTCCTCCTATTTATAGAGATAGCTGAGGGAAACCCTAAGTTTACCCTTTTTCATAATTTCACATCAAACTAAGCAAAACCCTTTGATTTGGTCTTCAATATGTATATATCATGTCTATCAATGTGTTGGAGTCGCAGCCACATCAAAAGATCATAAGTCGGGGACAAAAGGGAGATTTCACAACATAAATATGTAGTCCCACCTATGCATAGCACGTAGGCATAAGCTACGCACGGCATGTAGGCCTACTTACACATGACGCGTAGGCCAATTTCCACCAGGCGTACATCGAGTGTAGTTTTAACACTTTTTAGTCACTTTTAGCTACTGGGCGTGTAGGCTGGGTGTAGCAAAATTCATGGAAACTACTTTTCTTAGGAATAGTGTCATTTGAACCCCCTCAACTCCATTAGAATGATTCTTGATGTTTCGGCTTCGAAAAATGTCATTTATGCCCTCCGGAATGCAGTTTTTGCTCAAACTTGCTCCTTCTTCATTTCTCTTATATTTTCCACTTTCTTTAAACTTGATTTAAATTTAACGAACCTTGTTGATGCTTTTACAATACCACTTCAATTTTCCTAAACCTACCCGACATTAAAAATCATTCAACATGGTTATTTATCTAGAAAATGCTAATACTCAACAATAATAACAAGTGTTTTTACAGTAAAGATAAAGAGGTGATATAGGATAGAAAATGAAAATGAATAGGGAACATGGCCTAAAACATTAAGTACTACTTAGATAAGAAAGGAAAAAGCAAAATTAAGAGACACCTGGATTACGTGATGTTAAGATGTGGCGAAATTTAAGTAGTGTGTTGTTGTGATAAGTGATATATATATATTGAAGGGTGTTGTGATTGGTGGCTTATTTTTTTAGGGAGCAAGAAAACTTGGTCATTAAGTTTTCCTTTTTGATTAGGAGATCACAATATTAGGGACTTCCTTTTAGGATTGGTTTGTTCACCAATCTGGGTTGGTTGTTCACCACTCTGTTTCTCTTATATATATTGGAGTGTGGTGGCTAGGGTTTTGTAGCTCAGCAATACAGAGAAGAGAAAAGATAGAAGAGAGAGAAAGTAAATTTGGCAAATTTGTGAGTGAAATATTTTCTTGTTCAGTGTTTTATTACTTAATAATCTTAGGCGGGATTAATTCCTAAGTAGTGAAAATGGAATTAATCCCTAAGAAGTGGTATCAGAGTTATGGCAACAACTTCTGATGTTACGTTTTCACTGGAAAATTTTGATGGAAGAAAGAGTTCAGTCTCTGGAAAATTCGGATGTGAGACTTGTTAGTTCAACAATGTTTAGATGAGGGTCTGGACGAGAAGCCTGCAGATATGGATGAAACAATGTGGATCAGAATCAACTCGAAGACAGTGAGTACCATTTGGTTGACTCTAACATATGATGTGGTATATGATGTAGTCGGCAAAAAATATGCAGCAGATTTATGGAAGAAATTGGAAGATCTCCATATGGAAAAAAATGTTATGAATCGGTTGATCTTAAAGCAAGAGGTGTATTCTTTTCATAAGAAAGAAGGTATAGACATGCAGACTCATCTTGGTGAGTTCAATAAAATTATTTGTAATTTATCTAATATTGGTGTTCAAGTGAGTGACGAGGATAAAACAGTTATTTTATTAACATCGGTTCGCTCAAATCATAAGCATTTGTTTAATACTTTGACTTATGAGAGAGATACCGTGACAATGGAGCAAGTGAATAGTGCTCTATTTTTCAGTGAGAAAATAAATGGAGAAGATTAAGAAAGTATCCGGGATGATCACACTCTTGTTATTGAGAATAGAAGAAAATTTAAAAGAAGACAAGGAGAACGTAACAAATGGCAAGGTGGAGTTTCATGGAAGCAGAAGTCATTTATGAAGCGACTATGCTATTATTGCGGAAAAAAATGAAATTTCATACGGAAGTGTCCAAAAACATAAAGTGGGTACAACACCGTTGCGGTTGTCGAGATAAGGGAAGAAGATAATGACATGCTTGAAGCACTATCATTTTTTGACAAAGAAGATGAAACAAATAAATGGATTCTTGATTCTTCTTGCTCTATCATGTGTGTCCTTATAAAGAATGGTTTACCTCATACAAACCATTTGTTGGGAAATTTTTTATGGGGAATAATTCTTGTGAAGTCGTAGGAACCAGAACAATTAATATCAAGATAACAAATGGATTGGTAAGAAATTTAACAGACGTGTTTCACGTTCTAAGTGTTAGAAAGAACGTGATTTCTTTGGATGCATAGGTGTCAAAAGATTATTTATTTAAAGCAAATTATGGACTGATGAAAGTAGAAAGATGACCACATATCATGCTCATTGGAAAGAAGGTCGAGAATTTGTGTGTGTTGGTAGGAAATACATTATTAGGTGGAGCAATTCCGAAGATGGTGTATAAACCCGTTTTAAAATATTATGTCAATGTGGAGAAATTTCTCCAAGGTGGAGATTGTTAGGATGTGGCAAAATTTAAATGGTGTTATTGTGATAAGTGATATATATATATATATTGAAGGGTGTTATGATTGGTGGCTCATTTTCTTAGGGAGCAACCTTGGTCATTAAGTTTTCCTTTTTGATTATGGGATCACAATTTTAGGGACTTACGTTTAGGATTGACTTGTTCACTAATTCGGGTTGGCTTGTTCACCACTCTGCTTCTCCTATATATATTGGAGTGTGGTGGCTAGGGTTTTGTAACTCAATAATACAGAGAAGAGAAAAGAGAGAAGAGAGAAGAGAGAAAAGAAAGAAAATAAAATTGGGAGATTTGTGAGTGAAATATTTCCTTGTTAAGTGTTTTTATTGCTTCATAAAAAAGAGTTGTTGATTATTATGTGTGTTATCTTGGATGGGATGAATTCCGAAACAGTGAAAATGAAATTAATTTCTAACACGTGATGCATAGAAAACAAGAGAACTGGAAATATAAGAGGAATTTGATGCACCAGAACTCGTGCACAAAATGAGAAATGGAATAGGGAAAAAAAAATTTTCATTCATGTGTCAGAGAGAATGAAAAGGGAGCAAAGTATAGTGGTGCATCGCAAACTCATGAGCTAGGATCAGGTTCAAAATAGGGAGCCTGAATAATGGAAAAGGTAAAAGCTTAGGGGCATCTCCCCCTGTGTGAATATATTCATAGAATTTTGTATATATTTCAGGGATCGCAAGACACAAAACAAAGAGACGGAAATATTCATTAAATTTTTTATATATTGATTGGTGCTCTCTCTCTCTCTTCCTGATTGATTGTCTATGAAGTAATGACACTTCGTCTAGCGTCACTGTGTTCGTATTAGACACGTGGACACGCCAAAAATATGTGTCCGATATGCCAAAAATGTGTCCTATTTTTTTTTTAATTGGACTCTTAGTTAACACTTGGGGGACACGTGGTGAACACCCGAGCTGGTAATTTGGTGGGTCACTTATGGAACTTCAACAGTACCCCTATTCAAATATTTGGCTTTGAAGATACTTAGACATCCTTGCTCCTCCTCATCTTGTGATAAGAATTGGATCACCTATTGATTTATTCATTCTTTGAAAAGGAACAAGATAACACCACAAAGAGCCGAAGATTTGGTATTTGTACATTCCAATCTTCGACTTCTATTAAGACAATTTTCACAATATAACGAGGGAGAGACTAAGATGTGAGATGTTGGAAGAGATGCATTTGATTCATCGGATGATAGTGGAATGAAAATTTTTGAACATGTTAGATAATTCCCTTTAACCTATTTATTTATTTTTGTTTGTAAGTTTATTTGATTTTCATTATTTAAGTGATAAATAAAGTATTTGTACAATATAAGATGTATATATAAAAAATATTATATTTGTTATAGACTTGTCTGAGGCGTGTGTGTCCTATTTTTTTGAAATTTACCATGTTGTATCTATTTCGTGGTGATTCATAGTTGTCCGTGGAAAGCGATTCTTCATCATCTTTAGCAGAGAGAACCCCTACAAGGATAAGTTTTTCAGTGTATAAAATGTGCTTAACAGGTCGGTCCAGAAGATAAAATGTTATGAATTCTCACCGAGTGCACAAATCAAATGTTAGAAAATGTCAATATAAAATAATAATATATAATGAAAAGAACCCCTTGAACTATACTCGAATTTGTTAATAATCCTCTTGAAGTATATTTTGTGCAAAATACTCCATCAATTATAACATTTTGTTGCAAAAATCCTTTGCCTTGACTATCTGTGCTTTTAATGATAATAACTTACATTCTTATTGAATTACACTTAATTCTTAGGAGTATGTGCACATACAATTTATAATCTTTCTCCCTTCAATTGCTTGATTGTCTTGCAGGGCAAAGTTGTATGGTTGGCCAAACACTTACGTATTTACAAAGGCCATGGCAGAGATGTTGTTAGGGCACTGGAGAGAAAATCTACCGTTAGTTATCATTCGCCCTACCATTATAACTAGTACTTACAAAGAGCCCTTTCCTGGTTGGACTGAAGGTGATAGGTAATTCACGAAAACAATTTATCAAATATTCATTTTATTTTATAATTGATATGTGCAGGCTTTGTTCGACTAGTTTATGGAACTCACGAAAAACGATCCACACCCATCGGTTAAGATTCGAGTACTAATTATCGTGAGACTTGATACTTTCTGAGACAACTACGTCTTTCCCAACCTCAAGTCTACAATTTAATTTTCTTATTGTTGTATAAATATCATTTTCAGACCCAAAAGAATAATACTACAACATATGTATATATATATATATATATATATATGGATTTTAGAAGATAAGTTGGATAACCACATAAGTAATTTTGTGTTTTTTAAAGGTAAGTAACCATATCAGTAATTTGTTTTCTTGCTGATGCCTTTTGTTGGTTATGTGTCATTTGTTTGTTGGTACATGCAGGACGTTTGATAGCCTCATAATTGGCTACTGCAAAGGAAGAATTACATGCCTGATGTGTGATCCTGACTCTGTAGTTGACGTGGTAAGTTCCCTCATTTACGTTCTAGTTAGTAGTCTTCAATCAAGTAAATATGCCACGAATGAATAGGATTCACTTGATAAATCAAAGTTCATGTACAAATTATACGTTTTATTAAAATGAATAACTATACGTTTGAAACTACTTTTAAGGTTATATATCATGAATTAAGAAATAGTAAAGTTGTGATATATACAAGTTACTATATCAATCCTTATTGATCAATTCAATATGGATTCTAACATCATTTATATTTTTATTTATCCAAAAACTGCTCATACTTTTTTTTTATTCTCACATTTTGCACACGTGTTGAATTACATATTCATCCCCATTATTCATGATTATATTGTAAAACGTAGTTTAATAATGTTTAACATTTCTATACGGCCATACTGTGAAACATCAATGAACCGAAACAGACTGTAGCGAGTGGCAAGGAAAAAACACTACAAGCGAGAGGATTTATATATCACTTTCTTATTTCATTTGTTTTGTGGGTTATGGGAAAGTGTTATTCCAAGGTTGGCCCTGAGATTACCAAAATCTTGAGAAGCTTATATATAATCAAGATATAAGGTTTTCCATGCTTTAAAAACATATATACAAGTGCGAGATTTACATTAAAATGAGACACCCAAATAAAAAAAAAAAAAGAAGTTCTCCAATTATAATCAAGATTGTTTAATTTTTCTGAACTTTTTTATCTATTGAAATCACATTTACTTTACCTAATAAAAGGAAAAACAAAAAAACAAAATGATGATTTGTTTTAAAGAATTGTATTGATTAAATTTGCAACATTAAAGACGATACAAAATTCATAATTATGAACAGCATTGCATTATATTATATAAAAATATATGTGTGTATGTGAGATGTGTGTACACATATATTTAGATATGTATGATAAATATACACCCTTTTATGGCTTTTGAATTTATTTTTTATTTTTATTTAGCTTTTGCTTACGGTATGATAAATATATTTAAGATAATAAGTTGATTTTTTGGCTATCTGCATCTGAATTTTGCAACCAGTTAACTAAACTTCAACTTCTCCACGCCTTACATTTCATTCACTTGCTAAATTTTATATTTATTTCTGAAAATTTCAAATTAACTTAT
This sequence comes from Cornus suecica, assembly GCA_963922005.1. Lineage (NCBI taxonomy): Eukaryota > Viridiplantae > Streptophyta > Magnoliopsida > Cornales > Cornaceae > Cornus > Cornus suecica. The sequence goes on from OY998243.1 coordinate 58,003,838, forward strand.
TAATTGTTTACATTTTTCTTAAATCGTCAAAATTTTAAAACAAAGAAATCTAATGTGAATTTGGATGAATTTGATGCGATAATTATATACCTAATTCGTATGATGTTAATTTAAAATTTAAACAAAACATTGCTTACACCATCTTTTATTTCATTCACTATTTTAGTTCTTGTCTACTTGATATTGAATTTTTTTAATATTTTTCTTTGAACAATATTTGGGTCATGCTCCATGAGGACAAAGTTCGTCCATCTGGATGATGTGGTCCAAATCATTCGAACATTGTGGCTAAAATCGTTTTACAAAGGAATTAACATTAATTTCTTATTTATGGACGTTATGTACATCTTCCTTTGTAAACCTTTTAGCCACTATGTCCAATAGTACTCAATCATATTAGTGGGAATGACGAATTGATTTCATTCTCCTGGGGGAGAACCCAAGTATTGTTATCTGTTTTCTACTTGGTCCTTTTACTGTACAAAAATTTTAAACTTTCGGAACCCCTGAACTCAAGGAGCTAAGTGCCCACTTGGGCGGCTTAGTGCCGCTCTGTGTAACACAATGCCAGGGAAAATAATTGGTTAATATGTACAACATCATAAAAAAAATTGATTTCATAGAGATTGATAAATATGATTATTGTGTAGTAATAGCTTGAATAAGTGGACAAAACTCATGACATTCCACTTACCAAAATAAAAATGGCAACTGTCAAGCAATCATTATTCTTATCTCTCTTGTTTTTTTTTGAAAAATCAGCTTACAACAGGAACCAAGGCTTATAGAGGAAACCAGTCAGGGAAGACTCCTAAGGAGAAACCATAACCACCATAAGTACAAAAGCCAAGAGAGGTTACGATGACTACAAGACAGCCAAATGATAGGCTATAACCTAACCGAGCCAAAAATAGGCACTAGGACTATAGAAAAAAGGGAGCTCTCAACAAGCAAAGAATACCAACAACTAAAATACACTGAGGGCCAGAAATTACCCAAAACACTCTTAAAGAGTGCCATTAAAATGAGCATTACATGATCAAGGATGTAGTCAGGAAGGTTCCAAGTCTGAGCCATTCTCAGATTCTGATAAGAAGCTTTAACCATGTAAAGAGACATAGCTTTCATCTTGATAGTGGTAATAACTTCATTAAAGACTTGGTTGTCAGTCCTCACCTGACGCCAGACAGAATAGAGATTATTCTGCAGGCTAGTGCAATAGGTAATTTCCAAGGAAAAACAGGAGAATTCGACCCAAAATTCAGAGGACACTCTGGAATTCAATAAAATTGTTTATAATTAAGAATGACAAAAAACAACCCACAAGCTGGGTTAAAATAGCTGAAAATCGACCCTTAATAGGATTTTTACCAAAAATAGCAAAACCCTAAAAGTCTTACCAAAACGAAATACAGAAAGAAATCAAAAGATTGCCAAAAATCTGGCCCAAATCGGGTTCAGAATCATTTCCTAATCGACAAATAAAAGATTACCATAAATAGCAAAAATTAACTAAAAATAAAGATTTGAAAAGGAAAACATCGGATTTAGGGCTCCAAACGAGGTGCACCCAGCTGCGCTTGGTGGCCATGTCGTGCGTGCCGAAATTACCTTTCCGAATTGGGATCACGGGTGCGAATCGGACACTTGTAGCTACAGTTATGGCCAAAAAACCGACACGTGCACGGAAACCACCCCAATTAGGCTAGATCACGATTTCTTGCCATCCTTGCGCTGATCCTCCCGCTCCAAGTAATTTAGCGCCATCAATGAGCAATCTGACAGCTCGGCATCGTCTGACTCGGATCCACCTGCATCATCACCTCACCCTTATAGTACCTTTTGTTTCTCTTCATCCAAAAAATATATACAGCAGCACTAAGGCACCATTTCCTCAACAAAGAAGTTAGGTCTTTGTACTTCAAAGATAAAAACAAAGGGATGATGTCTTCCCAAAGATGGAAAGGGCACTGGGGATTCCCCCTAAGGTTAATGAGATTCCATCCTCTATGAGTGAAAGGACAATCAAAGAAGAATTGCCTGATGGATTCAGTGATGGAGTAAAATACACAACAGTTATGGTTGGTAAGTCTCATTTGTTGGAGCCTGTCGTGAGTGAGAGATCCATAGAATGAAGGAGTGCATTGGAGTAACATCTTTGAACCAAAGAATACTAGCCCAAGGGACCATATTATTTCTCATTATAATCATATCCCCTGCAGAGCTGATAGAAAACTTGTCCTAGTCCAGCCATAAGATCTTAACAACATTATTGCAAGGAGAATGAAGAGCAGCAGTGGCAGAAAGTAGATCATAGATTGCAACTGAACTAGGCCAAGTCCATGTATTCCTATTTTAAAGGGAGACAACTTTAGCATTTCTTCCTAGACTAGAAACAGAAATCAAATCTTCACCAAAAATCTCAAATAAGGGTTTATCGAAAACCCAAACATCAAAACATAAGGAAGTTTTAGAGCAATTACCAACTTGAGACCTGAACATTCTTTTGAAGGTGTCTCTAATGCTGAGGATTTTTTTCCACGTCCAAGATATGTTATAAGAATACTTGAGAATCCAAAAATATTTGTTCTTGATAATAGTATGGTGAGCCTATTTAGCCCGCAAAAGAATGATGGGGCTGAAGAATTTTCCATAAATGCTTGACCATTGCAGCATAGTTCCACTGAATGAGGTCCTTAATTCCAAGACCCCCCTCATATTTAGGCATGTACACATCATCCCAGACAAGTTTTTCACCTCTAAACTTAAGCTCATGGCCATTCCAAAGGAATCTTCTAAGGAGGCTAGAAATCTCTCTCAAGGAAGACTTGAGCAAAATGAAGGTATAAGACCAATAAACTTGAAGAGAAAGTGGGATTGATTGAATAAGTTCGATTTTTCCTGCATATGAGAGGAATCTATAACTCCAAGAGTGGATTCTTCTAGTTATTCTAAGGACAGGGCTCTGACAATCATTAGGTTTAAGCTTGGAAGAGATAAGTGGGACCCCGAAATATCTAATGGGAAGATGACAAGAAGAGAATTGAGTGAGTTAAGGAATTGATCTTTGAGGGGGTCATTTATACATGTATAAAAATGTTGCTTTTAGAGTGGTTGGGAGAGAGGCCATAAAAATAAGTTAATTTTTCTCATGATAGCATCAATGAAGGCAAGGTCACCTTTGCAGAAGACCATCAAGTCATATACAAATAAGAGATGGTTTAGCTTGGACTTTCTACATCTCCAGTGATATTTAAAGCCTTCCTCAAACTCCAAATCATTCAACATACATGATAGAATCTCCATGGCTACAACAAATAGGTAAGGGGTTAAAGGATCCTATTGTCTGATACCTCTTTCACTTTTGAAATACCCCTTAAGGCTTCCATTAATGTTGATAGAGAACATATGGGTCTTGATGCATACCATGATAAGGTTAAGAACCCTCTTGGGGACACCAAATCAATTGAGGGCAGATTCAAGAAATTCCCAAGAGATTGTGTCAAAGGCTTTCCTAAAGTCAATTTTCAGAGCAGTTCTAGCTGGATGCCTGTCTTTGTGATAATGAATCATGACTTCTTGAGCCAGAAGAATGTTGTCAGCAATGCTTCTTCCAAAAATGAAGGCAGACTGATTGGAACTAATGCAAGAATCAAGGGCAGGTTTTAGTCTGTTGGTAAGAAGCTTAGTTATGCACTTGTAAATAACATTGCAAACAAATATGGGCCTATACTCTTCAACTTTAGTGGGGTTGTCAACACCTGACTTGTTTCAAATAAATTGATAATAACATTAGAAACATCATTGCCAATGATAGGCCAAACAGCCTTAAAGAAAATATTGTTGAGACCATCAAGGCCTGGGCTACTATCCTTTTTCATGTGGTGAAATATATAGCTGATCACCTCCCTAGATACAGGTTTGACCATTCAATTGTTTTGGTTAGAAGAGAGAGGGGTCTTGATGAATTGGCTCAAATCAGGAATCTGGAAATTGGAGTGATTTCTGGCAAATAACACTTTGAAGTATTCAATAGTAGTGCTCTTGATGGATTGTATGTCTCTGGAAAGGTTCCCATCAATTGATTAGGGAAGAAATCCAATTAAAAGATCTTCTTTGATTGACAATCTTGTGGAAGTATGAAGTGTTATGATCTCCTAACTTAAGTCACTTAATCCTAGATTATTGTCTCAAGGTGCATTCTTCAGCATGAGCTAGAATGTTGAAGTTTCTTAGGCAAACATCTCCTTGGATAGCCAGATCAGTATTAAGAGGGTCAGAGTCAATGAAAGTCTCCACATTAATAAGATTCCATCTAGGTTATTTCACTCCTTTAGAGATATTACTGAACTGATCATGATTGAGTCTCTGTAGATCCTCTTTGATGAATTTAAATCTATGCATAATTGAAAACAGTTTAGTACCACTAACATGACAATTCCAAACAACTTGAATCAAAGGGAGGAAACACTCATGTCTAGTTAGAAAGTTGTTAAATCTAAAGTGCTTTCTAGGCATGACAAAGTCAGTGCAATGCCTCAAGTGGATAGAAGTGTGATCAGAGACTATTTGAGGCCCAAAGTGGACAACATGATTGGGAAAACATTCAAGCCATTGGTCATTGGCAAGACACCTATCAATCTTCCTAAACACATGACCATTATTCCAAGTGAAGTTGAGACCTGATGACTTCAAATCATGGAGGCCAGCATTGTCAAGGGCATAGCCACATTCTTGCATAGCTAAAATGCATCTTTCAGTGACTCCCCATCTCTCTTTTCTATTCCCAATAGCATTAAAATCTCCAAGCACACACCAAGGATGATGAGACCAAGAGGAAGCTTTGGTGTTGAGATCAAGCCAGAGGGATCTTCTTTTGATGTGATCATTATCACCATAAATAAAACTAATGAAAGTCTTAATAGAATTGCATTTACTAACTATAAATAAATAGATGGATTGGGCATTGGTGTCTATTAAGGTGAGATCCCATTTTTCAGGATTCTAGCACACACAAAGTCTGCCAAGAGCATTGAAGTCATAATTGTTAGTACTGTACCAACCAGGAACAACCTTACTGTTAGGGTTCGCACACCCTATGTACGAAGCCGTGCACACCTGCAAATCAGAAAATGCACACAAACACACCAAAATATCGACACAAGAATATATACGTGGTTCAGCCAAATAAGCCTACGTCCACGGAGAGCACCGTTTCACTAAAAAATCACTCAGAGGATTACAAGGGGGTGATTCGCAGATCACACACGCACACACACTGTGTATATTCACGCCTGTATCACCGGAATAATATAAACGTATATTATTCCTAACTCTCTCTCTCTATTTCTGTGTATACAATTCAATAGGAGAAATCATATATTTATAAGTGAGGATATAGAGGTGGGTTTCCCAATCTTCCGATGTGGGACAAGTTAATATAACAAACTAGTCATATTATATATATATGCCAATATATAACAATCTCCCACTTGAAGACTTTGCCTTCATCAATCAACTCCATCAATGATCAGTGCTCGGTAACCTCATTTCTGTCTTCAAGCTTGAAGACCAACTGAAGTTGCACACAACTTCAGTTTCTCTATTGTCACCACTTTAGTCAACATGTCGGCCGGATTATCACTTCCTTGAATCTTCTTAAGTGTTAATACTTCATCCTCTAATAGAGATCTGATAAAGTGATAACGAAGATCTATATGCTTGGTTCTCGAATGAAATGCTGAATTTTTTGCCAGATGTATAACACTCTGACTATCACTATGCAAAACACTATTTCCTTGCTCGAATCCCAACTTTGCCAACAAAACCTGTAACCAAATCATCTCTTTGCTAGCCTCTCTCACGGCTATATATTCAGCCTCTATAGTAGATAACGCTACAATCCTCTGTATCTGCGAAATCCAACTAACTATTGTAGTACCTATTGTAAGACATAACCAATAGTGCTTCTTCTGTGATCTATCTCACCAGCAAAATCTGAATCTGCATAACCATGTAAATTCACTTCATCCTTTCCAAAATAAAGGCATCTGTTTGTGGTACCTCGTAGATATCGCAATATCCACTTCACTGCTTCCCAGTGAGTCTTTCCTGGATTGGACATGAACCTGCTGACTGCTCCCATTGCATATGCAATATCTGGTCTTGTATAAACCATTACATACATCAAGCAACCAATAGCTGAAGCGTATGGAATACTGGCCATGTTGTTCCTCTTTGCTTCTAACTTGTGAGACTGTTTTTTGGATAATAAAAAATGACTAGCCAAATGTGTGCTAACTGACTTAACATCACTCATGTTGAACCGCTTCAAAACCTGTTCAACGTAGTCATCCTGAGACATCTGCAAAATTCCCTTTTGCTTGTCTCTGATGATTCTCATACCAAGAATCTGTTTCGCTGTGCCTAAGTCCTTCATCTCGAACTCTTTTGCCAACTACTTCTTTAACTTACTGATTTCCGCAAAATTAGATCCAGCTACTAACATGTCATCAACATAAAGTAGGAGGATAATGTAACTCGTGTCAAACCTCTTGAAGTAGCAACAATGGTCAGCGTTGCACTTGATATAACCATGTCTCTGCATAAATCCATCGAATTTCTTGTACCACTGTCTTGGAGCTTGTTTCAAACCATACAAGCTCTTTTCCAACTTACACACAAGTTTCTCTTTCCCTTTCTCTAAGAAACCTTCTGATTGCTGCATATAAATCTCCTCCATTAGGTCACCATGGAGGAAAACAGTTTTGACATCTAACTGCTCTAGGTGCAAACCCTCTGATGCAACAATGCTAAGAACTAAACGAATGGTAGTCAGTTTCACAACCGGAGAAAATACGTCGATGTAGTCGATTCCTGCTTTCTGCTGAAAGCCTTTTACTACAAGTCTCGCCTTGTACCTCTTAGAACCATCATGTTCTTCTTTGACTCTGTAGGCCCATTTATTATGGAGAGCTTTCTTTCCTACCGGCAGCTCGGTTAGCTTCCATGTCTTGTTGGAAATAAGGGACTTCATCTCATCTTCCATTGTAAGGTCTCACTAGCTCGCATCTGCTGCACTGCATGCTTCATTAAAATACTCTGGTTCACCTCCATCTGTGAGCAATAAATAATTCATGTATCTCCGATTCGGCACATGCTACCATGAAGACATCCTAGGTACAAGAATAGGAGTCGGAGACTGCGGTGTATCAACCTGTTGAGTGTTTCCATCTGCAATATGTTCACCTAACTGAATACTCTCACTATCTTGAACATCATCTAACTCAACACAGACAGGAGCACTCTGTGTTGTAGGCTTTGAGGTTGGTGTGTGTCTGTCCTTGTACATAACATTTTCATTGAACACTACATCTCTGCTTCGGATCAGTTTTCAGTTATGATCATCCCACATGCGGTAACCATACTCATCACCGCCATAGCCAATGAAAATACACTTTTGTGACTTGGGATCAAGCTTACCCCTCACAGTGTCACTAACATGTACATATGCAACACAACAAAAAAAATTTAAATGTAAAAGTGTTACCTCTCTACCGTTCCAGACCTCTTCTGGTATTCTGTGCTCCAATGGTACTGATGGACCACGATTGATTAAGTATGTTGTTGTAATGACTGCTTCTGCCCAGAACTGTTTCGGCAACCCTGCCTGAATGCGCATGCTTCTGGCTTTCTCAATCAATGTCCGGTTCATTCGTTCTGCTACGCCATTCTGTTGTGGTGTACGTGGAACAGTTTTCTTTAATCTGATACCGTTCTCATAGCAAAATCTCTTAAACTCGGTGTCCTGATACTCTCCACAATTATCGGACCGTAATCTCTTGATCTTCAAACATATCTCATTCTCTACCTTCCAACTCTTGAACACACCGTACACTTCAGATTTATGTTTCAAGAAATAAACCCATACCTTTCTGGAATGTTCATCGATGAAGGTGACGAAATAGGACTTTTCGCCAATAGATGAGACATTTGCTGGCCCCCAGACATTAGTGTGAACTAGCTCAAGCTTCTCATTTTTTATTTCTCTGCCGCTTTTCTGAAAACTAACCATCTTCTAGTTACCGAATACGCAATCCTCACAAAAGTCGATATCAATCGAATTTAGACCTGGTAGCTTTCCCAATGCGAGCATAAACTTGAGTCCCTTTTCACTCATGTGACCTAGCCTCTGGTGCCACAAATTATGATCCTCCTTGCTTTTTGCAATTGCTATAAATGTGCTAGCCTTGGTGGTAGTGTACATCGTACCTGTTTTCTTTCCTCGTGCTATAGTCATAGCCCCCTTGGAAACTTTCCACTTATCTTCACTGAAACTGGTCACATAACCTTCACTCGCCAACTAGCCTACTGAGATCATGTTTTTCCTCAAGTCTGAAATGTGTCTGACATCCCTTAGCTTCCATATTGATCCGTTGAGTCTGATATATACTTCACCCTTGCCAACAACACTGCAGTGTTGATCGTCACCTAGATAAACCTTGCCGAGGTTTCCAGGTGCATAGCTCTCAAAGAGCTCTCGACTTGAGGTGGCATGGAATGATGCTCCAGAGTCCAAAACCCAAGACTCTGCTTTGCTCTCCAAAGAGCATATCAGTACATCATCTACTTCTTCTAAGACAATATTTGCCTCGGTCTTATCATCCGCTACCTTCTGCGGGGATCTACACCGGTTCCTTAAATGACAAGTCTTGCCGCAATTCCAACATTCGATTGCTTTCGAATTTCTGGGACCTCGAGACTGTGATCTTCCCCGTTTCGACTTGGAACGGCCACACCTTTGGTTTCCGCCTTTCTGTCTGTTCGAACCTCTGCCTCTGGTGTCGACATTCAATGTTGTGCCACTGATTGAAGAGTCTGACGACTATCTTCTGATCTCTTCTGTGAGTACCATACTCACAACGATATCATACTTCAGCGGGTCTATCCCTGAAGAATTACTGATTGCAGCCACTGTGGCGTTCCAGCTCTCTGGCAATTGATTAAGGAGAAAAACTGATTTCACCTTGTCTTGAAACACTACTTCAATTGATTCCAACTGCCCATAAATGTCATTAAGCTTACTGAGATATTCACCAAACATTCCCATTCTCGGACATCTTCAGATTCGTCAATCTGCTGATAAGATATAATGTATTTGCTTCAGACGGCTGTTCGTACATCTTCGAAAGAGCTTCCATGAGAGACTTTGCAGTCTTCTCTTTCCTGATATTGAAGGCAACAGATTTTTCCAACGTTAATCTGATCGTGCCAAGAGCCTTTCGATCTAGGATATTCCACTGCTCTTCTTTCATCAAATCTGGCTTCGTCTCTTCTAGTGGTTGATACAAATTTTTCTGGAATAACACATCCTCAATTTGCATCTTCCAATATGTAAAGTTTGTACCATCAAACTTGTCGATCATTACTGTTTTTTCTTCTCCCATAGCTCCCACTGAGCCTATTAGAGATATTCGGAATGCAAAAATGAGTATACGGTTGCGTCGGGCGCGTCCTTTCTCTGCTTGGGCTGATTCTTGCGCTAAAACGTCGGGCTTCTAATTCTCTTTCCTTAGATATATTATATGCCTCGTTCCAATAAACGATGCTCCGAAAACTCACGCCGAACCGAAACTGCTGCTCGACGGAGCCCAAAAAACTGGTCGGAACTTCAGGCGGCGCGTGGGGGCGCGTGATGAATTTTCCGGCGACGTGATTGACACAGCTGGCTTCATCTAGTCGAGCCAAAGCTCCTGGTGTGGTCGGTTTCTGATTTAGGGCACTCGAAAAAATCAGATCTGGACCAGATCGTCGGGCTTTGTGATTTGCTCCAACCTGGGGCTCTAATACCACTTGTTAGGGTTCACACACCCTATGTACGAAGCCGTGAACACCTGCAAATCAGAAAACGCACACAAACACACCAAATAATCGACACAAGAATATATACGTGGTTCAGCCAAATAAGCCTACGTCCACGGAGAGCACCGTTTCACTAAAAAATTACTGAGAGGATTACAAGGGGGTGATTCGCAGATCACACACACACACACACTGTGTATACTCACGCCTGTATCACCGGAATAATATAAACGTATATTATTCCTAACTCTCTCTCTCTATTTCTGTGCATACAATTCAATAGGAGAAACCCTATATTTATATGTGAGGATATAGAGGTGGGTTTCACAATCTTCCGATGTGGGACAAGTTAATATAACAAAGTAGTCATATTATATATATATGCCAATATATAACACTTACTGATAATTTTGTCCATGTTATTCCTCTGCACTATAGTTTCTATAAAGGCCATAAAAAGAAAGATCTAAAGACATGATAAGATTTCCAATCATTCTGAGTAGTAGTCCAGATGAGTGTAAGTTGACTCAGACATCAAGGTTATCAAAAGAAAGGAGAAGAACAGTCCGTCCACTAACAAGTTACAAGACCCAACAAAATTAAAAGCACATAAAAGAAGGTGGATCACCCCAAAACCATGTTCAATCAATTAGCCCAAAGGGCAAAGGATTTGAGTGCTTACTCCTTAATACGAACGGTAAGACTGCATACCAATATTGTTTATATCATTTTTACTCAGATATGTTAGAAAGAATTTCATCAAAATATAGTACTTAACCATTAAATATAAGTGTGGTGGTTTTTTGTAATTGTTTTATCTCTATTTTAATCATTTTTCATGATAAACATGTTTGGTAGTGTGAAGAAAATTTTATGCTCACCAACGAGATACACGCGCACAGACACAACATATACATATATATATTATTTCATTATGTATTTTATTTTTAAAAATTCAAGCAAATACACACACAAGTATGATTGTCTAAAAAGCTCGAGCACTAATCCTCTCATGGAGAAGGAAATATCATCCTATTCTAGTTTTATAAATAGTGATGTAATGTCAACATGGCAGCCTTGTCAAGTCCATGTGGATGATTAGATGACTTTTTGCAAAATCAAGAGACTTTTGAAAATTGTCTAATTTTATCAAATACTTTTATCTATATTCCTTGGTATTTTCAGTCATATGACTTGTATTTTGATTTTTAGTTAATTAACCTTGAGTTTATGTTGCACATTAATAACTGATTAATGATCAAGTTAGAGATGACCCGGGAACCCTTCCCCAAGAAGTTCATCATGCCAAGATTCACTCCCTACAACAGAACGAAGGATCCCGAGGAGCATATTTACCAGATCCACCAAAAAATGACCATGTATGCCGAGAACGAGGCCTTGTTGTGTAAAGTATTCTTGACCAGTCTTGTCGACGCGCCACTCCTCTGGTTCAGGAAGCAGCCGCCTAGATCCATCGGCAACTGGCAACAACTGTCCGACCTCTTCGTGGTCCAATATTTCGGGAACAAGAGGCAAAAGAAGACCATCTCGAGCCTCTTTACCATGACCCAGGAAAAAGGCGAGTCCCTCAAGAGTATCCTGTCCAGATTCAACGTCGAGTCATCCTCCATCGACAACTGCGACCAGCACTCAGCCGTGGAGGCCTTCAGGATGACACTTATTCCAGGGACCAAGTTCCACCAGTCACTTGTGAAACGACCGCCCTCGGGAATCGGAGAACTCAATTCTGGAGCTCAGGGTCACCTAAGGATCGAAGAGGAGGAGGCAACCCGACAGAAAAGAGCGGCATTGGTCAATGTGGAAATTAGATTGAAGGATAAGGTTTCTGATACATCCCGACAGATGAGTAATCGCAAACGCTCAAATCCTCCGACCCCCTCTTCATCTCAGTTTTCTCAGTAGCCCGAGAGGCGTACCCGATTCGAAGAAAAGATCACTCCCTTGAAAGTGGCCCTCGCCAAGATCTTCCAGGAAAACAAGGCCAAGGGAATTTTCCAGACTCCTACCCCAATCAAACAACCACTCAACCAAAGGGATAGATCAAAGCACTGCGCCCTCCACGGTGATTTCGGCCATATGACAAATGATTGCCGAAACCTAAGGCGCCAGGTCGAGTAGATGATAGCCCGAGGAGAGCTGAAGGACTATGTCCAGAGAGATGGTCCAAGAGCCCATCAACCCGCACAAAACAATCAACGGAATCAAGCCCCTGCTCACCCGGTCAGAATCATCAACATGATCTATGGAGGTCATGACCCACGAGGCGGAGAAGGATTGAGACGATCACAAATAAGAAAAACACATCACGTCAACAGGATAGCCGGGATAAATGAAGTCCACCACCAAACAGGGCAGTCTCAGATACTCTTCTCTCAGGATGACCTCCGAGACATCCAGGTCCCGCACGACGACCCATTAGTCATCACTCTGTTGGTCTCGGGATGTCTTGTCCGGAGGGTCATGGTGGATCCAGGAAGCAGTGCCAATATCACGACCAAGTGGGCTTTCGATAAGTTGGAAATCAACCCGAGGGATATTTTGACTTCCCGAAATTCAATTATCGGGTTCGACGAAAAGCAAGTCGAACCCCTAAGGGAGATTAGCCTGCCAGTGTCAGCGGCCCAGAGAACTCTGTCAGAAACATTTGTAGTGGTGGACGTGAAACCCTCTTACAATCTGCTTATGGGTAGATGATGGATTCACAGGATGCAAGGCGTACCATCAACTCTCCATCAAATGATGAGGTGCATCGGGCCAAATGGTTACGACATAATTGATATCAAAGGGGATCAGGTAGCGGCCAAGCAATGTTACGCCGTCACTGTTAAAGGAATGAAGGACAAGCCCAATCGAAAGAGGTCCCGAGAAGAGGATCAGGATCTCAACCCACAGCCCAAATAGCAACTACAGGACGGGGAGTCGGGTCCCCCGATGGTCACGGAACCTCTGAAACCTGTATTCGTAAGGCCCGACCAACCTGACAAGATCACCTACGCAGGTACAAGCCTCACCACAAGTGAATTAAATGAACTGACAACATTCTTACATGATAATCATGATGTCTTCGCATGGGAACATACTAATATGCCCGGTATCGACCCATCCATAGCCCGACACACACTGCATGTCGATCTAAACGTAAGACCTGTCCGACAGAAACTGAGGCGAATGGGAGGCCAAACGAAACAGATCATAGCTGACGAGGTGTCAAAGTTACTGGAAGCAGGGTTCATCAGGGAGGTTCAATATCCCGAGTGGTTAGCCAACGTGGTGGTTGTGCAGAAAAAGAACGGGAAGTGGCGAGTCTGCGTCAATTTCACCGACCTAAACAAAGCCTGCCCGAAAGATAGCTTCCCTTTTCCCAAAATAGACCAAATGGTCGACGCTACCGCGGGCTACGAGAGATTAACTTTCCTGGATGCTTACTCGGGATACAACTAGATCCCAATGGACCCGACCGATGAGGAAAATACCTCCTTCATTATCGAGACAAGTACTTATTGCTTTAAAGTTATGCCTTTCGGACTAAAAATTGCAAGAGCCACATTTCAAAGACTGGTGAACAGGATCTTTAAAGGGATGATGGGCACAGTGGTTGAGGCCTACATTGATGATACAGTAGTCAAAAGCAGAAAGAGAACTGACCACCTGGAGCATCTCCGAAAAGTGTTCAACACCCTGAGGAAACATGGAATGAAACTCAATCGGGCCAAATGCTCTTTCGGGGTGTTTTTGGTTCAGTTCCTCGGTCACATTGTCAATCGATCAGGCATACAAGCCAGCCTGACCCAAGTGAAGGCTCTACTCGAAACAAAAAAGCCAACCACTCACAAAGAAGTTCAGATTCTAACCGGAAGAGTTGTAGCTTTAAGCAGATTCATCGCAAGACTGACCGATAGATGCCGACCCATTTTTCAGACGATAAAGGCAAAAAAGGGAGAGGTATGGGGACCCGAGCAAACCAAAGCCCTATCCCGATTGAAAGAGTACATGCTCAAGCCTCCCATCCTTGCGACGCCCGAGCCCGATGATGTTTTACTCTTGTATCTGGCAGTATCATCAATGTCAATGAGTGTCGTACTCATTAGAGAGGACGGGAACCTCTAGATGCCCATTTTCTATACAAGTAAGGCGTTAGCCGACCCCAATACCCGGTATAGCAAACAAGAGAAGTTAGTTCTATCCCTAATCAATGCCAAACGACGTCTCAGGCATTACTTTGAAGCTCACCAGATCAATGTCCCCACTATCACTCCTATTCGTGTGCTTATGGAAAAGCCCGATCTCTCCGGAAGGATCTCCAAATGGGCTATTGAGCTGGGCATTTAGGATTAACCTACATTCCCAAAATCTTGATCAAGGGGCAGGCCGTGGCCGATTTCCTATTAGAAGGAGAAACCGAGGAAACCGATCAACCCGCCGAGTTAGAAACTTGGAAATTATTCGTGGACGGGTCGGTCAGCGCCAGTGGAGCAGGCGTCGGGCTAGAAATCCATACTCCGGATGGAACTAAGTTATAGGCCTCGATGCAATTACAATTCTCGGCCACTAATAACGAGGCAGAATACGAAGCCATCATATCGGGCCTGAGATTAGCCAGGAGCTTGCAAATACAATCCCTATCCGTATACAGTGACTCCCAGCTGATAGTCAAGAAAATAACTGGAGAGTATGAAACCAGGGACCCCAAAATGGAATCCTACAGAGCGTTAGTACTGAAGGAGTCCGAAAGTTTTCAAAGGTTAACATTCAGCCAAATCCCTCGGGAAGAAAACACCTCTGCTGATCACTTGGCCAATCAAGCATCTGCAGTCGGTGAGGATATGACCCGAGTAGTACTAACCGACTTCATCATTACACCAAGCATTCGAGAGCCCGACGAACTGATATGTCTAGTTCCCCGAGAGCCTAGTTGGATGGATCCCATAATCGACTACCTAAGTGTCGGGATGTTACCCACTGATAAGGTAGAGGTAAGGAAAATCAGGATGAAGTCATCTAGGTACTCGATAATCCAGAGACAACTCTACAGAAGATCTTTCTCGGGTCCTTATCTTAAGGTGTGTAACTCCTTTCGAGGCAGAGACAGTAATGCAAGAGATACACGCCGGAGCATGTGGAAACCAATCGGGAGCCCGGTCTCTTGCCTACAAAATCTTATCCCAGGGTTACTTTTGGCCCTACCTGTCCCGGGATGCAGAGGAATATGTGCGTAAATGCAAAGCCTGTCAGATGTATGGTGACGCTATACTTCAACCACCGGAATTCCTGAACCCGACAATCGTTCCGCATCCTTTTGCCCAATGGGGGATGGACATAATCGGAGCACTCCCAAAAGCCATCAGGTTAAATACCTATGTACTATTGGCCACCGACTACTTCACCAAATGGGTTGAAGTCGAGGCCTATCCTTCTATAAAGGGCAGCCACATAGTCAAGTTCATATGGAATCACATCATCTGCAGGTTCGGGGTGCCTCGGACCATCATGATGGACAATGGCACAAATTTAGACTGTGAACCGGTCAGGTCGTTTCTGGCCGAACATGGAATCAACCAGAATACCTCCTCGGTAGTATGCCCACAAGCCAATGGACAAGCGGAAATGACCAATCGTTCCATATTCAGCACATTGGCAAAGAAACTTGAGAAGGCCAAAGGGGCATGGTTGGACAAATTACCAGAGGTACTGTGGTCGTATAGAACCACTCCCCGACAACCAACCGGTGAGACACCCTTCGCCATGGCGTATGGGGCAGAGGTCGTAATCGTTACGGAGTATGTCGTCCCGACATTGAGATCAGTGGCCTGGGACGAGAGAGCAAATAACCAGTGCTTAGCTCACGAGCTCGACATGATGGAGGAAAGGAGAGAAACTGTTGGGATAAGACTGGCTGCTTACCAACAGCGGGTCAGAAATCATTTCAATAAAAGGGTGAAAAGAAGGGGATTCCAAGTCGGGGACATGGTCCTTAGACGAAAAATCGGACACGTGGGTAAGCTCCAAGAGCCATGGGAAGGACCCTACACTGTCATTGAAGTGATAGGGCGCGGGGCCTACAGATTACTCAGGAACTCTGATAACAGAAGGGAGCCCAACACATAGAATGCATCCCGACTTAAGAGGTATTATCCCTAGAAATACTTTGATTTGGCTGTTGTAAAGAAAGGCCACTAGAGCCCAAAAGATTACAATAGAAGCTCCATTTTTCCCCGGTCATCTCCAGGAGTATCGAAATTACCATGATAATATCACTTTTAAAACCTCAGTGTTGAATCTTCTCCATGGGCCCAAAGCGCCTAAGAGATCCTCACAGACCCACCAGTGGTCGGGTTTTACAAAAGACATTTTCAAAACCTAAGTGTTGAATCTTCTCCATGGGCCCAAAGCGCCCCAGAGATCCTCACAGACCCACCAGTGGTCGGGTTTTACAAAAGACATTTTCAAAACCTAAGTGCTGAATCTTCTCCATTAGCCCAAAGCGCCTGAGAGATCTTCACAGACCCACCAGTGGTCGGGTTTTACAAACTATCAGCTTCAAAAACCTAAGTGTTGAATCCTCTCCATGGGCCCAAAGTGCCCGAGAGATCTTCACAGACCCACCAGTGGTCGGGTTTTACAAATTATCAGTTTCAAAACCTAAGTGTGGAATCCTCTCCATGGGCCCAAAGTGCCCGAGAGATCTTCACAGACCCACCAGTGGTCGGGTTTTACAAATTATCAGTTTCAAAACCTAAGTGTGGAATCCTCTCCATGGGCCCAAAGCGCCCGAGAAATCTTCACAGACCCACCAGTGGTCGGGTTTTACAAAATATCAGTAACAAAAACCAAGTGTTAAATCCTCCCCATGGGCCCAAAGCGCCCGAGATATCACCACAGGCATGACATCTGTCGTTCTTTGTGGTTAAGTCCCAATTAAAAAACCCGATTGTTATTGTCTGGTGTTATTGTTATTCTTACCAAGTTACAATTCAATGTGCCGATTTTTATTAACATCAATGAAGCGTTGGATCATACATATTCCCAACAAAATATGAATAAATAAACTCATTTATATTGAAAGGGCCCCGGTGGCCAAGACTGATACAATAAACCATTGTTGAGTTGTTACAAAAAAAATAAAATAAAAAATAAACGGGGAAAGAGGCAAAAAGCTAAAGGAGGAGCCCTATTCCACCACAGGAGGATCCCCATTACCACCTGACGCTTTTGTCCCGATGGACTGTCCTGTGGTTTCAGGCTCATCCATGCCAGAACGAGAGGGTGGAGCGGGTAAGTCGTCCTGAAGGAACTCACCAAAGACCAGATCCTCGGGTTCGGCCTCAGGATCATCATACGGAGGCCCCACTCCTATACTGAGATCAAGTTCCTCTATAGTCGGGATATATCTGTCCCCCTCAGGCTTTTGAAGCTCTAATATGCATTCCCGCCAACCCTGCTCGTAACGATACTTGCAGGTCAGCTCGAAGCGGGAGATCATCTGTTTACCACCCTTGTGGCACATCTCTACCCGAGACCTCTCCACGCCTAATGCATTCTCGACGTCGACCTTCTCCCCAAGAAACTGCAGCCCCGAAGCCTTTAACTTCTCAACTTCTTCGATTAGGGCCTGCACTTAGAGAGTTAGGGCCTCCCGAGCCTGGGCTTCCCAATTAGCCATCTGCTCATCCTCCCGAGTCTTTACCTCGAGCTCTGAGATCACCCCCTTGGCGGATGCGAGCCCTTCTTCAGCTGCGACAGCCCTGTATGTCAGGGACTGGATCTTGTCATTGGCCTTCTTGACCTGCTCCAAGGCCTTGGCACACCCAGCTTTGTGGACTTGAACATCCCGATTCAGGGCGTTTATGATCCGGGCATCATCCTCAAGCTTGCAATTGTACGCCTGAGTAGTGTGAAACATCTGAAAGAAAAAGAATATTAGCACAAAAGATAAGGGGCAAAATCTAAGTACAAAATGTAGGAATAATTTATTACCATTATTGCAAGCTCGGGCTTGTTCAAAGCTAGGCTCATCCTGTTGTACCGACCCATGGCCAATCTATCCGCCGGGGTCCATACCCCAGGGCCATCTCCCAACCTCGACTTGATCACCCCCGACCTCGACCGCATCTGATGTACCCGTTTGTGGATCATGGAAAGCAGGGGGCGGGGGCGTGACCGGAGGATGCTTTATCGTCGGAGGAGGAGGAGACGCCACAGCAAGGCCTCTAGTAGGTCTCGCTGGTTGACTGTTTGCAGGATTCTCAGTGACTGGGGGGACATCAACCCCACAGACAAAGGATGTAGAGCCAGTTTCATCCCTTCTGGCCCTCTTGATCGAAAGTTTGGGCATGACAACCACTTTCCTTTTTTGTTGGCCGCCAGACATTTTTCACTTTAGTTTTTTCGCCCTTAACT
This sequence comes from Cornus suecica, assembly GCA_963922005.1. NCBI lineage: Eukaryota > Viridiplantae > Streptophyta > Magnoliopsida > Cornales > Cornaceae > Cornus > Cornus suecica. Next base: position 58,022,117 of record OY998243.1, read on the forward strand.
TAGTCGTTGCAGAACCCGAGGTGATCGTCGGTGCAGATGTTCCAGATGCAAGCTCCTGTAATACACACCTGGTCAGGTAAACCTGACTATCCCATAAATCCTGACTCCATATTTTGGCCTGCAACAACTCAAATCGAGACCTTATATACCCGACTTCCCTTTTTTCCCGAGGAGCCTGAAGAAAGCCCATCACTAGCATGCCCAACTTATCGTTGAACAGGTCAAAATGGCAAGATGGTCGGGTGTGAAAGTTCTTAAATTCAGGAAGTCGGGTCAGTTGGAAAACATGATTGACAGGTAGGTTCATGGCGTCGGGATGCCTCCACTGACCACTCACTACTATTATCCTTTATTTTCATCCTTTGTTGGAGGTCGGGACATTGTCACACAATTTCCTCTTAGCAAACGATATTAGGTTGTACCGACCCCTATTATCCTTCTGTTCCTGAAGTTTATAAGAAAACAGAAGCTCGGCCAACCCTAAATCTAGGTGCAATTCTTTGTTGATCAGCAAGATCATGGCCAGGATCCTATAGAAATTGGGACCTACTTGAAGGTGGGCAAGACCCAAAGTCGCTAGTGCCAAGAGGAAAAAAGGATGTATTGGAAACTTTAGAACGACCAGGTGGAATGAGGAGAGCAATATCTCCCCGTCCTTTAACCCCTCACCAATCCTAAAGTATTTGTCTCGAGGATAATCTCTAACCTTTACCCCTTCAGGGACCCCGAGGCTTTTGAGTTGAGCATCTTTCCTATACTTAGCCGGGAGGGGGTCAGTACAAAAGTTCTCATCTTCCTCAACATCCTGGTCCTGATCAATCCCGAGATCACCCTCTACAACTCGACCCCCTGCGTCCTGAGTAACCTCTGGCGGACTTGACCTAACGACTCGGGTAATCTCTACGAATGGGGTACTAACTGAGGCTTCGGGATCAGTAATGGTCAGATCGGTGTCTGTTAGTTGCAGGTCGCTAACCGACCTGGTGTCATCACTCCCCGACATACTTGACAAAAGGTAGAAAAGTGAGAAGAAGAACTTACAAAAAGGTAAAGGAGATTCTGATAGTCTCCCCCTTGTGTTTTTCTCCGGCGAATAATTTGCAGAAACCGGCAACCATACCAACAAGCAAAAATGGATGCTTCCGGTCAAAAACCTTGCAGAAGAGCTCAAATTTCCGTACACAATGAAATATTCAACCACGGTCACTGGGATTTGCCGAAATCAGTGAGACGAACAGGGATTATATGGATCTGGGAATGGATTTGAAGTTGCACGGAATGCTTGAGTATATGGCAGAGAGAAAGTGTTGAAAGGAAGCACAGTCTGAAAAATATTGCAAGTGTGGTGTATGAGAACGATATACAGGTTATATAGACTTGACGTTTCATCTACCCGGGTCAGGGTACCGGACCGACATGACCCGGCCCATTTCACGCATACCTACGCCATCTCAGCCACAGATTCAAAATTGCAATGATTACGACAGCTGCAACAGTTAATGCGTCCCCACGTCATCTGGCACGCGTCCCGCACCCACTTCGAGGGCTTTTGATGGGCCTTGAGATTCTTTTACCTAATGGGCCTATTAAAAGAAGGCCCATAAGCTAAAAGAGAACCTGTGTACATGAGAGTTTTCTCGGCCCATATAAAAGCCTCATCCCGACCAGATCGACTCCAGAAAGGCCCGAGATGATGATCCGGTCATTATACCTACATCATAACTCGACCAATATATCAGCTTTGTAGTCCGTCCCGGTACTCGACCGCCAGATCCCTCTTGTGACCCGACCGAAGAACATACTAGAAGTAATTCGAAGATTCTAGAATAGACTTATAGCTCAAGATAATGTCATAGAATAGGGAGAAATAGCTGACGTGTAAAGTAAGGATAAAAATCCAAAACTGAAAATGTTGCCCTAATGGGCCAAAAGCCCATAGGGAAAATGTATATAATCCAATGAAAAGTAATGAGAAGGTATCTTTTGTGTTGTGCAAATATTGTATCTACAGTGACGAAATAGGACTTTTCGCCAATAGATGAGACATTTGCTGGCCCCCAGACATCAGTGTGAACTAGCTCAAGCTTCTCCTTTATGAGTTCTCTGCCACTTTTCTGAAAACTAACCATCTTCTGCTTACCAAATACGCAATCCTCACAGAATTCAATATCAATCGAATTTAGACCTGGTAGCTTTCCCTTTGCGAGCATAACCCTGAGTCCCTTTTCACTCATGTGACCTAGCCTCTGGTGCCAAAAATTATAATCCCCCTTGCTTTCTGCAATTGCTATAAATATGCTAGCCTTGGTGGTAATGTACAGCGTACCTATTTTATTTCCTCATGTTATAGTCATAGCCCCCTTGGAAACTTTCCACTTATCTTCACTGAAAGTGGTCACATAACCTTCACTCGCCAACTAGCCTACTGAGATCAGGTTCTTCCTCAAGTCTGGAATGTGTCTGACATCCCTCAGCTTCCATATCGATCCGTTGAGTCTGATATGTACTTCACCCTTGCCAACAACACTACAGGGTTGATCGTCACCTAGATAAACCTTGCTAAGGTTTCCAGGTGCATAGCTCTCAAAGAGCTCTCGACTTGAGGTGGCATGGAATGATGTTCCAGAGTCCAAAACCCAAGACTCTGTTTTGTTCTCCAAAGAGCATATCAGTGCATCATCTGTTTCTTCTAAGACAATATTTGCCTATGTCTTGTCATCCGCTACCTTCTGCGGGGATCTACACTGGTTCCTTAAATGACCAGTCTTGCCGCAATTCCAACATTCGATTGCTTTGGAATTTCTGGGACCTCGAGACTGTGATCTTCCCTGTCTCGACTTGGAACGGCCACGCCTTTGGTTTTCGCCTTTCTGTCTGTTCAAACCTCTGCCTCTGGTGTCGAAATTCAATGTTGTGCCACTCCTTAAAGAGTCTGACGACTGTCTTCTGATCTCTTCTGTGAGTACCATACTCACAACGGTATCATACTTCAGCGGGTCTATCCCTAAAGAATTACTGATTGCAGCCACTGTGTCGTTCCAGCTATTTGGCAATTGATTAAGAAGAAAAGCTGATTTCACCTTGTCTTGAAACACTACTTCAATTGATTCCAATTGCCCATAAATTTCATTAAGCTTACTGAGATGTTCACCAACATTCCCATTCTCGGACATCTTCAGATTCGTCAATCCACTGATAAGATGTAATATATTTGCTCCAGATGACTGTTCGTACATCTTCGAAAGAGCTTCCATGAGAGACTTTGCAGTCTTCTCTTTCCTGATATTGAAGGCAACAGATTTTGCCAACGTCAATCTGATCGTGCCAAGAGCCTTTCGATCTAGGATATTCCACTCCTTTTCTTTTATCGAATCTGGCTTCGTCCCTTCTAGCGGTATATATAAATTTTTTTGGAATAACACATCCTCAATTTACATCTTCCAATAGGTAAAGTTTGTACCATCAAACTTGTCGATCATTACTGTATTTTCTTCTCCCATAGCTCCCACTGAGCCTATTAGAGATATTCGGAGTCTAATTACGCAAAAATGAGTATACGGTTGCATCGGGGGCGGTTCAAAACCTTAAGAACGCCTCTGACCGCGTCCAAAACGGGTAAAAAACAACTCCAAACGGGCCAAAACAAATTCACACAAAAGACAAAAATTTAATCACGAAATCAGTACCTTCTCAGGGTGCGTGCTGGCGCGTCCCTGCTCTGATTGGGCTGATTCTTGCGCTAAAACGTCGGGATTCGAATTTTATTTCCGTAGATATATTATAAGTCTCGTTCCGATAAACGATCCTCCGTAAAATCAAGTCGAACCGAAACTGCTGCTCTACAAAACCAAAAAACTGGCCGGAACTTCAGGCGGCACGTGCGGAACTTTCCGACGACGTGCTTGACACTGCTGGGTTCGTCTCGTCGAGCCAAAGCTCCTGGTGTGGTCGGTTTCCGATTTAGGGCACTCGAAAAAATCATATCTGGACCAGATCATCGGGCTTCGTGATTTGCTCCAACCTGGGGCTCTGATACCACTTGTTAGGGTTCGCACACCCTATACCGTTTCACTAAAAATCACTGAGAGGATTACAAGGGGGTGATTCGCAGATCACACACGCACACACATTGTGTATACTACTCACGTCTGTATCACCGGAATAATATAAACGTATATTATTCATAACTCTCTCTATTTCTGTGTACACAATTCAATAAGAGAAGTCCTATATTTATAGGTGAGGATATAAAAGTGGGTTTCACAATCTTCAGATGTGGGACAAGTTAATATAACAAATCTTTCGATGTAGGACAAGTTAATATAACAAAGTAGTCATATTATATATATATGCCAATATATAACAGGATAATGGTGGGAGAAAGAGAGCCAACCAGAGCATTGAGAATCAACTGATTTTGACGAATCCATATAGTGTAATCTGGATTCGGTGTAATGATGTTGCTTGCTATGATAGTTGAAGCAGGACAAGGTTTCGATCCTGCAAATATGGACATCACTTGAAGATCAAAATTCAAATTCAAACTACATACAGTTTAAACAAAAATAACATAATTGACTTGTTCTCTATTAGTTGGTACATTGAATCTGTTTTTTTTTTTTTGTTTTTTAATGTGATATTGTTGTACTTAGAAAATTGAGGAGTGTTTTCTTTGAATTTTTTTTATGTAATATATATCAATATATATTGCATACTAAACAGAATCATTAAAGATACTGAGATTTCCTTTGGTGGGATTTTCCTACCCTACCAAGATCGTGGATCTGATGGTTATAAAACTAAAAGATTAATAACTACACATGATCAAGCTTGCAATAATAATTAATTATATATTAAGTACTGCCCATCTGATTTGATGATACTCTAACCTTTATAACATGTGGTCGCTAAATTATCAAATTAAAGATGATCTATTTTTTTTTTTATCATATTTGTATGTGAGGGCATGTGATGCATTAAGTTAGAGGGTATGAGATTTTTAAAATTTTGAAAGATCAACAATTAAATGTGAGTTTCTTTATGTATAAGGTTTTATGTACTTAAATATATACATTACAATATACTAATGTTAAAAACACAAAATAAACATGTGTTGAAAACACAAAAGAAAAAACAAACATGTGTTCTTGGTGCTTTATAAATAGCAAGATTCCGTCTACTTAAAAATAACTCAAATTCTAATACGAAATATGATTAATTCGATGTGACAACTATATCACCTAGTTTTGGTATGCAATTAATTAATTTAAAAATTAACGAAAAACATGTTGTCTTTTATTTTATACCACTTTTTATTCAATGTTTTAGTTCTTTTCTAATTCTTATGATTTTTTTCCATTTTTTAATTAACTGAGAATATATGGATAATTAATTTTTCCTTTTTTAATACTTTTTCTTTCTCTCATATTTCTTAATCTGTTTTAAATTTAAAACCACAAAGTAAAACTACAAACTTCAATTGGATTACCCAACTAGATATTTAATGAAAAACAAGAACAAGCCTCCCCAAAGGAAGCAACCAAAGCCTATACATGAAGCCTACACATGAAGAAACAAGACATCATGCATTTCCATATGGAACACCCCGTGTTATTTTTCAAAATTTCTGGAATTATTTTTGATTTATTTTTGGTTGTGACGTCACTTGTTCATGACGTCGTGATTATTTTTAGTATCTCACGTGTAAATTTTTCGTGTTTACGTCTGTAATCGACTGGACGACGTTGCAATTTCTCCTCGATGACTTCGTGGATTTTCTTTGGCTATTACATGACTTGACGTGACAGTATTGTTTCTGACTTGGTAAAATGTTCACGTGAGTTCTGGATTCGACAGCACGACTCTGCAATTGTCTCTTTGGTGACTTCGTGGGGTTTCTTTGGTGATTACGCTACTTGAAGTGATGTTTTGTGTTTCAGACGCGGCTAGAGGTTTACGCGAGTTCTAGTGGTGGATTACGCGGTTTCGTTTAGACGTTTAACTTTTAGTGATTTATTTGATTGATGTGCTATGTGTTTGTATGTACGTGTTTTGTTTGTTTGGTGTGCTTATTTCTTCGTGTTTCTACGTGCCCCTATGTGTTGAAATGACTTTATGTGCCTTAGTTGTTTGACTGGTAAGTTTATGGGTATTTGCGTTACTTTGTTTGTTTCTCCATGTCTATACGTATGTGACGTGTAGTCTTCGAATTATTCGTTGGACTTTTAGAGTTTCCTCATTTCAGGACTTTCGATGGATTTTGTAGTTATCCGGTGTTCCGGTGGTTGAGTTTTGTATTTCGGATTATTTATTTTCATTTGTATTATCTATCGGGCGTTCCGTGGATTTTTCGGGTACGCGTTTCATCGTTTCGGGATTTTTGAAGGATATTCCTTTCATTATTATTATTTATTATTAAATTAAGGTTAAATATTTCATTTATCATTCTGCACTCAACGCGGAAGGTTTTAGGTCATTTCTTCACGGTGGTTATTCGGTTGACGACGTAACGGGCCATCGGGCAATTTTTTTCAGGAATTCTCACGCATTATTTTATATTTAATTATTTTAAAGTTGGTGAGAAAGTTTGAGTTATTATTATTACATAATAATTAAAAATGGGTATTTATATATATGAATTAATGGAATTATATATATATGAATACATAATAAATATATATATCAGATATATGTATATGTGTATAGTGTCAGAGAGAGAGAGAGGGTTGGACGATCAGAACTTCCTTCTCCAAGCGACGAGCATCTTCTTCGCTCCTTCATCGCAACCTGATGCTTCTTCTTCTGTCCTTCATAGCCGATCAACGATAGACATCGGAAGAGAGAGAGAGGTTGTCGATCAGGTGGTGTTTCTTGACCTAGGGCTAGGGCTGAGGTCGTTGGCCTTGAGCGACGGCGATGGTAACGTTGGTGGCTCCTGGTGGTCGTGTGGCGTATGGAAGTGGTTGCAATAGAGAAAATGAATGATAGAGGAAGAAAGATCACACGCGAAGAGGGGTGGTTGATGATGCGACCTAGGGTTCGGTCGCCGATCTGATGGTCGCCTAACAGAGGAGGGCGGCGGCGATGTGGAGGTCATTGGTGGTATGTGACGATGTGGTGGCGGCGCTTGTTCGCGCCGTGATGGCGCATGACGAACAAGGCCGAGTTCAACCGGACCGAGTTGGGTTGACTCAGTGCCGATTCGTGCTTCATTTGGCACAAATTTTGAGGATAGCTTGCTCCCGATATCGTACACGATATATCCGAATTTGGTGCGAAACCGTTGAGCGGTTAGCTGAGAATTTTAGATTATATGTATGATTTTTCGGTTTAGTTTTCGTTAGATTTATTCAAATTTATTTATCGATTGCTAACGGGTTTCAACTATATTGAATAGGATGGTAAGGCGGTTGTTTCGGTCCCAGCGGAAAAAATTTTGAACAACTTTGGTCGGCGGGCCCATTTTCGGGCGCCGACATTGTTCACGACGGGCTGTATCGGGACTGTTTTGTAAGTGTTAATTTAGGTGGGATATTTTTTATATATATCTAACCCTCACACTCGTGGCGTAGGAAGCCGTAGATTTTATTATTATTTATTGAGCATGCTTTAAATGTTTAGGAAATTTTATTTTTCCTGGTGTGTGTATTGGTAGTAGGTGATGGCATGCTTTTTGTTACTTGTTGTGTACATGAATTTAGGAGTTTTATAAAATCGGTAACGGAGTGCCTCTAGGTGAGCTAGAAAAGAGGCGGAGGATAGTAGTTTACTCGAGAAATTAAAATAATTTAGAACCTACTTAAATTAGATTAAAATATGCGGTCTTGCATCCCTTGGAGTTGAAGTAGGTTAGTGAAATTTGTGAAAATAATATATGAACTTAGAACACGATATTAGCTCCCTTGTTGCTTATGTTTTACTGAAATTAAATATATGTTAGGGGATACGTGGAAGCGAGGGATGTTAAAACTTGGACGTGATTTTAGTTCTCTCTAAATTTCATCGTAAATTATAAATAAGTGAAATTGCGAACTAGATTGTCCCTGAGGTGGATTTATTTGAAATCGGTTTTTGAAATTGAATTATAAGCATGCGGATACGTAAAATTTAAAAGAATTATGTAATTAAGAATCTGGGTAACTTCAAGATGGAATTGTTGTGGTTTACTGCTTTAATTTAATTATAAAACATTCTTTAATTGGAAAATGGTTATATTTTGAACTTGTTGTGTAACAAGGATTGTAAGACAAACATAAATCATTCGAAAATGTTGTACACTGATATTGACTCACTGTTGAGGCATGATATGCATATTGTATACACCATGAGCATATTTGCATTGGGTGTGGTTTCATGTATCATTCATTTACCTTTGGTGTGAGTGAGTCTTTTGGGTAGTCGCAACAACTGGCCAGGCGGTGTCTCTCGCTACCGGTGGACTAGTACTCCGGGAATCAGGAAGGTGTGTGAGGACGTGGTCCGAACACGGTATGTATTTCACGAGTCGATAAATTCCTCGTGGTTATGTTTCTTTTGCGACATTATACCCGGATGTCCATTGTTAGATAGGGTGCATTGGCATTCACATTGACTATTTGTTTTCCATATGGTTATTTGTTGAGCTTTCATGATATTATTGTTTGTTTATTGTGAACAGGTTAGATTTGAATTATATTAAAATGTATATTATTCCCTTGGGCGCTACGGCACAGTGGTTGTGATCGTGATGGTATTTGTAAATTCCTGGAAAATGATAAATAAAACATTCAATGTGAATGAAGATTTAAGAACTTAAAGTTGAGAAATAAAAAGTGTAATACTAATAAGAACCAGGGTCAATGGAGTCACGATTGGCATATATTCGAGGTGGTTAAATGAAACTAAGTAGAAAGAGGCCGGATTGGCGTAATTTTTCCCCTTGAGTCGGGGTTGTATGCAGAGACTATCCTTAAATGGAAAGTTATGATAAACGTGTTCCCTTGGGCTAGGAGAGTAACCTAGAGACGTAGTTTTGACCGTGAGTTCTAAGTTGTTTGGAGGGACAGTTATAATTCTTTGTTGGACTTAGACACGTATGTAGTAACGGCCAGGTAGGCCCTTGAGTATTGGTTGGTGTATGAGGTTATGGAGTGGTCGGTATACTACTCTAGTTGATATATAAGAATGGTTAATTGGAGGTCTAACCAGGTATGATAGGTTAGCATTCTTCTTTTTCTCTAGAATAGAGTTATTTTTAACTCTACATATTATTCAGCACCACATCAGTAGTTAAACTTTGGACTATCTTATTCCTTTAAGGATCCATTGAATGTAAATTAAGGTACCCATAACGGTTTAAGTTGTCATACTCCCGAGTGGACGTTTGATAGTAATTTTGAGACAGACTGGCAATGTTTGAGGATGGTATTGATCATTTGTTTGTGGTATAGTGATATTGAGATCTTAGAGTATTATTGAGATTTTATGGTGATACTGACATGTACGCAATTGATTACCTTTTAGTGCATACATAATGCACATTTTTTTTATAGTTTTTTTGTCTTAGTCTCGGGTAAGAGACATGATACTGAGTTATACACACGTAGTGCGATTCATAGTACTTTGGGTGGGTTCGGAGACATTGGAAATACACAGATTTGACCGGGTCCTAAACTTTTTCTTAAAAACTGGTTGAATCCTTCGGGGTTCAGCATTTTTCTTTAAAAATCCGAGGGACTCGGCATCCGTTTGGGACTAAATGATTCCGGTACCCCTTTAGTGTGCCTCGATAGGCAATGTCAATTAGAGATTGTCTTTTAATTGTCGAATCTGATTTAGTGGTAGAGTTTTCCATTTGTGTTACATTTGAGGTTTAGATTGTGGCGGTGTGTCTAAGCCATATGACCACTAGTTAGTTTTATAAGCTCTCTTTACTATAGGAGGTCTTGGAGAAAAGATATTTTAAGTGAACGGATTATTTCACTGGTTATTGTGGATAAGAGGACAAGTTTGAGGTTAGAATTATGAGAGTGAGACTCTCTAGGAATGATTTGATAGCGGTGTTGTGTAGACATTGTGGTTTAGTTGTGGACGTGATTATGATTATTCCCTTTCGGTAGTCCTAATGAGTGACATATTACCTCCTAGGAATCTTGAGCGGCGTGCTCGGTGCACAGTGTGATAGATAGTTAGTTATCATAGTATCTCTAGACGAGAGTCCGTATTAGACTATTTGTGTATGCATATGCGGGTATGATTAGTTATCTATGAGATTTTACTTGTGTACATGTTTATATTTATGTTATTTTGACCTGTGTATATAGATTGGTGATATTTTTATTGCTTTGTGTTATCTTGTGATTCTTGATATGATTTGGATTATCTGTGGGGCTGTTTTGGGGTCTCAGATTGGCGTGAGTGCCAGGTGAGACAACTGACTTACCTAGAATAGATGTATGCACATGGGATGGTTAGAGGTTCTTGGCGGCTCGGGGTGTGTTTGTTAGGGATATTTTTGGTGAGCCCCCGAGGTTGTGCTCACCCCCACACAGATTGTAGGTTTGCAGGTGAATACAACACGACATATTCAGCGGTGATGGTACGGGTGAATTGAGACGTTTTTCATTTGTTTTGTTCCTTTTATCTGTAGTTATCCTTGTGTATTCTTATTTTTCTTGAGAGCCAGTATGTTGGCATATTCCCTTTCGTTGTATATTTCATTTCGGGTATTTGTTTATTCGGGATGCCATTATACTTTTTTGGCATCGCCATATGATTTTCTTTATAATTTCATTTGAGCATTTGGGGCTCCATCGATTTTAGAAGGGTTGTATAGAGGTAGCGGTCTTATTTTTCACTACCTCGGCCCTAGTAGATTTCTGGAATGTTGGGTTGCGTGCCATTGTTTCTATTTCTATTGTTATGGGCATGTTATTCTGTTGTGTTGATTTTGGGTTGTCCGGATGTTCCATTTACAAACGGAATTATAGTGGATTTTCGTTAGAATTTATTACTGAGTTTTCATCACTCAGGTGACATGGGATACCTTGTTTTCATTCTTATTCAATATATGTCGTTCTTGTTATTGATTTTAGTGATCGTTTTTCATGACGTCATACATCGAGATTCGTTAATTCTTTGAATTGGAATATCAGGAATAACGGGCATGACACCATATCAGGCCTAGCTAGCATTTTCAATGACAAAAGATAGTGACAGTTGAACAACATTCATTTGGGCATCTGCATGGTTTTTAAGATCACATATATTATATAAAAGTTTATTAAACAACATTCATTTAGGCCTCATATGGTGATGTAATATATATATATATATATAGATGTAATATACATAATTATCTATATGTCATACCATAAATAACGCATTGGTGTAGCAAGATTTTTAACCAATCGGAGGCAAAAGGCAAACTAAAGAAAATTTGTTTGTGACCCAATACACATAATAATGCAACTTTAAAAGAGTAGAAAACATAGAAGAATATCACATATACATGTACATAGGATTTTGAATCCTTATTTACCATTTGATATACTCAAAATTGTCTAGTCTCAAGATAATGGATTATTTTATAAAAATGTTGATATAAAAATGAAAAACATACTATTCAGCTGTTTAAACTATCATAATTTTTTTTTCCAGGTATCATTCTTGTGCATCACTCCTTATTTACCATTTGATATACTCAACTTGTCTACTAAAACGTAGTTTAAAAATGAAAAACACCATTTGGTTCATCAAATTATCATAACTTTTTTCAGATATTATTTCTAGTGCAGTCCAAAAAAATAATACTGAACTGTACAAGAGTGATATGATCTCTTTAGAGAATAGCAGTACTCACATGCACAAAATTGGTAAACAATTTTAATTAGTAACAAAATAGAATTTTTTTACTCAATTTCTTTCATCTGAATTCGCGTATTCTGCACTCTATCAAATGATATATAAGGATCCAAAACTCCATACACAAGTAATAAACCCAAATTAAATTGAAAATGACAACTAATTTTCTAGATTTTATTTCTATCCTATCTGTGTAATTTATTTATTTCCTTTTATTCTCACTGTGTTATTGTTTAAAATCTACATATAAGTAATAGGTAGAGATTGAGTCTCTAATACTCTTCCAACCTTGCAGTAAACACTGCCCAAGCAAGTAATATAGCTCTAATGGTTTAATGTTTCCATTTTAGGTAACAACTTATAACTAGATAATCTGAACAATACAGTTGTGAAAATACATGCATCTAGTGTCTAACGAAATATTAAGTCTCAGGTTCGTTTTTCGCTGGCTATAATTATGTTTGGACTACTAAAAATTTATTCGTTTGTTAACTTCAAAGTCCCAAAAATTAATTGAAATGCACTTAAGCTAACCTAATACCACAATTACCGAATAAAACAAAAAAAATAAAACAACAACAACTTACAAGTAGATGTGACAATCGTATCAATCCCATCTATATATTCAGTATGCTATACCAATAATGCAAAGGCTGGTCCAGCCTCAAAAGAGTAAAGTCCATAGAAATGTCAACATCTTTCTTTTCAAACATGTTGAATAGACCTAAGCAAAAACAAACTAACTATTAGACTGCAGTTGGCTTTAAAAACGTGCGTTTATCCCTCGTTCAAAACATGCACAACGTGCTTAAAGTTATGATTGTCAAAAACACATTAGTACCTTAACTAACCATCTTTGTCAAAAGAAAAATTAAAAATAAAAGGTTAATAAAAGGAAAAACATAAGCAGCATATTGTCAATAAAAATCAACAAAAAAATGGTCGAAGGAAAATGATACACAAACCGAACGTGATATGGTTGAAGAAAAATAATACTTAACCGAAGTTAGAGAATCCGGCTCAAGTATCGGATAAACATGATATTTTTTTCAAAACATTCGTATAGTATAGTGTTGCACTTGGTACAAAAGAATGGAATAACATTCCATTTCAGCCAGTCATTTTTTTTAGTTTGGTATGTATTTTTAAAGTGTGAATGAGCATTCTCTAGGAATAAAATTTTATTTAAAATAATAAAAATCCGTTTCATTGGTAAACCGATAGAATGGACATTCCATTCTCTAACCATTTTGAGAAAATTATTCAATATTGTATTTAGTGATACTCTAATCAAACAATAAAATGGTAATAACCATTCCATTTATTAGGGTTTTTACACCCGTTCAAGAACACTTTAAGGGTGTCCAAACCCTCCGTTTGAAAACTGTGCAAACCTGCAAATCAGAAAACGCACAAACACACACCAAACACAATCGACACAAAAATATATATGTGGTTCAGCCAAATAGGCTTACGTCCACGAAGAACACTGTTTCACTATAATCAATGAGAGAATTACAAGGGGGTAATCTGCAGATCATACACATGCACACACACAGTGTATATTCAAGTATGTATCACCGAAAATAATATAAACATATATTATTCCTAATTTTCTCAAGAAGAATCTCAATCTGTAATTCTTCTGATCTCTCTCTCAATCTTCTGTTTCTGTCTTACTTTTGTGTCACCCAATACAATAGGAACAACCCATGTATTTATAGGAGAGGCTGGAGTGGATGACAAGTAAATAGGAATCAAATCCCAATTAGAATTGAAGTCTTTAAAGCCTTCCTTAAAAATCCCGTACGTGGGCCACTAAGTACTCGGTGAAGTTTCTACCGAGTACTTGGTAAAATCACAATGGCGCGAGAACGCGCGAGGTCCTCTAGAGAAAAACCACTTTTCTATCTACCGAGTACTCGGTGGTTCTTAACACTAATTTTTGCTTCAAACCTCTTTGCTCCAATTCTCTTCTCGATCATCGAGGAAATGAGTCATTAACTCTAACAATCTCCCACTTGATGACTTTCCACCCACTCAATCAACTCTATCAATGATCAGTGCTTCTAACAATGCTTTCATTCATGTCTTTAAGCTTGAAGACCCACTAAAGTTGTGCACAACTTCAGTTCACCTGTTTTCACCACTTTGGTCAACACAACCATGCTGAAAGCTCCCACTTCATGAGCAATATCTAGACTTCTACAGAACCTTCGACCTCTATTGCTTCTGGCCACTCTGTTTTACAACCACTGTTGTTTCTCTTCGCCTTGCAAACTTTGTCACGTCTGTCTTCTTTCTCCCTTTCAGAAAGAGACTCTTCGGTTGCTGTATATAACACTCCTTCTTTAGGTCACCTTGGAGGAAAGCATATTTTCCAAATAATAGCTCTAGATGCAAAACTTTTGCTTCAACAATGCTTGAATGAATGGTATTTAGTTTCACAACCGAAGAATGGAGAGCTTTCTTCCCTACAGGTTGCTCGGTTAGCTTCCATGTCTTGATGGGGATAAGGGACTTCATCTCATCTTCCATCACAAGTTCTCACTGGCTCGCATCTGCAGCACTGCATGCTTCATCATCACAATCTGATTCATCTCCATCTGTGAGCAACAAATAATTTACGTATATCCGATTGCGCACATGCGGCCATGAAGTCCTCTTAAACACATAATTAGGAGTCAAAGACTGCAGTGTATTAACCTGTTGAGAATTGTCATTTGTAATATGTTCTTCTAACTAAGGACTCTCACTGTCTAGAACATCTTCTATCTCAACATACATAGGATCATTCTGTGCCTTACCGCTCCATACCTCTTCTGGTATTCTTTTCTCGAATGGTACTGATGGACCATGATTCATAAGATAGCTATTGTACTGACTGCTTCTGCCCAGAACTATTCTGGAAACCCTGCCTGAATGTGCATGATTCTACTATCTCAGTCACTTTCCGGTTCGTACTTTCTGTTACGTCATTCATCTGTAGTGTACTTGAAACAGTCTTCTCTAATCTGATATTGTTCTCATAGCAAAATTTATTAAACCTAGAGTCTTCGTTTTCTCCACCAAAGTCGAATCTCAGTTTCTTTACCTTCAACCTTATTTCCCTCTCTATCATGGCTTTCCATTTCTTGAACACATCGTACACCTCAGATTTATGCTTCAATAAATAAACCTATATCCTCCTGGAATGGTCATCAATGATAGTCACGAAGTAAGACTTTCCGCCAAGAGATGAGACAGTTGTTGGCCCTCAGACACTCATGTGAACTAGCTCAAGCTTTTCCACTGTGAGACTTCTATTGTTGCTCTTAAAACTAACATTATTCTGCTTACACTTGTAGAAGTCGATGTCAATCAATTTCACTAGTATTTTTCCATTCAAGAGCATAACCGTGAGCTCCTTTTAACTCATGTGACCTAGCCTCTGGTGCCACAAGTTGTGATCTTCCTTGTCTTCTGCAACTGCAATCATTGTGTTAAAATTGGTGGTTGTGTAGAGCGTACCTTCTTTCTTTCCTTGTGCTATAGTCATATCCCCCCTAGGAACTTTTCACTTATCTTCACTGAAAGTGGTCACATAACCTTCACTCACAACTAACCTACTGAGATCAGGTTCTTCCTCAAGTCTGGAATGTGTCTCACATCCCTCAGCTTCCATATTGATCCGTTGAATCTGATATGTACTTCACCCTTGCCAATAACACTACAGGGCTGATTGTCACCTAGATGAACCTCGCAAAGGTTACGAGGTGCATAACTCTCAAAGAGCTCTTGACTTGAGGTGGTATGGAATGATGCTCCAGAGTTCAAGACCCAAAACTCTGTCTTGCTCTCCAAATAGTATATCAATGCATCATCATCTAAGACAAAATTCACTTCAGTCTTATCATCTGCTACATTCTGCGGGGATCTGCACTGACCTCTGTAATGACCAAGTTTGCCACAATTCCAACACTCAATGGAATTTCGAGACTCCTGTCTCGACTTGGAACGACCACTTCTCTGACTTTCGTCTTTCCTTATATTCTAACCACTGCCTCTGGTGTCGACACTTAATGTTGAGCCACTGCTAAAAGAGTCTGACGTCTGTCTTTTGATCTCTTCTGTGAGTACCATACTCACCACGGAATCATACTGTAACGGTTCTACCCCTGAAAAGTTACTGATTACAATCTTTATGGTGCTCCAACTTTCTGGCAATTGGCTTAAAAGAAAAGTCATTTTCACCTTTCCAGTGATTGACATATCAATTGATTCCAACTACTCAACAATTTCATTAAGAGAACCGAGATGTTCACTCACCTTCCCATTCTCGGACATCTTCAAATTCACCAAACTAGTAATGAGATGTACTATATTTACTCCAGAGAGCTGTTCGTACATGCTCAAAACAGCATCCATTAGAGACTTTGCTATCTCCTCATTCTTGATGTTGAATGCAACGGACTTTGACAACGTCAGTCTGATCGTACCGAGAGCCTTTCCATCTAGGATTTTCAAATCCTTTTCTTTCATCGATTTTGGTTTCTACCCTTCCAATTGTAAATACAAATTCTTCTGGTATAATACATCCTCACTTTGCATATTCCAAAAATCAAAGTTTCTACCGTTAAACTTCTGGATCATACCTGTATTTTCTTCAACCATAGCTCCCACTAATCCTATTTGAGGTGTTCGGAGTCGAATCTCATAAAACCGATCACACGGTTGCGTTCGGAACGGTCCAAAACCTTAAGAACGCCTCTTGCTGATGACGTGGCTATCCCAGATGATGTAGCGTTGACGTCACTGCTGAACTGACCGAGTATTCAGTAACTTGATCTTCGAGTACTCGATGAACTTTCGAGAGCGTGAGGCTGCGTGGGACCTTCTCTCGCGATGCGCTTTATAGCCTCAGCTTCATCTTGACGAGATGAAGCTCTTAGTATGGTTGGTTTCTGATTTCAGAGACTTTGATCCTACGAATCTAGACCTGAACATACAGTTTCGGGACTTGCTTCAACCTGAAGCTCTAATACCACTTGTTAGGGTTTTTACACCGGCCCAAGAAAACTTTTAGGGAGTTGAAACCCTCAATTTGAAAACCGTGCACACCTAGAAATCAAAAAAATGCACAAACATACACCAAACACAATCGACACAAAGATATATACGTGGTTCAGCCAAATAGGCATACGTCCACGGAGAACACCGTTTCACTATAATAATTGAGAGGATTACAATGGGATGATCCACAGATCATACACACGCACACACACAGTATATACTCACGCCTGTATCACCGGAAATAATATAAGTATATATTATTCTTAACTCTCTCAAGAAGAATCTCAATCTGTAATTCTTTTAATCTTTCTCTCAATCTTGTATTTCGGTCTCACTTTTGTGTCACCCAATACAATAGGAACAACCCATGTATTTATAGAAGAGACTGGAGTGGAAGACAAGTCAGTAGGAATCAAATTCCAATTAGAATTAGAGTCTTTAAAGCCTTCCTTAAAAATCTCGTACCTAGACCACCGGGTACTTGGTATACTCGCAATGGCGCAAGAACGCGCGGGGTCCTCTGGAGAAAAATCACTTTTCTGCCTACCGAGTATTTGGTGGTTCTTAACACCAATTTTTGCTTCAAACCTCTTTGCTCCAATTCTCTTCTCGAATGAGTCATTAACTCTAACAATACCATTGATCTATTCTCATTCTCATTCTATTCCCGCCTTCATTCCATTTTATTTCTGCGTAAATTCACATGTGTTAACATAATTCGCATTTTGTTAATATTATTATTGAAATATAATTAGGGTCTACATCTCTCAAGAAGAATCATCACACCCGAAAGGTACATACCAACCGCAATCCAAACATAAAAAAATTAATAAAATTTCAGAAATAAAAGGTAATTTTCCTCATTGATTGGTATGAATTTTTTTTATGAAATGCTATTTTCTCATTCTATTTATTTTAGCCCATGAAATTAGTCGAATCACATAACTAAACCATGTTAATTTATCTTAAACTTACTAGCTCCCATCTCCCCGTCATATAGAAAGTCACTTTTACTCATTTAATCTTCCTTTTGTAAATATATATAAGGGTCATTAACAAACAATCATATGGTTTCAAATTCTTGACAAACACCCCGCTGAGGTGTCAAATAACCCCTTACACTTTTATCGGTTAACAAATAGCCCCCACTCCCTTAACAAATACCCTCCTATCGTTAAAAATAGATATTTTATGCCCAAAATACCCCTAAAATAAATTGGTAACTAAATTAAGATTTTTTAGTAAATTACAAATTATTATTCTTTTAACTAAATTAAGATTTTTTAGTAAATTATAAATTATTTTTTTGTTTTTTGTTTAAGTTTAATTATTAATTTAAATTCAAATCTGAAAAAAAATATATTACTCCCCCTGTCTCAAATTATAAGTCATTTTTGGGAAATTCAATTTTTTAAGAGGATGATTTTTTATTGTAGTGTTAGTGAATAAAATACCAACTTTACCTTTGGTCCACTATAGTGATGTGATTGTTTATAAAATATATGTTTTATAACTTTAATGCTTGAAGGTTAAACTGGTAAATTGATCAAATAAAATGCTTTGACTTTTCAAAGTGGACACTTATTTTGGGACGGATGAAGTACAAATTATTAAAAAAAAAAATCATTATTGATAATAATACACTTTAAATAATGTTTTTTTATTTTTTTAAGAGAATAGATGCTTAGAAATTTTAAAAGGGCTTTGCCCTTATAGATGCATTAAAGTTATAAAATATATATTTTATAAATGATCACATCATTATAATGGGACCACGAGTAAAGTTGGTATTTTATTCACTAACACTACAATAAAATTCATCATCTTCAAAAATTGAATTCCCCAAAAGGGACTTATAATTTGAGACGGAGGGAGTAATATATTTTTTCAGATTTGTATTTAAATAAATAAGTAAACTTATACAAAAAAACAAAAACAAAATTTGTAATTTACTCAAAAATCTTAATTTAATTAAAAGAATAATAATTTGTAATTAACTAAAAAATCTTAATTTAGTTACCATTTATTTTAGGGGTATTTTGGGCATAAGATATCAATTTATGAGTATTTTGGGCATAAAATATCTATTTTTAATGGTAGTGGGGTATTAGTTAATGGAGTGGGGGTTGTTTGTTAATGGAGAAAAGTGCAGGAGGTTATTTGATACCTCAGGGGAGTGTTTGTCAAGAATTTGAAACCATAGGGGGTTGTTTGTTAATAACCCTATATATAATGAAGGGTAATTTACACAAAACCCTTGTGATTTCAGGATTTAATCACAAAATCCCCTGTCGTTCACCAAATCCCCTGGCATTTCAGATTTTAATTAAATACCCCCCTCCTTCCAAAAATAGTCAATTTTTATGTCAAAATGACTTAAATGCCCATGATATAAAAATTATACTTTATGAGTAATTTGCACCAAAACCCTCCGAGTTTCAAATTTTAATCAAAAAAAAAAAATCAACCATTTTAAAGTTTTGTTTTTAAACGAAAAAAAAAATTCGGCCGATTTTTTTTTTCATATTAAAATTGTCTTAAAACAAAAAAAAAAAAAATCGACCATTTTAAAATTTTATTTTTTAACAAAAACAATTTTGGCCGATTTTTTGTTTAAATTTTTTCTTTAAACGAAAAACAAATTCCGCCTTGGACTTTTTTCATTTAAATTTTTTTCTTTTTTATTTTTTTAACTTTTCAACATTAATTGGTAGTTCGAAAGATTTTTTTATTGTATTATTTATAATGATATATAATATTGTATTTTATTACTTATTATATTTATTATGAGCATTATGAATTTTTTAGTGACTTTTTGAATCTGATGGGTTATTTGATTAAAATTTGAAACTCAGTGGGTTTTGATGGAAATTACTCATAAAGTATAATTTTATGCCATGGACATTTAAGTCATTTTGACATAAAATTTGGCTGCTTTTGGGAGGAGGGGGTATTTGATTAAAATTTGAAATGTCAGGGGATTTGGTGAATGAAAAAAAATTTTGTGATTAAATTCTGAAATTACGGGAGTTTTGTGTAAATTACCGTGATAATAATAATCAACTTTCTCTAATTGTTTGAATATATAACTCAATCATCCATTTTTTAATAGTTTTATCCCGCTAATCTTAGTATTGAATATTCATATAAATGCTTTCAACTTACATTACGATCACCATCCAAATTCAATTCTATAAGGAATTGGCTTTTTTTTTTTTAATATTATTTCTGTAAGGAATTTGGTCTTCATACGATTATACTTATTTGCAATTAACTGTAATCCTTCTTTCTAAATGTCTATTAACTTGTCATTAAATATTTGACTATTCAATTAATGATGGTTCATGACTCATGAGGTGCATGCTGGTGCAACTATAGTCAGGTCAATATTGCTGCTCAATTTATATTATTATATGTTCTTAAATATATACCAGGTGGGGCAGTCAAAATGTATGCATCTGTAGCATGACGCCAAGTGTTAAATTTCTCATAATATAAGATTAAATTAAATTAAGTGGCTACTTTCTATGTGTCGTGCCAACAGGTTCGTACTTTTATTTTTGTTTTTGTTTTTCTATATCAATTTGAACTCTATGTTATGTTTCACTTTATAAAAACGTGAATACGATGTCAAATACAGCATGTCAAAAAGGTCGGCAGAATGTCTGTTTAACTTGATTTTATTAATGTTGAAACAGTGAGAGTACTTTTATCCCCATATATATATATATATACATGTATATGCGTGTGATCATTTCTACTCTGTCATTTCCTTTAATTTCTAGAGGTGTCAACCATATCTTGAGCATTCTTTCCCTAGCAACGTCACACTACACCAGTTCTTTTCATCTGTCTTGGTCAATGTTGGAATATACTCCACTCGGTCACTTTTTTATGAAAAATTTCTAATATTCGTTGCGATTTTTTCAACCTAAGAAATAAATGAAACAAAAAAATTATTTATGTGGTACCCAAATCCTTTTAATTCATCTCATGTTCATATTGTGTTACATTTTATCAGTTCTCCCAAATTTTATAATACTAATGATAAAAAATTTGACGATCAAACAAATTGAATTAATTTCATGTGTAAGAGATCAGGTCATTATTATGAATAAAAAACTAATGAAATTAATATATAATAAATTTATGGAGTGTTATAATTTAGTCGTAATTGCATAATGTAGGAACATTTATTTGTAATGACGTGTTTCGGATAAAAAATCATGTTAAGTATTGTGAGTCTTGATTTGAGTTAATCAAGTTTAAAGTGGTGAAGAATATAAGATATGTGAAACGAAGTTGATCGAAAATGGCGCTGCAAAGAAATAAAAAGAAGTTGAATTTTCTAAAGCGCCGAGTACGCGAGAATTGTCTACCGAAGACTTGAGATTTTGACTTACCGATAACTCAAACATTCATTACCGAGTACTAAAGATTGTGCGTCTTGGCGCACACCATGGCGTGTATTCCAAGGAATTTTGTGCGCCATCCCACGCCATTGGAATATTACCGAGTACTCGAGAAAACAAGGGTCAAGTACTCTAGATTTGGTTTTCGAGTACTCGAAGCGTAGTTCTCGAGAACTCGTAGCTGCCAACTTTAGTTTTTAATTAAGGATTATTCTAATACCTTAAAGACTCTTATTCACTTAAGGACATGTTTATGAGTTAATATTGGTATATTGATATATATTTGGAAACTTTATGGTCAAAAGGTTATGATGCAGGAGGATCAACACAAGGATGGCAGGAAATCGTAATCTGCTGTTTTCCTTTTCAAATCTCTATTTTTAGTTAATTTTTGCTATTTAGGGTAATTTTCTATTTGTCAATTAGGAATTGATTCTGAACCCGATTTGGGCCAGATTTTTGGTAATCTTTTGATTTCTTTCCTTGTTTCGTTTTGGTAAGACTTTTAGGGTTTTGCTAATTTTGGTAAAATCCTTGATTTTCAGCTATTTAAACCCGGCTTGTGGGTTGTTTTAAATTAGTTTTGAATATTAAGAATTTTATTGAATTCAGAGTGTTTTCTGAATTTTGGGTCCAATTTCTCCCTTTTCTTTCTTGCAAATTACCCGTTGCGCTAGCCTGCAGAATAATCTTTATTCTGTCCGGTGTCAATTGGTATCAGAGCTCAGCATCTTCCTGTGGCGGTTTTTTTCCATCAGTTTTCGATGGCTAATAATCGTGGTCGTGGTCGTGGTGGTCGTCGTGGGCAGGTTCCGATTGAGGAAGTCCCGCACCGTGATCGTAACGTTCAGGATGTTATGATTGAAGATTTGCTGAGGCAAGTGGCAGAGTTAACCCAGCGCCTGGCGGCGCAGGAAATCGGTAATCATGATGTGGAAGATTCTGATACCGACAATTCCACCTTCGAAAATCCGTATCCACCGTTATGGCCAATATTTTCGGAAGATTCTTATTCCGAAGATGATTGGTTGAAAACCGATACTTTCGTTGGAGAGCCAGTGTATGACACAGAAGGAGATGATGATGTGTTGTATGGGGACGGCCATGAAACTCTGGTCATTCCTAAGAGCCTCCTGACTCCCAGAAGCGATTCCAAAGATGATTGGTTGAGAACCAATGTTTTCCATACAACCTGCACCATAGCCGACAAAGTCTGCAAGATGATTATTGACAGTGGCAGTTGCGAGAACGTAGTCTCTAAAGACGTTGTCCGAAAGAAGGGTTCTCCCTCGTCAGTCTCTATGATGTCTTCTTCTGCATTTAATCAGCCGATGTTTCCGTCGTCTAATGGTCAACATCTTCGAGGCATCCATGAGCAAGTGAAACTGGCCATTCACGAGAGCAATGCCAAGTACAAAACTCGAGCGGACAGTCATCATCGTCAGGTACTTTTTGATGTTGGTGATTTTGTTTGGGTTGTATTAACTCGTGATCGTTTCCCTGTTGGCGAGTATAATAAGCTTAAGGAGCAGAATATTGGACCTTGTGAGATATTGCAGAAGATTAATGACAACGCATACAGGTTGTGTCTCCCTAGTCACTTGAAAACATCTGATATCTTTAATGTGAAACACCTGAGTCTTTGTTTTGCGGATTCTGTTGATGCTGCTATGAACTCGAGGACGAGTTCTTTCCAACCCGGGGTGACTGATGCAGGAGGATCAACACAAGGATGGCAGGAAATCGTAATCTGCTGTTTTCCTTTTCAAATCTCTATTTTTAGTTAATTTTTGTTATTTAGGGTAATTTTCTATTTGTCAATTAGGAATTGATTCTGAACCCGATTTGGGCCAGATTTTTGGTAATCTTTTGATTTCTTTCCTTGTTTCGTTTTGGTAAGACTTTTAGGGTTTTGCTATTTTTGGTAAAATCCTTGATTTTCAGCTATTTAAACCCGGCTTGTGGGTTGTTTTAAATTAGTTTTGAATATTAAGAATTTTATTGAATTCAAAGTGTTTTCTGAATTTTGGGTCCAATTTCTCCCTTTTCTTTCTTGCAAATTACCCGTTGCGCTAGCCTGCAGAATAATCTCTATTCTGTCCGGCGTCAGGTTAAGTCTTGGAGGACAAGAAAAAGACTTGGAGATTAAGAAGTCTTTTTACAAAATTGAATATTCCTATTCCATAAGTTAAGATTTCTCTCTCTATAAATATGAGAAGATATTGAGAAGAGAAGATAAGTCTTTAGAGATATGTAATTCTTCTATAGAAAAGATCTTCCTCCAAAGAGAGAGACAAAGAGAAAAATATTGAGTGATTATTCATCTTCTAGTTCTCTCTTATTTTTGGGATTTTCCATTTTTGCTACAACACATGAAATCTTTATGCATAATTGGATGATCTAGATACAGAAAAATCTACACACCATCTGTTGCACTGTGTATGCATTGATCCGTGAGAAGCGGAGCCGTTAGAGTACGGAGATTGGAGCGAGAACTTCGTGATAGTGCGAGTGATTCAAGACTTTCAGACGTCGAGTAATAAACGGAAAATCAGAGTGATTGTAAGTCCTAACTTCATAGTCTATGTACTTCTTGATTTATAGTACATCGATACCAGAGGATATCCGTGATTTTTACTTGGAGCATTTTCCAAGGTTTTTCACGTAAAAATATTGGTGTCGTCTTTACCTTATTTTCTGCACTCATATTTATTATTGCGTGATATGGATTATTAAAGAATTGAATTAAAATTCACTATTCCGCAATTAATATTTTAATTTGTCAATTAACCCATAAAAAATCTATTCACCCCCTTTAGGCTTAGTTTACCATCTCCTAGGTAATTTCAATTGGTATTAGAGCGGGTTTGCCCCGATTTAGGTTAATGACCTAGGGTTATATCTTTAACTTAGGTGATAGACGTACTTCATGAAGGAAGTTCCGTTACTAGGTCGTCTTTATTTGATGGCTCAAATTACACATATTGGAAAGCTAGGATGAGAGTGTTCTTGAAAGCTATAGATGAGAGAGTTTGGCTTACCATAGAGGTAGGATACTCACCTTCCACTGTGATGAATGATACTACGAATAAAACTAAAATAAAACTTTCAAGTGAATGGACTCCCGCTGAGTCGAATAGTACTAATTGGAACTCCAAAGCTTTGTGTGCTCTATTTAATGCTGTAACCGAGAATGAGTTTAAGGGAATTGCCACGTGCAAAATTGCTCAAGAAGTGTGGGATATTCTTCAAGTTACTCATGAATGGACTTCAATCGTTAAACAATCGAAACTTTAACTGTTACATTCACAGTTTAAACAGATTAGGATGGAGGAGGATGGAGCTTTTGCTGATTTTGAGGCTAGACTAACCAACATAGTAACTAGTAGCCACAATCTAGGAGAGCCCATTCCTGAGACTACTATAGTGAAAAATATTTTTAGGTCTCTACCTGAACGTTTCGTTCTAAGGTTTCTATCATCTCAGAAATAATGAATTTTAAAGAAATTAAACTTGAAGAATTGGTTGGAAATCTAAAGTCTTATGAGATGAAGATGTGTGCTAAATACCCAAGAAGTTTAACGACATAAAAGAGAAAAACATAGCTTTTAAAATCATTAAGGAGGATCCTATTAAGTCTGATGAGGAGGGTGATAGTAGTCCAAGATAGGTTGACGACCTCATGAAATAGTTTCATAAGTTTTTAAAATCTTTTCATATGGTCAAGAAATGAATAAAGGTCAAAAATTTGGAGATAAATTATATGATTTTAAAAATAAAAATAAAGTCCAAAATCATAATGACAAGGTGACCCTAAAAATAAGAAACCTCTGTAAGAACATTTATACTATTATTTGTGTTTGACATGTTCTAGACAATAACCATGTTGAGTGAATTGTCATGTTGAGAGTTTTGTGTATTTAGAGTTGTTAGTATGTTCGTTTCTATCTTGAGAAAGAAGTCAAGGAGTGTGTCAAAGCAAAGAAAGCTACCGGAGGGCAAAATCGTCATTTCCAGACATCGTTACTTCACCAGAGGGAAAACATGTCATTTCCAGACATTATGACTTCATCCAAAAGCATCGGGAGTTCGAGATGACCAGTCTAGCTCAACTATGAAAAAACTGTAAAAGATGCAACATACCTATGTTGTCAGAGGCAAAAAGAGGCAGAATAGCTCTAACCTACGCTTTGGTTTTTGGAGTTGGGAATGGACCCTACGCCTTAGACCTATGCCCAAGCGTAGGTCCCAATGCTCGGTCATGTGATTACTTGTTTCACATGATTTGTTTCGGGGTGCTTTCGAATTTTTCCAGTTTGGTCATTACCTCTATGTATTGACATAAACACATATTTACATCATATTTTAGAGGATTTATCAAGGTATTGTGAAATTACGTAAGAGGGCAAGGTTATGATTTTCTATGACTTGGTCTATAAATACCAAGGTTCTACAAGAGAGGAGGTTACGTCTTTGAAAGATCTCTGCAGTATTCTATCATTCATATTATTCTACAGAGATATACATATAGAGAGATAAAATATCATTGAGTGATTAGAGATATACAAGTTCTATATTGTTTATGGACATTTTCAATCGTGCTTCTACATCGACGATTTCTATGCACAATTGAATGCTAAAAAATTCACCCACCGTTTATTGCAACAAGGTTGTTTTGATCCATTCGGGTACGAAGTGATTAGAGGATTTGAGACCACGAGTAGAGAAAGGCAAAACAGTCGTGATTTGTGAGTCTCTTATAGTGTCTGGCGGAGCAAGCGTGCTTCGTGAAGTACAAGTGATTCAAGGGTTTCAGACCGCGAGTAAAGGAAGACAAATTAGGAGTGATTGTAAGTTTAAAACTCTCATAGAGTCTATAATTATTGATTCATAGTGTATCGGTACCTAAGTGTACCCATGGTTTTTTCCTTGGAATATTTCCTTGGTTTTTCCACGTATAATTCTCTGTGTCGTCTCTTGCCTTATTTTCTGCACTATATAAATGTTTGTTTGATATTGCTCGATAGATCTATTTTTGGAATTAAATTGAAAATTAGGGTTTGTGATTAGTTAAAATTGAATTTCCGCTAAATAATTTTAATTGTTCATAAAATCGACAAAAAGCATATTCACCCCCCTCTAGGTTGTTTTTCACTATCGTCTAGGTAATTTCAATTGGTATCAGAACGTGGTTGCCCCTTTTAGGTTAATTACCTAGGGTTAGATTCTATACTTAGATAATGGAGATGCCTCGTGAAGAAGGTTCCATATATAAGTCCCCTTTGTTTGATGACTCAAATTAAACATATTGGAAAGTGAGAATGAGAGAGTTTTTAAAATCTTTAGATGAGAGAGAGTGGAATGTTGTTGAACTAGGATATTCACCTCCTACTGTGAAAGACGATGCGACCAATGAATCAACACCAAAACCATCAAGCGAGTGGACTGCTGTCGAGACGAATAACGCGAATAAGAACTCGAAGGCGTTGAATGCGTTATACAATGCTAGAACTCTGAGTAAGTTCAAGAGGATTGCTACGTGCATAATTGCCAAGGAAGCTTGGGACATTCTCCAAGTCACTCATGAAGGAATGTCAAAGGTGAAATAATTAAAGCTTCAAATTTTGAATTCTCAATTTGAACAGCTAAAGATGAAGGAGGATGAGGTCTTCGCAGACTTTGAGGCTAGGTTAACTAATATTGTAGCAGGTTGTCATAACCTAGGAGAGCCTACTCATGAGACTACTATAGTAAAGAAAATCCTTAGGTCTTTTCCTGAACATTTTCGATCTAAGGTCATTGTTATCTCATAAATCATGAGTCTTAAAGTAATTAAGGTTGAAGAATCGGCTAGAAATTTAAAATCTTATGAGATGGAGATGTTAAAAAATCCCCCTAAGAACATTAGTGTCACAAAAGAGAAGAGCATAGTTTTCAAAACCACTAGGGAGGATCATGTTGAACTTGAGGAAAAAAGTGAGTTGAGTCTGAATAATATTGCTATGTTTGCTAAGAGGTTGAACGAATTTGTTAGGGCTAAACATAATGGCCATGGACAAAAATTTGGGAATAAGTTGGGTGAGTCTAGAAGTAGAAATAAGACTCAAATTAGGAAGGACAATTTTGATCCTAAAAAGAAGAAACCCAAATGTTTTGAATGTCAAGGATATGGTCATATAACTGCAGAGTGTGCAAACACTCTGAAGAAGTCCAAAGGATTAGTTGTCAGTTGGGATGATGACTCTGACAATGGATCAACTAGTGATGCGATAGAATCAGAAGTAGGTGATGATTCTGAGAATTTCACTATGTTTGTTGTACAGAGCAAGGAGGTTAACGAAGTTGCTTCAAGTTTAGTGATGTCTGAAGAGGAAGGTTCTGAGAGTGATGAAGATTGTGATGAAATACTTCAAGAGTCTTATGATAAATTACTTAATAAGACCACATAACTTCACAAGAATCACATGAAATTGTTGACTAAAAGTCTTAACATGGACAAAGAACTGCATTCTTTAAAAGACGAATTAGCCAATAGTTCTCAAACTCTAAATCTTCTACAGACCCAAAAGGCCAAGTTGATTGAAGATTTGAATAAGTCTGAAATTGAAAAAACTGAGGCTTTGAAGTTAATAGATGGTCTCAATAAGGAATTGGTTGAGAAATCTACTAAGATTGAAAATTTGGAAAAAAAGCTGAAATATGCTAACTCAACTGTTTAGAAGTGGTCTAGTGGAACTCTTAAGCTTAATCATATGTTGAGTGTAGGAAAGTCCGCAGGAAATACAAAGGGACTAGGTTTTGTTAGAGTGTTGCAAAATTCGAATGTTGCTGCAAAAACCACCTTTGTAAAAGCCTTCCAAGTAGCTTCAAGTTCTTCAAAAGGAAATTGAAATTGGAATCGTAGGGTTTAATCCTATGTCAAAAGACCTGTTGAAAACAAGCTTTCCCTTACCCCTAGATATCCTAGGAAATCAACTGATGGAGTCCGGAGGTTTGTTCCTATTGGTCATCACTGTGGTGTCAGTGGTCACATTCGACCAAGGTGTTTGAAGTTAAGAGGGAACACTCAACAATCAATGAAGGAACAAAAAGTTCAACATGGAGATCGTGTTCAAGATCAAATTCGAATGTTGAATGAAGAAATGAAGATTTTGTCAAGATTAGCAAAAGGAGCTTCGAAGATGAAGAAGGTTTGGTTGAGAAAAAGTGAGCTATAATGTCTTGTAGTTCATACTTCACTTAGAGCACGCAATTCTACATCTTGGTATTTGGATAGTGGATGTTCGAGACATATTACTGGAGATAAGTCATTTTTTGGATTTCTCGAGGACTGTCATGGTGGGATAGTCACTTTTGGTGATGGAGAGAAGTCGAAGGTTCTAGGCAAAGGTACCATTGTGGTTTCTGGTCTACCTAAACTAGAAGATGTATTTTACGTAGAGGGTCTTAAAGCGAATTTGTTGAGCATAAGTCAGATATGTGATAACAATCATAATGTCACTTTTTCTCCTAATAAATGTTCAATCATTGACTCTTCTGGGAATTGCGTAATAGAACGTATACGTTCAACTGATAATTGTTATTGCATTGTTCCTAATTCTGACTTGTTATGCAATAGAGTTAAACTTTATGAAGTTGAAATCTGGCATCAGCGGATGGGACATGTTAAATTTCTTGAATTAACAAAAATTACTAAGAGTGAAATTATTAAGGGAGTCTCTAAGATTGGTTATGCGAAAGGAGTTGTGTGTGGATCATGTCAGAAGGGTAAACAAGTTAGATGTCAACACAAAAAGACAAATTTCATTGGTACTTTTAGAACTTTAGAGTTGTTGCATATTGATTTAATGGGTCCCACTAGGACCATGAGCAAAGAAAGAAAGAATTATATTTTTGTCATGGTGGATGATTATTCAAGATTTGTATGGGTTGAATTTCTAAGTGAAAAGTCTGAAGCTCCTGAAAGTTTTAAGAGAATTTGTTTAAAAATTTAGATTGAGAAGAATTGTTCCATTTATAGAGAAATGAGTGATCATGAAAGGGAGTTTGAAAATTTAGAAATTGAAGTGTTTTGTGAAGAAAGAGGAATAAAACATGAATTTTAAGCACCTAAAACTCTTCAACAAAATGGAGTAGTTGAGAGGAAGAATAGGGTTATTCAAGAAATGACCAATGCTATGTTACAGGGTAGGAATGTTCCTAGGTATTTTTGGGTTGAGGCGGTGAACACAGTGTGTTACACCTCGAACAGAGTTTATCTTAGGCTTGACACCTTAAAAACTCCTTATGAACTGTGGAATGGCAAGAAACCCAATGTAAAGTATTTCAAAGTTTTTGGAGCAAAATGTTATATTCTTAGAGATCGTGAATCTATTGGGAAGTTTGAGTCTAAGAGTGATGAATGAATATTTTTGGGTTATTCATTGACTAGTCGAACATATAGGGTTTTTAACCTTAGAAATCAAATGATGATGGAATTTTTCAATGCAGTGGTTGATGACTCATGTATTGATGAGTCCCCAACGTCTGCTGAAGAGGAAGCTGGTGAGCCATTCTTTATATTGGATAATGATTCTTCTGAGGTTGAAAAAGAGGACAATGTGATTAGTAATGATACTTCAAGTCTTGCAAAATCACATGATTCAATTGGTGATGTTCAGCCTACACCGTCTAAGGAACCATCTGCAAGGGTAAAGTTGTACCATCCTTTGGGTAATGTTATAGGATCTATTGATCGGATGATGGTGACACGGAGAAATGCTAGGAATGAGGTTTCGTATGCATGCTATAAATCTTCTTTGGAACCTAAAAATGTCAAAGAAGCTCTTCAAGATAGTGGGTGGATAAATGCTATGCAAGAAGAACTTTAGTAGTTTGTTAAGAATGATGTATGGTAACTTGTGCCTAGACCGAATGAGATAAATGTGATTGGTACCAAGTGGATATTCAAGAATAAAAAAGATGAACATGGTACAGTAGTTAGGAATAAGGCTAGGCTTGTTGCTCAAGGTTATACTCAGTTGGAAGGTATTGACTTTGATGAGACATTTGCTCCTGTAGCGAGACTTGAATCTATTCGAATTTTGTTTGCTATTGCATGTCATCTTTGATTCAAGTTGTATCAAGTGGATGTGAACAGTACATTTTTTAATGGTTTTCTTCATGAGGAAGTTTATGTGGAGCAGCCCAAAGGATTTGAAGATCCTTATTGTCTAGATCATGTTTACAGGTTGAAAAAGGCTTTATACGGGTTAAAGCAAGCTCCTAGAACTTGGCATGAAAGGTTGACTGATTACTTGTTGGGGACAAGTTTTACTCTATGGAGAGTGGACAAAACACTATTTATTCAAAAAATTAAAAGTGATACAGTTGTTGCTCAAATCTATGTTGATGACATTGTGTTTGGGTCCACTTCTGATAAGTTTGCTCATTATTTTGGAGATTAAATGAAACATGAATTTGAGGTGAGCATGATTGGTGAATTGAACTTCTTTCTAGGGCTTTAAGTTAGGCAATTAAATGATGGGATTTTTGTTTCTTAAACTCGTTATGCCTTGGAATTGGTGAAGAAGTTTGGTTTGGAAAAGGCTAAGGATGTTCGCACTCCTATGAGTACAAGTGTTAAGCTTAGCTCAGATACTAAATGCAAAATGTCGATCCTACACTTTATAGGAGTATGATTGGGAGTTTGTTGTATTTGACTGCCAGTCGACCTGACATAACTTTTATAGTTGGTTTGAGTGCACGTTACTAGGCATGTCCTGAGGAGTCTCATATTACTGTTGTGAAAAGCATTATCAAATATGTTAAAGGGACTGTGAATTATGGACTGTGGTATCTATCAGGTACTAATACTGATATCGCATCTTTCTCTGATGTTGATTGGGCCGGTAATGTTGATGATAGAAAAAGTACCAGTGGAGGGTGTTTTTATGTTGAAAATTGCTTAGTTGCTTGGCATAACAAGAAGCAAAATTGTGATTCTCTTTCCACTGCCTGAGACTGAGTATATAACAATTGGTAGTTGTTGTACTCAGGTTTTGTGGATGCGTTAAATGTTGCAGGATTATGGTTTTTCTCAAGGTACAATGACTATATTCTGTGATAACATAAGTGCAATAAATATTTCTAAAAATCATATTCAACACTCTAGGACAAAGCATATAGATATTTGACATCATTTCATTTATGATCTTCCTGAAGATGGTATAGTGTCTCTAGAGTTCATATCCACAGATTCTCAGTTACACATACCTTTACAAAACTATTAGATTTTCAAAAGCATGTTAGTCTTAGGAAATCTATTGGTATGCTTCTTTAGAATAAATATCTTCTTATCTATCATTCTAGGAGCACATTGCATTATTTTCCTAGAATTGATAAGTAATCATGCATTTGTATTATTTTTATTCATGCATGCATTTTATGTTGAAATAAATGACAATAAAAATTTTGAGACTGTTCAGCTTGGCTAGATTACAAAATTTGTCATATTTTACTCTATTTTCACATTTACTTATCTCATTATGCATATGTGAAGTAGATGTATCAGTCTGACCAAAGATTTTTGGATAATCACTTGACATGATTATTTTATGTTACAGAACTTTAATCATAAGTGCTAGTTGTTTCGGTGATGATTATAATGCCTGCTGAATCTGTTTTTTTTATTTAACCCGAAGTGGTATGAAGATTCATGAGCTATGCTAGACTGATCTATGCATGAAATATATATATTTTTGCATGAGTATGAATGTTGTGGTGATGTTGAAAAAAATGAGATGTTTAAAATATTAAAAATGCAAAAAATAATTCTTCGATCTGAGTAACCGGGCCTCTTGCCTCAGTAAGCATTGAGTGTTCGCATAAAAAGGGGAGAAGACTAATGAGTATAAATCCCATGGAAGAAGCTCAGGCCCAGTTGGTCGGGACTAAAAATCTTCGCTGGAAAGTCCAGAGCTTAGAAAGACAAAAAGGGATATGGTGAAAAAGTTGAAAAGATGAGAATAAGGAAATTGTGTGACAAAAAGAAAAAATATTTTGCCTTCTAGTTTAGATCTTGGATTGAATTATCATCACGGTTGGTGGAGAGATTATCAGCTTTAGAATGTATTATTTTCATCTTACCTTACTGCTTGCACATGAGAATTTTCATATATATATATTTGTAAAACTTAACTTGTGCATTCTTGAGTTTACAAGATATGTGTGCTGATTTTCTTCTATACCATATGTATAATGGTCGAGTTAAATATGAGAATATGATGTGTTAATGATTGGCTTTGTGTTGCTACTACCTTGCTCACAGATTTCTAAAAACAAAATATTTTGTTTTATTTTTATTCATGACATTTTGCATTCATGCAGTAGTAGTAGGGTCATGCATAGTAGAGATTTCTGTTACCCTAAGAATTTGAATATGATCTGATAAGAGTTCTATATCTTGGTATTTTTTTATTAAGTACTTCCTTGCATCTCTTTACATTGTTGATATAACATATACTCTTTTTGCTTGACATTTCAGTGACAACAAGGGGGAGAAGTATTAAGTGAGGGGGAGAGATTGAGAGATTGTTTAATTGATTCAGAGGGAGAAGTATTTAACAAGGGAGAGTTTATTCTTAGGGGGAAAATGATGATCATTATGTGTGTATTGTTGTTATGATTTTCGGATGATCATTATGTTGATTTATATCTGATTTCCACACTTGTGTTTAATGGTTTGTTCAGTGTTGTGGTTATAGGATTCGTTGACCGTCATGAAAGCAATGTGACAGTTTATATCTATGTTTGTCGGTGTGTGTTCATAGGTACAGATGTTATGTTGTTATTTGTGAGAAAACATGGTTTTGTCTCAGAAATGCCAAGGGGGAGATTGTAAGAACATTTATACTATTATTTGTGTTTGGCATGTTCTAGACAATAACAATGTTGAGTGAATTGTCATGTTGAGAGTTTTGTGTATTTAGAGTTGTTAGTATGTTCGTTTCTATCTCGAGAAAGAAGTCAAGGAGTGTGTCAAAGCAAAGAAAGCTACCGGATACCGGAGGGCAAAATCATCATTTCCAGACAACGTTACTTCATCGGAGGGCAAACATGTCATTTCCAGACATTATGAATTCATCCAAAAGCATCGGGAGTTTGAAATGACTAGTCTACCTCAAATGTGAAAAAACTGCAAAAGATGCAACAGACCTACGTTGTCAGAGGCAAAAAGAGGCAGAATGGATCTAACCTACGCTTTGGTTTTTGGAGCTGGGAATGGACCCTATGCCTTACACCTACGCCCAAGCGTAGGTCCCAATGATAGGTCACGTGATTACTTGTTACGGAAGATTTATTTCGGGGTGCTTTCGGATTTTTCCAGTTTGGTCCCTACCTCTATGTATTGACATATACACATATTTACATCAGATGTTAGAGGATTTATCAAGGTATTGTGAAATTACGTAAGAGGGCAAGGTTAGGGTTTTCTATGACTTGGTCTATAAATACCAATGTTCTACAAGAGAGGAGGCTACGTCTTTGAGATATCTCTACAATATTCTATCGTTCATTTTCTTCTACAGAGATATACATATAGAGAGATAAAATATCATTGAGTGATTAGAGATATACAAGTTCTATCTTGTTTTTGGACGTCTTCAATCGTGCTTCTACATCGACGATTTCTATGCACGATTGAATGGTATAGTTGCTAAAAAATTCACACACTATTTATTGCAACAAGGTTTTTTTGATCCGTTCGGGTATGGAGCAATTAGAGGATTTCAAACT
Organism: Cornus suecica; assembly: GCA_963922005.1. Lineage (NCBI taxonomy): Eukaryota > Viridiplantae > Streptophyta > Magnoliopsida > Cornales > Cornaceae > Cornus > Cornus suecica. The sequence goes on from OY998243.1 coordinate 58,056,199, forward strand.
GCAAGTAGAGAAAGGCAAAACAACCGTGATTTGTGAGTCTCTCATAGTATCTGGTGGAACAAACGTGCTTCCTGAAATACGAGTGATTTAAAGGTTTCAGACCGCGAGTAGAGGAAGGCATATCAAGAGTGATTGTAAGTCTAAAACTCTCATAGAGTCTGTAATTGTTGATTTATAGTGCATCGGTACCTGAGTGTACTTGTGGTTTTTTCCTTGGAATGTTTCCTTTGTTTTTTCACGTATAATTCGCTGTGTCTCTATTGCCTTATTTTTTGCACTATATTGATGTTTGGTTGATATTGGTTGATAGATCTGTTTTTGGAAAGATAACAATATACCCCATAAGTTGTTCTTCCTTGGGATAGTTTAAAGAACCTACTGACTCTACTGTCCTATCTTCATTAAAATTACGACGAGTGTAATGTTGATAGAAGCTCTGCAAAATGTAGATCTACATGTAGATCTCATTATGAATAAAGAATAAAAGACTCTAGGGAGAATGATTATTACTGAAATTACCTAAACGATGGTGAAAATAGCCTAGGGGGTGCGAATAGGCTTTTTGTGGATTTATTGACAAATTAATATTTAATTGCGAAAAAGTCAATTTTAATCCAATCACAACCCTAATTCTCAAACCACATCATTCAAGCAATATCAAGTAAACATTAATATAAGTGCAAAAAATAAAGCAAGAGACGACACAGAAAATTATACGTGGAAAAATCAAGGAAACGTTCCAAGGAAAAAACCACGGGTACACTCAGGTACCGATGCACTATGAATCAACAATTACAGACTCTATAAGAGTTTTAGACTTACAATCACTCCTGATATGCCTTCCTCTACTCGCGGTCTGAAACCCTTGAATCACTTGTACTTCATGAAGCACGCTTGCTACGCTAGACACTATGAGAGACTCACAAATCACGCCTGATTTGCCTTTCTCTACTTGAGGTCTGAAATCCTCAAATTGCTCCGTACTCGAACGGATCAAAGCAACCTCGTTGCAATAAACGGTGTGTGAAATTTTCAGCAACTATACCATTCAATTGTGTATAGAAATCGTTGATGTAGACGCACGATTGAAGACGTCCAAAAATAAGATAAAACTTGTATATCTCTAATCACTCAATGATATTTTCTCTCTTTATATCTATCTCTGTAGAAGAATATGAACGATAAAATACTACAGAGATCTCTCAAAGACGTAGCCTCATCTCTTGTAGAACCTTGATATTTATAGACCAAGTCATAGAAAACCCTAACCTTGCCCTTTTGCATAATTTCACAATACCTTCATAAATTCTCTGAAATATGATATAAATATGTGTATACGCTTATACGTAGAGGTTTGAAGTCATTGATCACTTAAAAACTCGAAGTAGGGACCAAACTGGAAAAATCCGAAAGTACCCCGAAACAAATCTTGCATAACAAGTGATTACGTGACTAAGCATTGGGACCTATGCTTGGGCGTAGGTCTATACTTGGGACCAACACTTGGGTGTAGGTCTAGGGTGTAGGGTCCATTCCCAGCTCCAAAAACCATAGCGTAGGTTAGAGTCATTCTGCCTCTTTTTACCTTTAACAACGTAGGTATGTTATATCTTTTGCAGTTTTTTTTCATATTTGACCTAGACTGGTTATCTTGAACTCCCGATGCTTTTGGATGAAGTCATAATGTCTAGAAATGACATTTTTGCCCTCCGGTGAAGTAACGATGTCTGGAAATGACAATTTTGCCCCCCGGTAGCTTTCTTTGCTTTGACACACTCCTTGACTTCTTTCTCGAGAAAGAAACGAACATACTAACAACTCTATTGCAAATACATAAAATTCTCAACATGACAATTCACTCAACATGATTATTGTCTAGAACATGCCAAACACAAATAATACTATAAATGTTCTTACAATCTTCCCCTTGGCATTTCTGAGACAAAACTATATTCTTGCAATATAGCCTCACAAATAACAACAAAACATCTATACCTATAAACACACACTGATAATCACAGATATAAACTATCACCTTGCTTTCATGACGACCAATCCTGTAACGACAACACTGAATAAACCATTAAACGTAAGTGTGGAAAATAGATATAAACCAACATAATGATTATTAGAAAATTATAACAACAATGCACACATAATGATCATCATCCTCCCCCTAAGAATAAACTCCCCCTTGCTAACAATCTCTCCCCCTCACTTAATACTTCTCCCCCTTTTTGTCACTGAAATGTCAAGTAAAAAGAGTATATGCCATAACAACAATGTAGAGAGATGCAAGGAAGTACTCAATGAAAAACACCAAGATATGGAACTCTTATTAGATCATATATAAGATTCATGACCCTACTACTAATGCATGAATGCAAACTGTCATGAATAAAAGTAAAATAAAATATTTTTGTTTTTAGAAATATGTGAGCAAGGTAATAGAGACACAAAGCCAATCATTAAAATATCATATTCTCATATTTAACTCGACCATTATATACATGGTATAAAAGAAAATTAGTACACATACCTTGTAAACTCAAGAATGCACAAGTCAAGATTTATAAATATATATATATATATATATAAATTCTCATGTGCAAGCACTAAGGTAAGATGAAAACAAATCATACTAAAGCTGATAATCTCCCCACCAACCGTGATAATAATTCAATCCAAGATCCAAACTAGAAGGCAAAAAATAAAAAAATACTTTTTCTTTGTCACGTAATTTCCTTCTTCACATCTTGTCAACTTTTTCACCATATCCCTTTTTGTCTTTCTAAGCTCTGGACTTTCCAGCGAAGATTTTTTAGTCCCGACCAACTTTTTCCATGGGATTTATGCTCATTAGTCTTCTCCCATTTTTACGCGAACACTCAATGCTTACTGATGCAAGAGACCCAGTTACTCAGATTGAAAAATTAATTTTTGCATTTTTGATATTTTAAACATCTCATTTTTTTCAAACTCACCACAACATTCATACCCATGCAAAAAATATTTCATGCATAGACCAATCTAGCATAGCTCATAAACCTTCATACCACTCCAGGTTAAATAAAAAAATTAACAGATTCAGCAGGCATTATAATCATCACCGAAGCAACTAGCACTTGAGATTAAAGTTTTGTAACATAAAATAATCATGCTAAGTGATCATCCTAAAATCTTAGGTCAGTCTGATACCTCTACTTCACACATGCATAACAAATCCTGGAATAACAAACTGGAAAAATTCAAAAGCACCCCGAAACAAATCCTGCATAACAAGTGATCACGTGAACAAGCATTGGGAACTACTTGGGCGTAGGTCTAGGGCATAGGGTCTACTCCCAGCTCCAAAAACCAAAGCGTATGTTAGAGTCATTCTGCCTCCTTTTGCCTTTGACAACGTAGGTATGTTGCATCTTTTGCAAAAAAATTTCATATTTGAGCTAGACTGGTCATCTTGAACTCCCGATGCTTTTGGATGAAGTCATAATGTCTAGAAATGACATTTTTGCCCTCCAATGAAGTAACAATGTCTGGAAATGATAATTTTGCCCTTCAGTAGCTTTCTTTACTTTGACACACTCCTTGACTTCTTTCTCGAGATAGAAACGAACATACTAACAACTCTCTTGCAAATACACAAAACTCTCAATATGACAATTCACTCAACATGATTATTGACTAGAATATTCCGAACATAAATAATACAATAAATGTTCTTACAATTACCAATACTAAGGCTCTATATTTATAGATTTTGAATCAAGTTCTTGTTAGGAAGGAAATGACTTAATTTACAGCAAAATTTTGGAATAGGGATCATTAGAATGAAAAGTATTGACAAGGTAATAAGATTTAGTGCAAAATTTTCCCTAATTAAAAAATATTTCGTATTTATGGAAATTTTCATAAAATTCTCTTTTCTTTATTAGAAGCTACTAAAACTATATAATATACTATTATATTATAGTCAAAGTCCTATTTTGAAAGGAAAAATCAAAATACATAATTATATATATATATATATATATATATCTATATTTCCAAAAATAATAATTTTCAGGATCCACCGAGTACTCGGTAGGGAAGCTACCGAGTACTCAGTAGTTCTTGTACCAAAATATTTAAAAAACTAATTTTTTATTTAATAAATATATATATATATATAATATCTAATATAAACTTAAATAAAATATTTGAAATAAAATAAAATAAATATATATAATACATAAATAATTATATAAAATTAATTACAATATATATTTATATAAGTTAGAATTTGATAAAAATATTTTTGAAAAATTGTATCCTCCCCTCAAACTTATATTGTTATATCCTTATAATTGAAAATTAGATAAAATCAAAATGATTTGTTCCTCAAATACCAAAATATCAATTTTCATTAATTTTCTAATATTTTTTCGTATGAGTTCAAGTACAAAAATGCAAATAAAAAGTAATAAATCAAAAAGTACAAAATAACGATTCATGGCTTTGCCTTAGGAAATATCTATAATAACAAATATATGCCAGCACATGATCGACTAATCTCAAAATCCTACGATTCGGACGGTGGTGGTGGTGGTGGTGGTTGAGAAGTCGATGTGGAACCTTTTTCTATCAACGAATCGACTTTCATCGTTAGGTCCTCCAACTTCTTCGTTATCCCCTCTAGGTTTGCCATGATATTTAAATATTGTGCATTCGTTATCGACATGTTCTCTCATTCTCTCTCTCCTTCTTCCTTGCGTAGCTTTGATATCATGTTGTACCAACTAGAAATCTCAAAATACTTTGGTTTGTACTTATTTTTTCCTAGCTTCTCTATTGGCATATTATTATCTTGCACTAGTTTCATGGCTAAGGTCGGGAAGGAAACCACATATGATAAGGCATTAACTTTGGTCAGATTACTCATGTCGACCCATGCCTCATAGATGTTTGTCCAAAATAACATCCGGGATTGAAATCTAATGATCTTTTGCAAAGATTTCACTTTTCCTTTTGGAAAGATGCTTCAAAGAAATGAAGGGAATGTGCATAAGAAGTTCCAAGTCTTTGAAGATGTAATTGAGTATGGATTGTTCATTTATTGTGTTGATACAAGAGAGTTATTATGGATAAAGGAAGATTGAAACATGTCTCAACAAATATCTCCCATCTAAGAATTCAAATGTGGAGTAATAAGAGCATTTGGGTAGATAGAGAGAAGTGAAGAATGAGTAAAAATAAGTTTGGCCCATTTTTATCACTGCTGCTCCACCGAGTACTCGGTACTTCTTTTCTGCTGATTTTTAAATCCTTTCAAAATCACCTCATGGTACCGTCTTGGATTCTAAACACAAAATAAATAACTATAAAGACAATCACAGTAAAAAAAATCATAATTATACATACCCATTCAAGAGAACATGAACTCTCCCTAATGGTGCCTCTTTTTAACATCATCGGCCCGACGTTCATAGTTTTCTTTATTAATCTTTATCATAGGTGGGTTCTATCAAATCGATAGAATCCACACCTCCTAATTCATGGTTAATTTCTACAAAACATTCCAATTGTTGACCACATTTCTTATATCTTATTCTTTTCCTCGGACCTTTGAGTTTTAACGTACTAATACTAAATAATTGCTCGTCCGGAAAATAATCCATTAACGAAGTATTATCCATTGTAGATTCTACCACTGTTCTTGATAGGTGATCTGCCACTACATTTTCCGTACCCTTTTTATCGCATATTTCAATATCAAATTTTTGTAATAATAATATCCATCTAATAAGTCTAAGTTTGGAATATGTTTTCATTAATAAGTATTTTAAAGTTGCGTGGTCAGAGAAAATGACTACCTTGGTTCCTAACAAATATGATCTAAATTTGTCCAAGGCAAATACTATAGCTAGCAATTCTTTTTCAGTAGTAGTGTAATTAATTTGAGACTTTATCTTTTCGTTGTCTTAAAACTGCCCCTATAGCATAGTCAGATGCGTCACACATTAAGTCAAATGGTAGAGACCAATCGGACGGTTGTATTATTGGGGCAGTTGAGAGTAATTTACGCAACTTCTCAAAAGATTCTAGACATTCATTATTAAAATCAAAAGTTGCATTTTTAGCTAAGAGGTTGCATAATGGCCGAGATATTTTGCTGAAATCTTTAATAAATCTTCTGTAAAACCCGGTGTGACCTAGGAATGATCAAATTTGTTTAACAGATGTAGAAGGAGGTAGATTAGAAATTAATTCAAATTTAGCTTTATCTACTTCTATCCCTCTTTTTGAAATAATGTGTCCTAGGACTATACCCTCTTAAACCATAAAGTGGCTTTTCTCCCAAATTAATATTAGATTTTTTTCTTTACATCTTTGTAATACAAGTGCTAGATGTTTTAAACAATCTTCAAAAGTAGTTCCAAACACCGAAAAATCATCCATGAATACTTCTAGGAACTTTTCTACCATGTTCGAAAAGATTGACATCATACATTTTTGAAATGTTACGGGTGCATTGCATAAACCAAATGGCATTCTTCTATATACAAACGTAGCGTAAGGACAAGTGAATGTGGTTTTTTCTTGGTCTGTTGGATCAATTTCTAGTTTGTTATAGCCAGAATATTAATCTAGAAAATAGTAATAACTTTGTCCAGCTAAACGTTCTAAGATTTGATCAATGAATAGTAATGGAAAGTGATATTTTCTTGTGTGTATGTTTAATTTTCTATAATCGATACACATAAGCCACTTGGATGTGGTTCGTTGTGGGATTAACTCACCTTTTAAGTTTGACACGCCCGTGATACCGAATTTCTTTGGTATCATCTGTGTTGGACTAACCCATGAGCTATCAGATATGGGGTATATAATACCTGCATCGAGTAATTTTACTACTCCATTCTTTACCACCTCTTTCATATTAGGATTTAACCTACATTGCATCTCTCGTGTTGGTTTTGCATTATCTTCTAAGTTTATACGATGCATGTAAATCGAGGGATCAATTCCCTTCAAATCAACCACACTCCATCCAATTGCTTCTTTATGGTCAAATAATACTTAAACTAATTACTCTTCTTGTTTTTTAGTGAGATATGAAGAAATTATTACGGGAAGAGTATTTTTCGGACCTAAGAAAACATATTTGAGTTGTTTAGGTAATTCATTAAGTTCTAATTTTGGTGGAGATGTAAGTGATGGAATAGGGGGAGAACTTGAAATAATAGGTAATGGCTTATGAAGTTGATTCCAAGATTCACCATATAGTACGGTTTCTACAATTGTCACGTCCTCATTTTTGGATTGAACTTGTTCATCCCTATCTGTATTAATATCACCTGCCTCAGTTATTATTGTTTTCAAGACATCTTTCATTAATATTTCTTGCGCCACCTCTTCCACTAATTCATTTATTTCATCAATATTGAAACAATTGCTTTTTTCTAGAAGTTGGCTATTTGTATTAAACACATTTAATCTTAGTTTCATATTCCCAAATGATATATCCATTATTCATGTTCTACAATTAATGCCCGCGTTAGCTATTGCTAAGAATGGTCGTCCTATGATTACATGTATCTGTTTCTTTGGACTATGAATAAGTTCTTTGTCTAAGATTATAAAATCAACAGGGAAATAGAATTTGTGTACTTGAACTATCACATCTTCAACTATCCCTCTTGGCTATTTGATTGATCTATCTGCTAATTGAAGTACAACCGTAGTAGGGTTTAATTATCCTAATCCCAATTGTTGGTAAACTAAATATGGTAATAAATTGACACTAGCACCTAAATCAAGGAGAGCCCGTCTTACTTCTTGATCACCAATTATGCATGAAATTGTAGGCGCTCCTGGATCTTTATATTTTGGTGGTGTATCATTTAACAATAAAGAACTTACTTATTCAGTCAACACTATCTTTTTAGGTACCTTAGCTCTAGTTTTATGCTTTTGCGTACATAAATCTTTTAAGAATTTAGCATACGGTGGGATTTGAGATATGACATATAATAAAGGCAAGTTGATTTTTACTTGTTTAAATACTTCTAAGATTTCATTATTTTTATCGCCTTGTTTGTCATAATAGTTTGATCCTCGGAGACGTTAAGGAAATGGTGTTTTTGGTTCATATTCCTTCTCCATAGGTTTTTCAAGTATTTCTTTGATAGGTTTCTCTTCTGTTGGATGTGATATTTCTTTAGGAATATTTTCCAAGACTTCTTCGTATACTCGTCTTTCCTCAAACTTTTCCTCAACTCTATTGTCCACTATCCTACCACTCCTTAAGGTTGTGATTGATTGAACAGTTTCATGCGTAGGTTCTTGTAAAGTTCCTAACTCAATCATGTGTTTCCCTTTAGGATTCATCACTGGTTGACTTGGTAATTTACCCTCTTCTCTTTTATTAAGCGTGTTAGGTATTTGTCTTATCTGCATTTCTAATTTTGAAATAGCTTATGAATGTGTATGTAGTCGTTGGGTATTAGCTTCTAAGTTACCAAAGGCTGCTAAGAATTTATCCTCAAAACCAGATGATCTGTATGGTGGATTAGGGTTTGAATTTGATTCCTAAATTGAGGTTGGTTTGGTTGAAAAGATCGAAATTCTTGTGTATTAATTTGAAAATTTTGATTGCTATTGAATGGTCTTGGATTTTGATTGAAATTCTGAGTATTATTGAATGGTCTTGGATTTTGATTGAAGTTTTAAGTTTGGACAGAATTTTCTACATTTTGAGAATGATAAGATATATGGATGGTTCCGCCACCCTTGATTGAAATAATTTGAATATGGATTATTAATGGTATTTGTAAAGGTTGCGTTAACATCACATGATATTATATCTTCTTGATATGTCATTGGACATCCATTAGCTAAATGGGAAGGATCAGAACAGATCGAATAGGCTTCTCTAGGAGTATTTTGAGTGAAATTTAGAAAGTTGTCTAAGTTTCTACTTATCTCAGGTACTTGAGTCGTAACATCGTTAGTTATTTCTATTTCTGTAATAGTTTCCATTCTTCTAAGGTTATTAAGTATTGATCTAGCTCTAGCTTTTGACACATTTTCTTGTGAATTTTCACTCAATCTTTCGAATATTTTTCATATGTCTTCGATTGGTTCTAATGCAAATATTCCTCCGCATGCCGCATCTATACAATGTTGTTGTATCTCGCCTAGGCCATGATATAAATTACATACCAAATCGTATTTTGTGAATTTATGATGTGGACATTTAGCTAAGATTTCTTTAAAACGTTCCCAAATTTTATGGAATTGTTCAACCGGAATTTGGGCAAAGTTCATTATAGTTGTTTGGGCTTCGTGTGTCTTTCCCATAGGGTAGTATTTATGTAAAAATTCTTTGTAAGGTTCTCCCAATTAGTTCTCACTCGTTCTTCTAAACTATTATACAATCTTTTAGTTTTTTCTTTGAGTGAAAAGGGAAATAATCGCACGCGTAAGGCATTGTAAGCATCCCATTCATCTTATTTGTTGAACTAATTTCTATAAACTCAGTGATATGCTCGTAAGGATCTTCATGTTTATGTCCATAGAATTTAGGTAACATATTCAAAATACTAGCTTTAATTTCATAATGAGACGTTGTTTCGCCTGGTATTATAATGTCCGTTGGTGATTCGAAATTAGAAGGTGTGTAATAATATTTCAAGGAACCTAGTGATTGTACTTGAGGTTCGCCCATATCATTAAAATTTTCAATCATTTGTTTATTAGTTCTTAAATTTTTACGATATGTTCTATCAACTTCAGGATCAAAAGCAACAAGTTCTTTAGATATGGAACACAAACTACTCATACAACGATGAAACAATTTATTTTTATTTTTTAAAAAATATCAAATCTAAATATTAAACTGAAATTAAATAAATAAAATGAAAGAGAAATTAAATAAGAAAATTCAAGATAAGATTGAAAAATAATTTAAGATACGACTAAAACTCACAAACGGTCCAACAAAGCAATCGTCATCGCTTTTCTGGTTCCTTATGCTAATCTTAATGCACCTGTCAAAAATCACATAGTCTTGTCTCTTAAAATAAGAAAATAAAAACAAAGCAAATAAATAATCTAGCTATAATAATTATTTGAAACTATAGAAAATCAATAGTCCCCGGCAACAACACCAAAAACTTGATTAGTCGACCAAATCTCGATTGGTTTGGCGTACTAGGCTTGCGTAATAAATAATTATAATAATAATGTTGTGTGCAAATAAGCCCTTAAATTTAACCTAATTTTTCCTATCGCAAGTGCATGAATCAATTATAGTACAATATTTATGAGATAGGGTCTATAGTATCCACTGAGACTAATGAATTCACAACTTTTTCTATAATTATTGTAACTAAATTATGAATGATAATTTTGTTTGTTTGGTTTTCTATAACTAATTTGACAAAAAATAAAATAACATAAAAGTAAAGATAGATTTTGGTTTTGGTGTTTAAAAACAGTGGAGATAAAGATCTAGGGTATTTCTAACTCCACCACTAACCGCATAATATATCCTCCTAATTATTCAATTGTAAAGGGCGGTTCATCAAATATGAATCGGATATAGGGTCGCAAGCATTGACAAACCATAATCCCAAAAAATGAACAATTAATCCATCATTGGCACAATCCATCTTTGAACAATCGTAACTAGTACATGCATCTACTCTAAACTACTCTTACTAACATAAATTAAAAGCATGTCACTTGTTATCTTTCTTGAGCATGGTTTGTCTAAATCAAGATTGCATGTTAATTATCACCATTGTGTAGAAAATCATAAGTTAAGCATCCGAGTTCTAGCCCATATTGAATAACCATGATTGTGTAAGATAAAACATTCATTCAAGTTAAGACAAGACATAGAATAAATTAAGAATCTTATATAAAATCAAACGTAATCACTCATCCACACAATCATCACATACGTGTCCTTCAGTTTCCCCTTATACAATAAAAATAAAAAAGAGTCTACATTACTTGGTTAGGGTTTTGTTTAAAACCCTAGATACCGATTTTGTTATTCATGGTAGTGGTTGTCTTCATTGTTGATGTAGACATGCCGTCCATGGTTGATATTCTTGCATAGATCTCACACATCCAAGTATCAAGACTCTAATATAACACACCTAACGTTAAGGGAGACCCCTATCTTTTATAGGAAAAGAGGCGTTTTTATTTGGTAATCTGATTGCTTGAAGATAAATTATGGTTGTTCAAGATAAATCTTGGATTCAATCACAGCTTAATTAAAGAATTAACAAATAAATTTTATTTAGGTGGTCTTGTTCGGTCTCTCAGTACATAATCATCATATAAGTGACATTCAGCTTCCCTTCTTTGCAATAAAATCAATTAAAAGTCTACATTACTTGACTAAGGTTTCATTGGAAACCCTAGATACCGACTAGCCGTTCATGTAGAAAGGGGACTGCATCGTTGACGAAGCCGCCATCTTCAAGGTTGGATAATTGGTTCTTGAGTTCTTGAGGAGAGCTTCTCTAGAGAGATACCCTTTGTATGAACGATGGTATATGATCCAAATGATCCAGGATATCTTCTTTTCATGAATTATTCATATATTTATAGACAAAATTTAGTGTAGATATGACATGTATTTTCTTACATTCCAAAAAGATTTGGTGTGAGGCCCAAGTAACAGCAATGAATGGACTAATTTTCCATCTGTTATAGTTGCACAAAAATTCAAAATTTATGCAGTATCTTCACGCACAATTTCCAATGTCGGTGTTGGCCGTTCGATCAGGAGTGTCCACCGATCGATCGGTGGCTCCTGAATTTTAATATTTCTTTATTCTGTGATTTTATACTTCAATCACTTGTACTCTGCTTTGCTGACTTGTACCTTGCTTGAATTGAGTATATTTATCCTCCAAGTATTATTCTGGATCAGGCTCATTTGCTGAAAACCCAAAATTTACTCATATTTGCATTAAGACCCCTGAAACATGCTTAAACATGCAACTCAAATAAGAATATCCTATTAATAAAATAAAGAGACTAACTAAGGGTTTATTAACGCCCAGAATACCAAATATTCTGGTTTGATCAGGCACATGTAACTTAAATTTTTACAACACCTTCAATAACAACATACATGTCCAAGTCGTGAAAACTTGTTAACATAGTCATTCGCCTGTCGTTAAAAATAAATATTTATTAACTAAATGAAACATCCACATTTTTACATTACGACAATCGTGAGACATATTATAACATGTGTGTTTTTATGGGTGATTGAGAATTAGGGCCCGAGTTTGTAAATCCTATTTTGCATGGCCGACAATTAAAAAAAGTAAAGGTAAGCCTGTTAGCTTATGTATTAGGAAAGATGACATGGGAACGCAGTTATGTATATATATATATATATGTATGTTCTTATCACATAATTAAGGGGATAAGATTAACTGAAAAATTCGTGTAAATTAGTGCAATGTCTGTTTGATAGTTTAGTAAGATCTGTAGTCTAGTCTCTCTCTCTCTTGCATACGCATGGCATGTACGCCAATTTCTTGGACTAAAATTTCAAGCATAAAAACTCATCCCTCTATTTATCAAAGACGGTGTGGCAAAGGAAGTTAATATTATGTTTCCAACCTAAAAATTAATGACGAGGATGTTCATTTCGGTGACAAAACTTGAAGGTACTAAATATGATTACAAAATTACTAAATAATTGGTTAGATCAGTCAACAAAATATTGTCCAACTTAAGAAAAAGTGATTTGGAGGAGATTGGTGATGGGGTAGCAGGCATTGAAAACTTGCATTTTCTAGGGTTAACCCAAGCATTTATTGCTAGGGTTCTCTTGAATACTTCTCTCCTTCTCGTCATTTATTGTGACACTGATCCTGGTTGTTTACATTTATTTTTCTATATCATAACCCTACTTCTTTCATTCGAGTTTTTCCTACTTCTCTCTTTAGGGTTTCTTTACGTTGATCGTTGCTATCATAACCCTAGTTTCATTAGGGTTTGCTTGCTACTCCTATGGCGGCTATACTAGATATGCAGAAAATAATGATGGAACTACAAAAACTCCAATGTGTTGTTAACAACCTAATTGAAATTACCTAGACGGTGGTGAAAACAACTTAGGGGGGGGGGGGTGAATAGGCTTTTATGGATTTATTGACAAATTAAAATTTAATTGCGGAAATGACAATTTTAATCCAATTTGTTTTAGCAAGCAATCCACGCAATAATAAATAAAGGTGTAGAAAATAAAGCAAGAGACGACACCAATATTTTTTCGTGGAAAACCTTGGAAAAATCTCCAAGTAAAAACCACGAGCACACTCGGGTACCGATTCACTATGAATCAACAAGTACAGACTTTATGAGAGTTTTAGACTTACAATCACGCCTGATATGCCTTCCTCTACTCGTGATCTGAAACCCTTGAATCACTCGTACTTCACGAAGCACGCTTGCTCCGTCAGACACTGTGAGAGAATCACAAATCACGCATGATTTTCCTTTCTCTACTCGCGGTCTGAAATCCTCGAATCGCTCCGTACTAGGACGGTTCCACCTCTTCACTCGGATGGATCAAAGCAACCTCGTTGCAATGGATGGTGTGATGATTTTTCAACAATCACTCATCCAATCGTGCGTAGAGAACCTCGGTGTAGAAGCACGATTGGAGAAACCCAACACAAGAAAGAACACCAATATGTATGATCACTCAATAATCATCTCTCTATGTGTATCACTCTGTTGAAGAATAAGAACAATAGAATATTGCAGAGCTCTCACCAAAAATCCTCTTAAAAAATCGTCTTAAAAAATCGTAGCCTCTTCTCTGATAGAACCTTGGTATTTATAGACCAAGTCATAGAAAACCCTGACCTTGTCATCTTATGTAATTTCACAATACCTTGATAAATCCTCTAAAATCTGATGTAAATATGTGTATACGCCTATATGTAGAGGTCTGAAGTAGTTGATTACTTAAAAACTCGAAGTAGGGACCAAACTGGAAAAATTTAAAAGTACCCCGAAACAAATCCTGCATAACAAGTGATCACGTGACCAAGCATTGGGACCTACACTTGGGCGTAGGTCTAGGGCATAGAACCTACGCTTGGGACCTACGCTTAGCGTAGGTCTAGGGCGTAGGGTCCCCTCCCAGCTTCAAAACCATAACAACTCAGAGCAATTTTTTCATGTTTCAGACTCTGATGACATAGGTATGTTGCATCTTTTGCAATTTTTTCATATTTAAGCTAGACTGGTCATCTTGAACTCCCGATGCTCTTGGTTGAAATCATGATGTCTGAAAATGACACTTTTGCCCTTCGGTGAAGTGACGATGTCTGAAAAAGATAATTTTGCCCTCCGGTAGCCTTCTTCGCTTTGACACACTCCTTGACTTCTTTCTCGAGATAGAAACGAACATACTAACAACTTGATTGCAAATACACAAAATTCTCAACATGACAATTCACTCAATATGGTTATTGTCTAGAACATGCCAAACACAAATAATACTATAAATGTTCTTACACTAATGTCTAGGGGTGAGTCGCGTGGAAGGCAACGGAGTCATGGCCCAAATCATGTTGAAAAAGATGTTTCATCCTCTGTTCCAATCGTTCCACAGACTATGAATGCAACTACTGTTAACCCTTCATGGCGAGTATTGTACAACCTATAGGTGGTCCTAGAATGAAACTAACTTATTTTTGCTAGACAATGGAGGAATTGTTTGGTAGGGTGTTTTCTTGACAAAAAATTGTCCTACAATGTGGTGAACTCTATAGCTATAAAATTATGGGGCAGTGTTGGGTTACAGACTCTATTTGGTGTTGGTAAGGGATTTTACTTTTTTAGATTTGTTATTGAAAATGATTGTGATCTGATCTTAGAAAATGGCCTATGACATTTCGTTGATAACTTTCTAATTTTGAAGAAGTGGCATGTGGGTTTGTCCTTGGAAAAAAAGATGGTATCTACCCTTCCATTATGGGTTAAGCTTTATGATCTACCAATGGAGTGCTAGACAACAGAGGGTTAAAGTAATGCTACTAGTGTTGTAGGTAAACCTCTATATGTTGACTCTCCCACTGAGAAAAAGTTGAGAGTTGGGTATGTTAGGGGTTGCGTGGAAGTCCAAGCTTAGAAGGAACTTGTGAAGGAGTTTGATGTTTATTTAACCTCTGGGAGATTGTTATAGTACAGTTGAATATCAATGGACCCCTGCTAGGTGTAGTAGATTATGTGTGTTTGGACACTGGGATAGAGCTTGTCCCAAAGTAGTGGTTGACAGTACACATGTTCAAAAGAGAGATTAGGCTCCTAGTACTTTAGAGTGGAAAGTGGTTGTAAGGAAATGAAAGGAGGTGACTGGTGGTGCCTCTACAAATGTTACTGATGGGTTGTAGACTATTGTTGTGGTTGAGTAACAACATTCTATTATGATAGGTAATCAGTTTAGTGCTCTTGCAGACTTGAATATAGTGCATGAAGAGGAAGATAATAATGTGGTCAATCCTGGGGTGGAAGATTTTAATAGTGAAAAAGAGAGTGACGTGGTGGTGGAGGTTAATATAGCTAAAGATGACACCCTTTGCATGACAAATAATACTACTGGTGGTTTGACTGATACTAGAATGAAGAATAGTGTGCTCCTATAGCTTTGTTAGGTATTGCAATAGAATTGAATGAGGAGGTTGCTTTGTTAGTTTCTGATGTTAGTACTAATGATAAAGGTATTGCGGAGTCTTCTGTTACGGATTCTTTTACTCTTTCTAAGAAGGATAAGAATGAAAAGAGAATTGTTAAGAATGCAGTGGTTGCTAGTTCTAGACCTAGGAGGGGTGTGGGCAATAGTATTCCTAAACCTTCCTCATGAATTGTGCAGCTTTGAATATAAGGGTTTTACATCAACCCCTGAAACAAAATGAGGTGAAAAGAATAGTTGATGTTTATAAGTTGTCTATGTTATGCTTGGTGGAGACTAAGGGTATGCCTGCTAATATTATGAAGATTTTTAATTCTTTAATGAAGGGCTGGGGCCTAATTACTAATGAGGCTTGGTCTGACAGTGGGAGGATTTGGTTCTGTTGGGATAATGGGAAATTTGATGTTAGATTGGAGGGGGGTTCTGCTCAAATGTTAGTGTGTTCTATTAGGGATAGAGTTTCTCATCAATGCTTCAAAGTTTGTGGGGTCTATGGCTACAATGATGTTGTGCCTAAAAGAAGCCTTTGGAGTGATTTAAGGGTTTGGGCTCATGCTTTTGAAAATGAAGCTTTCATCGTTATGGGATACTTTAATACAGTGAGGTATAACCATGAAAGATTTGGTGGTTCTATGGTTTGGGACCCTGGAATGAAGGAGTGTGGCGTTTGTTTGGAAGAGTCTAGCCTTTTTGATATGAGACACTCAGGTTTGCAGTTCACTTGGACAAACCATACCTATTTTAGTAAGATTCATATGGTTCTTGTGAATGAAAGGTGGAATGAAGTTTATGGAGCATCAGAAACTATTTTTAAGCCTTGTGTGGTTTCAGATCATGCTTTATGTTAGGTGGAGGTGTATCCGGATACTTTAAATAAAGGTAAAACTTTTAGGTTTAATAATTTCTGGTTAATCATCCTTCTTTCTTTAACATTATTCAGAGATGTTGGAAGCAAAATATTATTGGTACTCTTATGTACCAAGTTGTTCAGAAGCTGAAGTTAATAAAAAAGGAGTTGAAGCAGCTTAATTCCAAGTGTTATTCTAATATGTCAACTCAAGTGAAGGAATGCAGAGAATGCCTAATAAGTATTAGAGAATTGTGGATGCTGATCATTTCAATGAGTATGTGAAGCAGCTTGAGAAGGGATGCTTGAAACACTACTTGAAGCTGGTGGCTGATGAAGAATTTGTGTTCAAACAACAATCTAGGATTAAATGGTTGAAATTACATGACAAAAATACCTCTTTCTTCCATAAGGTAGCAGTTACAAGAAGAAAGCATAATAGTATTCATTCTTTGGTGACTAGAAATGGGGTTAGAATTGAAGATCAAGGTTTGATATCTAAAGAGATTGAAGAATCTTATTCTGAATTTTTTAAGGCTAGAGAAAATGATGTTGCTCCTGAGTTGGATCAATTTGTTCAAAGACCTTTGAAGGATGAGGAGGCTTCTTATATGGTGAGACCCATTACAACTGAGGAGGTTAAAACTACATTCTTTTCCTTGAAAGATGATAAGGCTCCAAGTAGTGATGGTTTCAATTCATATTTTTTTAAACAAACTTGGCATATTGTGGGTAGAGATATTGTGGTGGCAATTTTGGAATTTTTTCAGAAAGGAAGGCTTTTGAAAGAGATCAAATCCACTATTATTACCTTAGTTCCTAAGGTTGATAACCCTACTTTGGTTATTGATTTTAGGCCTATTGCAGTTTGCACTACTTTGTATAAATGTGTAGCTAAAATCATTGCTAATAGATTAAAAGTTATGCTTCCAGAGTGTATTAGCATGAATCAAGGAGCTTTTGTGGCTGGGAAAGGGACAACTCTGATAATATCTTACTAGCTCAAGAGTTATTTACCACAAGAATGTCTATCTTGCTAGAGTGGCTCTGAAAATGGACCTGAGGAAGGCTTATGATACTCTATCATGGAAGTTTTTGCATGTTACTTTGAAGGCTTTTAATGTTCATCCTATTATGCTTGATTGGATTATGGTTTGTTTGTCCTTTCCTAGATTTTCAGTGAATATCAATGGTAGTCTCCATGTGTACTTTCAAAGGGGGAAATGCTTAAGACAAGGGGATCCTATGTCTCCCTATCTTTTTGTTATGGGCATGGAGATTTTGAGTAGGGGTTTAAGGCTTATGATACTCTATTATGTATACTTCATAATATAATTGAGTAGGGGAACTTTGCTTATCATTAGATGAGAGCTATTACTTGTTTAAAGGAAGCTTTAGATGATTTCAGCTTGTTCTCAGCTCTGTGCCCTAATAGTTCTAAAAGCATGATCTTTCTGGCTGGTGTTAAGGAGCCTCTTGTTACAAATATAGTGCAAATGTTTCAGTTTCAAGTTGGGACTCTTCCAATGAAATATCTAGGGGTTCCATTGATCACTTCTGGTTTAAAAAGTCAAGCTTACTTAGTGTTGGTGGAAAGAATTACTAAAAGGGTTCAAAGTTGGTCTTCAAAATTTTTATCTTTTAGGGACAGACTTCAACTTCTAAAGTCAGTTTTATTTGCTATTCAAGTGTATTGGGCATCCATTTTTATACTTCCTCAAGGGGTGTTGGATGAAATTACTAGTGTTTTAATGAAGTTTTTATGGAGAGACTCTGATCTGCATAAGAAAGGAGCTAAAGTTGTTTGGCATTATATGTGTTATCGTTTGAATGAAAGCGGTTTGGGTGTGAAGGATCTTGCTGAGTGGAATGAGGTAGCTATGATGAAGCATCTATGGAAGCTGTGTAATCCTAAATTGAAATATGTTTGGGGCAAATGGATTAAAATTCATGTTCTTAAAGACCAAAACTTATGGGAGGCCACAGTTCCTCATGTTTCTTTATAGACTTGGAGGAAGGTGCTTTTGCTTAGACATAAATTTAAGTCTCGCTTGAATTATGTCGTTCGCTATGGGAGGAGTACTTCTCTATGGTTTGATAAATGGTTACCTGATGGGCACTTAGGTTGGGACTCTCTGATGATTTCATTCACACCTCTGAGGTAGGAAGGCATGTTAAGGTTAGTTGCATTATTGACAGCTCTCGTTGGAATTTTCCTCTCTCTTTGACATGGCTGGAACAAAGAATTCCTCATGGTTTATACCCATCTTCTGAGGTGGAGGATGCAGCTGTGTGGTTTCCTTCTAAAAGGAATTTTACTATTAAGTTTGCTTGGGAGGTAGTCAGAAGAAGAAATGGTGTGGTGCCTTGGAGTGGTGTTATATGGTTCAAGCATTCCATTCCAAATCATGGTTTCTTGCTCTAGTTAGTGGTTTTGAATGAAATACGAACTAAACATTTCCTCTTATCCATTGGTTTGATTGATCAGGCCACTTGCAGCTTCTGTCAGTCAATGGTGGAAGATAGAGATCACCTGTTTTTTGCTTGTAGCTTCTCCAAGAGAGTGTGGCATTCTGTTAAGATGAAAGGCAATATGAATTGTCCAGAAGGGGACTGGGATGAGGTGTAGCAATGGGTATGCTCTTATTTGCAGAAGAAGGATTTTTCTTCTCTTGTGAACAAACTCCTATTTGCAACTTCTATTTATTTTATGTGGTTGGAAAGAAATGCTAGTGTTTCAATAGGACTATAAAACTTAGGAGGAGGTTATAGCTAAGACTCTTTCTATAATGCGTTATGCTCTATTTTCTACCATGGCTATAAAGATACTGCTGTGAATAGGGCCTTGATTCAGGAATTTGAGATTACAGCTTCTGTTTTGAGATGAGTAGTATGAGCAATTCTGTTTTTGCTATGGGATGGGCTAGGGATGATGGGTTGAGGTTTTGTTTCTGGTTGGGTTATGGGGTTAATGCTTGCAGATTATTTCTTCTGGTGCTTGCAACTGTTATAGGGGTGGATGAGCTTGCTTTTGGTGCAGACAAAATTGGGCATGATGTGGGTGGCATGGCTGTATGGAAAGTGTGGCTGAGTGTTGTTTGGTTATGCCATGGTTTTCATTGTTATATTATTTTTGGCTGTGTTAGGCTCTTTCTATGGTGGGTTTTTGGTTTCCACATATGTGGGTGTAGTTCCTAGGGTATGCCTTAGAGTCTTTTGTATGGTCTTTATGCCTTTAATTTTTTAAATATATATTATAGCTGACCATTAAAAATAAAAATAAAAGACGGTGTGGCAGTTTGATGTGGCCGCTTTGTTTGGTATTTACATTTTTTTTTATTCAATCACATCCACGTACCACCGTCACTAGTCACTAGATGAGTAAATTCCGACGAGACTTGTCATATGTGAAGGAGATAAATCACCATAGACAATAGTTATTTTTTTATGATTTTTTCTATATATGTTAGACCCTTACATATTGGTCCTTGTTGTGTAATATTTGGAGCTTTTATTTTTCGGCCTCTTCGCCCTTCTTGTAAATTTACCTATTCATTAAAATTTCTTGACTTTTCGAAAAAGATTAAAAAATATATAATAATAATAATAACAGTAATAAATAATAAATAAAAATCAAGCATAAAAGTTGCCAATTAAGAAAAAATGAAAAAGAAAAAGAAAAGCTATCAAAATAGCCATGATTAATTTACTCAAGCCTTTTTATCAAGTAGTATCGACAATCTTATGCATATATGATATAGCCCAGAATTTAAATGCTTAATAGACTTTGGATCAATTACTGGTTTTAATCAGTTACAAAGTAAATATTCTAATGATAAAGGAGAAATAAATTGAAGTTTCAGAATTCGAATAATTTTAGACATTTTCTAGTAGAATTATTAAACTGTTCATGAACATATATATCTAAGTTTGATAAATTATATGAAAAAATATTGATATAATGAAAATGTTATAGAAGGTTTTTAGGTTGGCCAGGAAGCTACGTAATGGCTAGAAAAAAATAAACTCTATTAGTAAGGTATGTCAGGAAAGAAAAACGGGGAACAGAAACCATGAAAATGGGATCAAGCAAAAGTTTTTCTTCTTTTTGTTTTTTATGTTTTTTTTTTTTCCCTACGTGATTTCAAAGTATAGATATAAAGAAAATCTTGAAGTGGAGATTTTCATATGAACAAGTAAGTTACGTAACGGCTAGAAAAAAATAATATAAGTGAGGTTGTGGAAGAAGTAAAACGTTTAAAAAGTGTAAGATGAGAAAATGATGTCGAGAAAGCTAGGGCTCAAAAAATTCGTTTATTTCTGCAGAATTTCAATGTATGTAATTGTAAACGGTCTGAGAGCCGAAAGGAGTGTACTTACCCATTATGCATGGTTGGTGGTGCTTGTGCGCATGACCTTTATTTATGGGTATATTATAGGAGTACTAAAAATGTGTGGAAATTTTTTACTAGGTTATTATTATAACTACCATAGGGAGATCATGCTTTGATTTTCAGATTTTTTAAAGCTGTAGCCACAAAAAGTTCGAGACAATTGTAAGATTACGTCTCTCTCCGTCTCTTGTCTACATTTTTGTGTGTGCGTGAGAGAGAATTTGGTTGTGAACTTCATTGGAAGTCATATGAAGTCATATGTGTATTAAACTGTTAAGAATATATATATATATATATATATTAATGTGTATGTTGCGAGGAAAATATCTTTGCCAACGAAAATAAGTGGGTGGGATTTGAAAGTTTATCTTGATGGAATTGATACGAAACGGGCTAGCCAAGCTGTGTAAAGGATATCAGACTAATTAATTTAGGAATAAATCTGAAATATTTTACCTGAAAAACGTAAATATTTTTTTAGTTTCGAAGTCCATGATAAATCTTAGGTCCTATTTGATAATCAGTCTGATATGATATGGTCTGGATTTTTAGAGACCACATCATATTTATATTGACATGGTCTTACTTTTTGAATTCGGACCAAAGAAGACCAAATTATGTGTTTTTGGACCCAACAAATTGATGAGTCCAATTGATTTGGTCTTCTTTGATCCAAATTTCATAATCCAAAAACACAAAAATAAATGAATAAAAATTAAACAAAATTACAAAAAAACATTTTAAAAAAATTACACATGCCCCCATTAAAATTACAAAACTATGTCATTATATAATTTTATCCCCCCTGAAATCATTTTCTAGATCGGTCACTACCACCGAAGGCAACATACGGGGAACTAATGAATGCCAGTGAATTTTTTTTCATTTACATTAATGTCAATATATTTCGTTGAAATTTTCAAAATAGACCCTTCACTTTACATTCTTGCCCCATTTATATTTTGGGATACAAAAATAGTAGCTATTTGTTTTAGTAATTATAATTAATTTTCCACACACTTATATTTCAGTCAAATTTTGAATATTTTATCTTCTTTGTTACACTACAGTTATATTTTTTTTTTAAAAAAAACATTGTGTTAAAAGGTAAAAAAAATATTTGAGTCTCAACCCATGCTTGAACACAACTCACACTTTTCAAACAAGCCAATAAGATTAAATTTTATATTTATTATTTTACTTTGAGTTAATCTTATTTTCTTCATCAACCATATTTTATCTTCGGTATAAGTTTAAATGTTGGACGGAATAAACTGAAACAAAATAATATTTCCATGAAAAGAAATATATAAGGATGTATTAGTGGATCGAGTAGAGGAGATATTTAAAGTCAGTAATGAGTGAGAGAGGGTAAACAAATGTAACCATTACTAGTGAGAAAATTAGAGAGAATGTCCTTAAATGGTTTCAACACATAAATTTAGGTAATGTTTGGTTGGTAATCTTGTTTTGAATTTTTTGATCTTATCTTATATTTTTTAGACCTAACCATATTTGATAAGATTGATCTCAAAAATACAACCACCAAGACCAAAATCCTATTTTTCAAAACCAACAAAATATTAAATTTTGTTGGTCTTGTCTTTACTTCCCACCACCACCGCAACACCCCATAACCACCACCATTGGTGCCGCCACCACCACAACAAGAAACCGCAAAATTCTTCATTTGTTTTAAAAAAAAGAACAATTATTTTGTGTGTATGTATATATGTATCTATATGAAATAGACTTGAGAATAAGCCTTCAAATTATTCGTCGACCTCCATTCCAAATTTTCATTTCTCGTGTTGAATTAAACTGCTGCTTCCAGAACCCAATAAACCGTGTCTAATTTGGACCATATCAATCTGATATTTGTTTCAACTTTCCACATCTAATGTGATGCTTGAAATAAGACTGCATGTGGGTCAATCAAAATACAAATTAATGGGACCCTTATTAGCTGTTGCTCACAGCTTACCTTAACATCCAGCTTGCAGTAACATGGGCCGACAAGCATGAACGGAAGCCCAAAACCACAACCTGTCTTTATCTCATATATTCTAATTTATATACACAAATCATGGTTTCTATTGTGGTTTTGGTTTCGGTATGAATGTGGTACGGAGTTGGATAATATTGATTTTTAAAATAAATATTAATATTAATAACAATACCAATACTTTCCTATAATATTATAAATCAGATGATACATAATAATTTCGGATGATACGGTAAACTACGACACAAACATACATATGTATCAATATGATATATATATATATATATATATATACACACTAAATAATTGATTGGAAATCAATGTGACCACCTAAACTAATAAATATTCTGTGCTCCTTATAATTAGTCACTGTTGATGGCAATTGAATAAAACACTTATGTTTTGTGCCCAATTGTTTTAAACATAATAATTAAACTATGTTTGATTTGAAACCTCGTTTTATTTAGTTAAATTGAAAATATTTGGGTTGTGTGTAACTTATAAATGTATCTGAACTATTAACTAAATATATATTGCCGGTGTCTTAGGGCCCGTTTGGGAACTTGGTTTTGGTGGTTTTGGGTGGTTTTATGTAAATCTAAAACCATTATATAATGTTTGGTAAGGTGTTAGTTTTGGTCTTGGTCTTGGTATAATTATACATATATACTAATATGTATTAAAAATATATAAATATGAAATATATATATATATATATATAATTTGAAAAAAATATTAAAATGAAAATATATATATAATTAAAAAATATTTAAAATTCCCGAAAACATTTGACATTTTATTTTTTTTTATTCCAAAAACTATATATATAATCGAAAAAAATATTTAAAAATGTGAAAATTATATATAAAATTCAAATAATATATCTTAAATTTGAAAAAATATATATAATTCAAAAAAATATAAAATTCTGAATAATTTTATTATATACTGAAAAATTTTAAAAATTTAGAAAAAAAAAGGATATAAAATGGGAAAAATAATTTTTTTTTCCGAAAAAATAATTTTTTTCCGAAAAATAATTTTTTTTTCCAGAAAATTAACTTCTTTTCCAAAAAAATAATTTTTTTCAAAATATAAAATTTGAAAAATACTTTTCCGAAAATTTATTATGCCCCAAAATCGAAAATTTATTATGTCCCAAAATATAAAATTATGTCCTAAAATAATTTTTTTCCAAATATTATATATTATGTTTTTTAAAATAATTCATATTTTCGGCTATATATATATATATATATATATAGAAAAAAAAAAAATCAAAATTGATAGACCAAAATCATGGTTTTAGTGATTGATTTTAAAAAGTCTAAAACCAAGTCCAAAACCCACCAACCAAACATGATTTGATCTTGAAATCAAGATCAAAACCGACTTCCCAAACATGACGTTAGGATTTTACCCGTTATATATTAATTAGGTGTTTGTGTCGACTCAAATAATATATATATATATATATATTAGCAGTGTGTCTATTACAAGAGCACGTGGGTAAAATGCTAGAATGAGCTATGGGCGTGATGTGAAGTTTATTAGATAACGCACATGTTACTCGTGATAGAAGAAGCGCGTATATCCGTCACAGTCGTGTCCGTATGTCAAAACTGTAGAAACTAGATTTTAAACACCCACTAAAGATGATAACTAAACATAACTGGCTCTCTATGTGAGCCCCACCCCTATCTCCATATAAATCAAACCAACCATTTCTTTCTTATTCCACTTCAACTTCTCTCTCTCTTCCTACCTCTTTCCCATACCCTTCCGCCCCCTCTCTCTCTCAATGGGCTACTTCTTTGAAGCTTCCTTCTTCCCACAATCTCTTCAAATCACTCCTTTTAATATATACATGCTCTTCTGTTTCACAATCTTTTTAACTCTAGTCATCTCTCTAGTCCTCTTCATTCTGAAACTCAAGCCATGGTGTGATTGTGAGGTGTGCCAAAGCTATCTCACCTCGAGCTGGACCACTGAATTCGACAATCTATGCGACTGGTACACTCACCTTCTTCGAAAGTCGCCAACCGGAACCATTCACGTTCATGTCCTCGGCAACACCATCACTTCCAACCCCCAAAACGTTGAGCACATGCTCAAAACAAAGTTCCAAAACTACCCAAAAGGAAAACCCTTCTCCGCAATCTTGGGTGATCTTCTCGGTAGGGGTATATTCAATGTTGACGGCGATTCGTGGCTGTTTCAGAGGAAGATGGCGAGTCTAGAGTTCGGAAGTCTATCGATACGGTCATTCGCTTTCGAGATTGTTACCTCCCAGATCAATGGGAGGCTACTTCCGCTTTTGTCAAGTAAAGAAAACGGTGTCTTGGACTTGCAAGATGTGTTTAGGAGATTTTCATTTGATAACATATGTCAATTCTCTTTCGGGTTGGACCCGGGGTGTCTACAGCCGTCCCTCCCTGCCTCGGAGTTTGCAGTGGCATTTGACCTTGCTTCGAAACTGTCCGCTGAGCGGGCCATGGCAGTATCACCGTTGATCTGGAAGATCAATCGGTGGTTAAATGTCGGATCCGAGAGGAAACTGAAAGAATCCATACAAGTGGTTAACCAATTAGCTGATGAGGTGATAAAGCAAAGGAGGAAAAAGGGTTTCACTGCCAAAAATGATCTTCTATCCAGGTTCTTGAACACCATTGACGATGACCGTTACGTCCGCGACATAGTCATCAGTTTTCTTTTGGCGGGAAGGGACACGGTGGCATCCGCCCTCACGAGCTTCTTCTGGCTGCTGACAAAGCACCCGGAAGTGGGGCTTGCGATTCGGGCTGAGTCGGACCGAGTCATGGGCGGTGCCACTCAAGAACTCGCGAGTTTGAAACAAATGAGAGACATGCATTACTTGCAATCAGCTATGTATGAGTGTATGAGACTCTACCCGCCAGTTCAATTTGATTCTAAGTTCTCTCAAGATGATGACACACTTCCGGATGGTACATTTGTCCGAAAAGCCACTAGGGTTACCTACCATCCGTACGCAATGGGTCGGATGGAGCGGGTTTGGGGTCCGGATTGCCTCCAATTCAAGCCGGAGAGGTGGTTACAGAACGGTGTTTTCACCCCGGAAAATCCATTCAAGTACCCGGTTTTTCAAGCCGGAGTTAGGATTTGTTTGGGGAAAGAATTGGCACTGGTGCAGATGAAAATAGTTGCATTGACTTTGATTCGGAGCTTTGATATCCGAGTTGACACACCGAGTGAGAGATTGCGCTTCGCCCCGGGTCTAACTGCCACCGTGAGAGGCGGTCTTCCGGTTTCTGTCCGGGAACGGAATGCCTAATCACACCACCATTGTTACACAAGTATATATATAGTACATTTTTCTTTTGCCCTACTCTTAGAAATTGTTGAATCCTCCAAACATTGCAGTTGTATATGCACATATGATTTAGAACTTGGATGTGTATTTTTACATGGATTTACAAATTGTATATGGATTATTACAATGACTACTCACTTCGTCCCAATTTAAATGTTCACATTCACTATTCAACACATTCAAAAATAAAAAAAAAGTCAATGCCGTTTTCTTTTATTAATTTACCAATTTATCCTTCAATCATTCAAATTATAAAATATTTAAACTACAAACATCACATCACTTGGTGGGTGCAATGGTAAAATTGATTTTTGCATTTATTATCACACCAATAAAAATCATCATCTCAAAAAATTAGATTCTCCAAAATGAACATATAATTTGGAAGAGAGGGAGTATGATTTATGATCGATTAATGACTCTTTGTGTACATATTGTTTTGGGTAAATACCAGTGACACCCCCTCAAAGATACCCTAATCTTACACAGATCTCATCGATATTCACTATTTTCATTCGGACCCCCTGTCGTCAGATTTATTAACGTTTTTGTACGAAATTACCAAAATATCCTTCTTCCTCTTCCTCTTCCTCTTTCCTTCTTCCTCCTCTCCTTCTTCATTTTCTTCATCTTCCCCTCTCCTCTCTCTCAATATAGCAGCTACATATAGCAGCGTATATACATATATATACATATACATAACAACTATATATATTAATATATATACGAGTATATAACAGCTATATATATATACGGATATATATACGGGTATATATATGTATATATGGGTATATATAGCAGCATATATATATATATATATACGGGTATATAGCTTCTATATATATATTTACACATGTATATATACGGGTATATGGGTATATATAGTAGCATATATATATATATGGGTATGCAATATATACAATCCCCATCTTCAATCTCTCTCCCAATTTCCCACTTACAATCTCTCTCTATATATAAATTAGGATTAGGGTTTTGGGATGCTAAAATTGAAGAAGAAGAAGGATATGCATGTCATTTTATATCATTTTGAGGGCAAAATAGACAATTCACTGGGTGGTTAATGACACAGTTTAACGGCGTGAAGACGGAGAGGTCCGAGTGAAAATAGTGAATATCAAAGGTATCTATGTGGAATTAGGATATCTTTGAGGGGGTATCAGTGATATTTACCCTATTGGTTTTTAGTGCTTTGAATTGTGTATGGGATAAATCTGGTATGAAGTATGGTACATAGATGCGAACCTCACTCTATCTTACCTACATACATAACACACTTAGATTTATCAACCATCTTCTTTGTTTGTTGATGGTTGATAATTTAGCTTCTTTGTGGTTCTAGTTATTTAGAAATGGGTTTTTAAAAATTCTATTCAGGAAATGACAAAAAAAATAAGAAAAAGAAAAATCAGGATAGTAATTATGATAAATGCGGTACTATTCATATAACAAAAGCAATAAAAAGGGTAAATTACACAAACCACCCCTCAACTTTGACCTAATAACAGGCACTACTCCTAACATTTCATTAATATCAGTTACCACCCTTAACTTTTGCTCCGTTGTAACATTTCCCCCCCTCCGGTAGAAGTCAACGCCAGAAAATTCAAATATTGGTCAAAGTTGAATTTTTTGGAACTGAAAACCCTATTTTACCCTTACTACCCATACATTTACATTTTAACCATTACTTTTGTAATGATAATTACTAGAATACCCCTACTTAATTTGTTATTTTGATAAAACAAAAATAATGTATAAAAATATACAAAATTATATATTTATAATTCTGAAAAAATATTTTGTATATACTTTTTATAAAAATATATAATTTCGGAAAAAAATATAAAAATATAAAAGTATTTTTATATATTCGGAATATTTCCGATTTTTTTTTTCGGAATATATAAATTCCGGAAATTTCTGATTTTTTTTTCCGAATATAAAAAAAAATATAATTTCGGAAAAAACATATAAATTCCGGAAAAAAATATAAAATTATAAATATATATATAAATTCGTAAAAAAATATAAAAATATAAAAGTATTTTTTGAATTTATATATTTTTCCGAATTTTATATACTTTTTATAATTTTATATATTTTTTTCGAATTGATAATTTTTTTTCCAAATTTATATATTTTCGGAATTTTAAATACTTTTTATAATTTTATATTTTTTTCCGAATTTATATATATTTTTATATTTTTTCCGAAATTATATATTTTTATATATTCGGAAATTTCCGGAATTTATATATTTGGAAAAAAAAATATTCGGAAATATTCTGAATATTTTTTTCCGAAATTATATATTTTTATAAAAAGTATATAAAAAGTATTTTTTTCCGAATTATAAATATATAATTTTATATATATTTATACATTATTTTTGTTTTTTAATTTGAGGGTAATTATGTAAATTCACATGGCTCTAGAAACTCTTGAAATATCTCCATATATGTGAGGGTATATTAGTCATTTCCCTATTACTAACAACTGAATCACTGTTCCGATTCTGTTCAGGGGGATAACTGATATTAATGAAATATTAGGAGTAGTGTCTGTTATTAGGTTAAAGTTGAGGGATGGTTTGTGTAATTTACCCTAAAAAAAACAATGTGTTTCATCAGTCAAATAACTAAATAGAATTTACATTGCATCACTACCCGCAATATCATAGTTAAATCTAATATTTTTCCATATAAATAAGAGTTAAGTACAACAAACCCCCTGAACTATCTCAGTTTTGTAATTAACCCCCCTGAACTAAGAATCACCCCTCTAAAACTATTAATTTGGTGCAATAAGCCTTGTAAAAGTCATCCTACCCTTTTAATAAAATTTTCCATTCTTCTAATTATACCACTATATTTTTATCTTTTAAATTTTAATTTTACCATTCACCTTAATTGTATTCGCGTCAAGTATATTCTCAAAAATAATAATACAAAAGTTCATAGGAGGTAATTATTGAATATTTAAGTAATAAACTTGATATTAGAATTTTCTTTGATTTAATATATAAAACTTCTCACCCTAAATTTAAAATTTTTAAATGCTAAAATAAATATAAAAATTACTTGAATAAAAAAAAAACAAAATTTTGTGATATATATAAATAGACCCTTTTAATAATAAAAAAATCATAGTTCTAATTATGCCATTATATTTTTTTGATCTTTTGAGATGTTAATTCTACCTAGAGGTGTTCAAAACCGGTTCGGTTCCGGTTCCGGCCGCAACTGATTTTTTCAATTTTTTAAAAAATAATAATAACACCAAATATCAAAAAATAATATAATTATAAACTAAATTAAAGATAATATTTCAAAATTTTAATTATTACAAACCTAAAGTTAATTAAAACATATAAAATTATAACTTATAATTTTAAATATAATATAGAAATATAAATAAAGGTAAGAATATAACACTAATAAAAATAAAAAAATCGGTTCGGTTCCGGTTCCGTTCGATTCCGAAGGAGTAAAAATCGGAACTGAACCAAATATTTCGGTTTTTTTATGTTGGGAACCGGAATTGGAACCGAACACCCCGGTTCCGGTTTGGTTCCGCTTCCGGTTCCGGTTTTATTCTTGGACACCCCTAATTCTACTATTCACTTTAATTGTATTCGCATTAAGTATATTATTAAAAATAATAAAAAATGTATAAGTTGTAATTATTAATTTTTAAAATTTTGTTTGATTTAATATATAAAACTTCTCACTCTAAATTTAATTTTTTTTATGGAGGATATATTATCAAATTTGTATAAATTATTCCATAATGTATGTTAATAAGAAAAATACAAAAATATAATTCAATAAGAAAGGATATTATGGTCATTTATGAAATAATTTGGACAATTTGCAACTTAATGTCATAATTAAGGAGTTTTTTGCCATTTTTAAAGTTTAGGGAGATTTGTTGGGAAAGAGAGTATAATTCAGGAGGGTTTATTGCAATTTATTCAATAAATAATTATTATGATAGTTACATAAATGATTTTGAAATATCGGTTTTTAATTCTCTAATATTGTCACATGAGAGGCACCTAAAAACACTCCCAATAGAATCCTGAGTTCTAGAATACATATATTATATGGGAAAATATATGCAACAATGTGTAGTTTAAAAGTCACTATAGTTTTAGTAGTCAACTTCCGACTTTTCAACATTTAATATCTGTCAAAGGTGGGCTAGCTAGCTAGCTAGGGGTGACTAATGGGTGAGTTATATATATATATATTGACCTTGAAATGTTTCTTATAACATCAAATTGGAATGTGCATGTTATAATGTGGATACATGTACTTGTCTTCAAATTCCTTATCTGACGTGTTTTCCATTAGTTTACCAAAAGATTTGTAGCTTGAAAGTGGGAGGACGGCTACACATAACTTCCAATGGCAACCCATATGCAATGGATAAGGTGGGTTACCCCTCCACCAGTTTTCACTTAATATAATATCATAATCGATAGACAAGTCATCGTGCAATAATGTGGGTTTTGTGTTCATTAGCTTATTAATGGATGCTACAATTGATAGTTGACCCAAATTCTTTACACGGATGAAAAAATGTGTCTAATTTAATCTTGTTGTCTAAAAATTTAGTATAATTTATAAGGTGTCTAAAATACCAAGATAATGATGTGTAAATTAACAATGGCTAATTAGGTCTAGAATATACAACATTCAGATACCATTAGAGTCTTAATGAGGTGGCTCAGGTTAGGAATGGCCTCATAACTAGTTGGCTTGAAGAAGAGAGTCTTGAAGTAACTCACAATCCTGTTGTTGATGCCTTCTTGATCATTAATAGTAATTCCATCATCATTGACAAGAGAAGAGATTATATTGAGAGTCATTATTTAGTTAGTTATCTTGTGAGGGAAGAACATTGAGAAACAAGGTCATCTCATGTAAAGAAGGAGCAATTTTGATGCCTTTAGGCATTCAAGAATGTCCATCCTCTGGAAGTGAAGGGGCATTCAAAGAATATGTGTTTTACAGATTCATGACCTGAACAAAACACATATACATTCTGATCTGTAAGGCACATAGATTACAATCTCTCATGAGTGAGCATTCTACTATGAATAGCAGTCCAGAATATGAATGCATCTGGGAATGGCTCCACTAAATCATAAGAAATAATGCCAAGAAACAGTATCCTTCATATACCTTATGTTGTCCCAAGTAGAGGCAATAGAAAATTTAGGAATTTGACAACATAGAAACACATCACTCTCACTGGGAAGCTAAATGGTATGGTCAATGAGTTGCTGAACTTCAAGGGATCTAGGCCATAGCCAAGAATTCCCAGAAATTATAGAAGCAACCTTATCACTTCTCCCCATGCCTGAGACCTGAATCACCTCCTCTCCAAGAACTTCCACAACCAGAGAGGAACCTTTAGACCATTACCAATCTTGTATCTAAACATCCTTGTGAACTTCTCCCTAATTAATTCCCATAAGTTTTTTTCAGGTCCAAGACCTATTGTAAGAGTACTTGAGGTTCCAAAAATGGTCTAAGCTCATTTGGCCCATAAAGATGAGGGATGAGGTTGAAGGAGATTCCATATGTGCTTGACCATGGTAGCATAATTCCATGACAACAGGTTCTTAATCCCCAAACCCCCTTCTTCCTTAGTCAAATAAACCTTTTTCTAGACCAATTTCTCACCACCTTGCTTCAGCTCAGGACATTTCTAAAGAAATCTCCTGATGGTGCTAGATAAGAGCTTCAAAATAGGCTTGCTTAGAACAAAAGTGGTAGACCAATACACTTGGATGGAAAAAAAAAAGTACCTGCAACTCCAAGATTGGATCCTTTTGGTAATTTTGAGCACTAGGTCTTGACAGTCCTCTGATTTCAACATAGTGGAAGGCAAAGGGACCCCATGTATCTAATGGGAAGATCACCAACATTGAACTAAGTAAGGTTTCAAATGGACTCTTTAAGATGTTAATCAATGCTACACACAAAATGAGAACTCCTAGAAGGATTAGGGACCAGACCTGACAATTTGCTAAATTGGTTAAGCTTGTCCATGATTAGCTCAATGGAGGTGGAGTCCCCATTGTTAAAAATGAGCAGGTCATCTGCAAGCATAAGGTGGTTAATCATGGATTTGACACATCTTCAATGTTAATTGAAAGCCTCTTCAAACTCAAGTTGGTTCAAAAGCCCAGACAGGATTTCCATGGCCATCACAAAGAGATAAGGAGACATGGGGTCTCCTCGCCTCCAACTCCTCTCACTACCAAAGTATCCTCCTCCATTAATATTCACTGAAAAAATGGCAGAGATTATATATATCATAATGAGCTTGATCATACCTTCAGATACTCTGAACCCTATCAGAACAGCTTCCAGAAACTCCCAAGACAAGGTATCACTTGTTATCCTAAGGTCAATCTTCAAGGCAAGCCTTCAAATTATGTTATTCTTGTGATAATGAAGCATTATCTCTTGAGCTAGAAGGATGTTGTATGAGATGATAGATACAAATATTAAGCACTAGTTTCAGTCCATTGGCTATAATCTTGGCTATGCATTTGTAAATTACAAACAGAAATTGGCCTAAAATCCTCCACTTTAGAGAGAATTAGCCACTTTGAGAATCAAAGCCAGAGTTGTGGCATTAACCTCATTGAGCATCCTACCTCTTTCAAAAAAGTTCAAAACAGCTACAATGATTTCATGTTCAATAATATGCCAAGCTACTTTGAAAAAAATTGATTTCAAACCATCTGGGCCTGGACTTTTGTCATCCTTAATTTGATAGCATGGGTGATACTAGTGAAAACGTCTCCATTTTTTCAGCAGGGGATATAGATATGAATGTGAATGAAAGTAAATTTAATCTTTTCTTTAGTCATTGGTCTATCCATCCATACCTTTTGCCCATTAGAAAGGGGATTTTGGTGGGTGCTAGGGGTTAGTAAAAAGAATGATTAAGAATGTGACCTATATGTGACTTAGTTTTACCTCTTGTAAGTGTACAAATCGTATTACAGAATAGTATACTTAGGACAGGGTTATCGAATCCAAAGGACTAAGTCATATTTTTTATTTCTTTAAACAACTACAGTTGAATTATGAATATATAGTTTGATTTGTTTTGTTTTCTATAACTAATTTTGACAAATAATGGAAATAACTAAGTTAGATAATTTGGTTGAGAAAAAAATCAATAGATAGAGAGTCTAGGATAATTCTGACGCCACCACTAACCTCATAACATAGACATATATTTAATTTATTGTAAAAGGGAGATCCAGTGCATGTAAATCAAATTAGAGTCGCTACTAGTAGACCCTAATCTCCAAAGGGATATTATCCATCCGACTCAACTATAATTTATCTTCGGAATGAGCGTAACTTGTGCATGCATATTACTCTACTCTAAACTACTCCTATAAAGCAATAAATTAAACTAAACACGCATTCATCACCTCTCCTTAGCATAAACTGTCCAATCCAAGATATTCATGTTCATTAAGTACCATTGTGTCTTATAAAAAAATAAAAAAAAAAGTACCATTATGGGATAACCATAATTTAAACGTCAGAATTCCAACCTTTATGATAAAATATGGTGTGAAAGATATAATATTCATTCAAGTTAAGACAAGACATAAAATAAATATAAAATCTTATAGAGAATCAAACTTTGTTGACTCAATCCACACAATCATCACATACGAGGTCTTCAGTTTTCCCTTGTTACAATAAAAATAAATAACATCTACATTACATGGCTAGAGTTTTGTCAAAAATCTTAGATACCAGTTTAGTCGCTCATGGTGGTGGTGAACTCTATCGTTGATGTAGACACCGCTTTCATGGTAGCGTCAGATCTTCTCTTTTGTTATATGCTCAGGTTCCGGCAACAGTGCACAGTGTCACTATATGCTTGTCTCCACCAGAGTATTCTTTTATGTCTCAACTTTGTTCTACCTCTCCAACTGGAGTTTTTTTTTTTCAAGAGCTGAGCCCTCTCTTTTATAGAGGGTTGAGAGTAGTTTTCTTTGTGATTAAGTAAAATCCTTCATTTCGTATTATGAGTTGAGTAAGGACATAAAATCTTATCAATATGGGTCAAAACATGTTCAAAGATAGCCTGGAGTGTGCATTAGGTCAACCAAAGTCATAGCTGGTCTAGCAAAAAATTCACCAGCACCCATAGTTGAGTTCTCGAGCCTTTAGCCGGGAACTCAAACTTCCATTTTATCGAGTTCTCGGGCATTTCACCGAGAACTCGTAGTGTTATTGATGGCAGAAAATGGCGCATAATGGTGAGCTAAGTTCACTGTGTATTTTGCATGATTTTATGCCATTAGGGATGATGGCGGCTGAGTTCCCGAGTTCTCGTTCAAGAGCTCGGGAACTTGGTAATGCTGATTTTCTGTCCCATGTTACATTTCAGCTCCGTTGGTCATTTTCTTCATCCGTCTTCACTTCAGTTCACTTGTATTGATTCTTAAACTCATCTTTGGTATGTTCTTGGTCCTTGAATCGTTGGTTTCGGTCCTCGAATGGTTTAGAGCTCGTATTGCGATTATTTCACCAAAGTTAACTCACTTTACATGCATTGAACCTGAAACGTATCAAAACACGCAAATTGGATAAAAATACCAAGATAATGATGTGTAAACTAACAATGACTAATTAGGGGCCT
Source organism: Cornus suecica (assembly GCA_963922005.1). Lineage (NCBI taxonomy): Eukaryota > Viridiplantae > Streptophyta > Magnoliopsida > Cornales > Cornaceae > Cornus > Cornus suecica. Next base: position 58,091,239 of record OY998243.1, read on the forward strand.
AGAATATACAACATTCAGATACCATTAGAGTCTTAATGAGGTGGCTCAGGTTAGGAATGGCCTCATAACTAGTTGGCTAGAAGAACAGAGTCTTGAAGTAACTCACAATCCTATTGTTGATGCCTTCTTGATCATGAATAGTAATTCCATCATCATTGACAAGAGAAGAAATTATATTGAGAGTCATCATTTAGTTAGGTATCTTGTGAGGGAAGAACATTGAGAAACAAGGTCATCTCATGTAAAGAAGGAGCAATTTTGATGCCCTTAGGCATTCAAGAATGTCCATCCTCTGGAAGTGAAGGGGAATTCAAAGAATATGTGTTTTACAGATTCATGACCTGAACAAAACACATATACATTCTGATCTGTAAGGCACATAGATTACAACCTCTCATGAGTGAGCATTCTACTATGAATAGCAGTCCAGAATATGAATGCATCTGGGAATGGCTCCACTAAATCATAAGAAATAATGCCAAGAAATAATATCCTTCATATACCTTATGTTGTCCCAAGTAGAGGCAATAGAAAATTTAGGAGTTTGACAACATAGAAACACATCACTCTCACTGGGAAGCTAAATGGTATGGTCAATGAGTTGCTGAACTTCAAGGGATCTAGGCCATAGCCAAGAATTCCCAGAAATTATAGAAGCAACCTTATCACTTATCCCCATGCCTGAGACCTGAATCACCTCCTCTCCAAGAACTTCCACAACCAGAGATGAACCTTTAGACCATTACCAATCTTGTATCTAAACATCCTTGTGAACTTCTCCCTAATTAATTCTGTTGGCTTTGAAATTTACTTTCGACAAACAATTCCAAAATTTATGATAACAAACCATTGAAGAGTGTTTGATACTAATGAATTATCGAGTTTATATTTTCAGCAAAAGACAGGTGAACGACTCAGAAATCAAACTCGAAAAGGAAACTACTCGAAAAACAAGCTCGGAAAGAAAGCTTGATTTAAAGCAAAAAGCTGTGAAAGAAATTGAAGCGCAAATGGAAAATCAATTTATTCAACGGCATAAGCGAAAGTCGAAGACTCAAGACTCGGGGTAGATAGGTCGGGGAGCGATCACTGTAACAAGGTAATTTTATGTGTCGATTTTATCGTATAAGCTCAAGTATAAAATGAACCGAACTCAAATGGAATGGAAAACGCTTTACCAAACTTAAATGGAAAGAAAAATATTTTTATTAAATATTTTCATGTTGTAGTCGACTAGAATAGACCTGTGTATTTTCTAGTAGTCGACTAGAACAATCAGTAGCTATTGGTTTTTCGTCCACATCAAAAGAGTCGACTGAATGACCATTGAGTCGACTAGACTACAAGAAGTAGTCGACTAGAACTCATTCTAGTCGACTAGATTAACCATTGTAGTCGACTAGAACTCAATCTAGTCGACTAGATGAAGCAATGTAGTCGACTCAAATGCAAAGGAGTCGACTAGTTCATCCTTAAAATCTGCAGATTTTTCAGAAAACATTTCCCCTGTTTTGTGGATTGTTTGTAATGGTGTTCAAACGGCTCTTGTCTTTCAATTACAATATTCACTCTTAAAAACCCTAATACAATGCTATATATAGAATGAGATGTGTATTGTGAAGACTAAGAGATTGAAATACAAAGAGAAAGAAAGCTAGCAAAAATTCTGCAGAAATTTTCTCTACAAAAGCCATTGAAACCAAGCTTTGAAAATCTGATTTTCTTCAAGTTTCTTTGAAAATCAAAACCTCTAGTATCTCTTCTTATTCTCCAAATATCATTCATTGATTATATCCTTTGAGAATACATTTCTAGAGCTATTGTAAAATCACCAAAAACACTTGAGCTTATATTGATTTATCTTCCATAAAAACCTTTGGGTTTTGAGTGTTTTTGTTCTTGAGTGATTTTATTGATTACATACGAATTTGTAATCTCGGACAAGTGAAGTCCACCGATTGTTCAAGAGAGGGTTGTTCTCTTGATTGAGAGACAAGCTCGAGAGGCTTGTATTGTAAAGGTTTGCCATTCCACCTGTGAAGGAAGGGCCATAGTGAAAGGATCGGGAAAAGTCTCAAGAAGGGGTTCTTGAGCCGAGGAGTAGGAGTTACCGAACCTCGAAAAAATCACGGTGTCAATCTCTCTATCTCTTTCTCTTTACTTGATTTATTTGCATGCTATAATTGCTTAAATATCTTGTATGCTATCTTGTCTTGAAATTAATAGTTAGAAAAGTTTAAATTGAATCATCCACTTGATTTTTGAGAAATTGATTTTTGTTTAAAGTGTATTCAAATTTCGAAAAGAATTAGAATTATTTTTGAACACCCTATTCACCCCCCCCCCCCCCTCTAGGGTTAATTAGTGACTAACAATTGGTATCAGAGCCTAATCTCTATTTATTTTAGACTTAACCGTCTTAGAGAACGATCATGTCATCAAATTTAGTCACTCATGTTGAAGGACAATCGAATAATAGGCCCCCATGGTTTGATGGATCAAATTATAGCTATTGGAAAACTAGAATGATAGATTTTCTTCAAGCTATCGATTACCAAATTTGGCAAGTAGTTCTTGAAGGACCATTTGTATTGACCAAAATTGTTGATGGAAAAACCGTCCCCAAATTACCCAATGAATGGGATAATGATGACCGTAAACTCATGTCGTACAATGCTAAAGCCAAAGTAAATTTAAATTGCGCTTTAAGTCCAAATGAATTTAAACGTGTATCTACTTGTTCAACGGCAAAAGAAATGTGGGATAAACTTGAGGTAACCTATGAAGGCACATCTCAAGTACGAGAATCTAAAATTGACATACTCATGCATGAATATGAATTATTTGCTATGAAAGATGATGAAAATGTGAATTCCATGATGTCTCGCTTTACAAATATTTTGAATGGACTAAAGCATCTTGGTAGAATTGTTCCTAGATCCGATGCGTCACGAAAAGTGCTTAGAAGTCTCCCGGCAAAGTGGGATGCAAAAGTAACGGCTATCAAAGAAGCTCATGACCTCAACACCATGAGTCTCGATGAAATCTTCGGCTCTCTACTCACTTGGGAAATAACATTAAAAGCTCGTGAAGACGACATCAAGCCAAGAAAGGGGATAGCTTTGCAAGCCTTCACCAAAAATGAAAATAATGAGCCGAGTGAAGAAGAAGAGGATGAGGACATTGCCTTGTTCACCCAAAAATTCAAGAGACATCTTCAAAGAAAGAAAGCAAATGGTGGAAGATTCGTGAAGAGAATCGAACCAAGAGGCGAGCCTAGCAAAAGAGAACCCCCAACGTGTTTTAATTGCGGAAAGCCGGGACACTATAAAAGTGATTGCTTCAAGCTTAAAAAGGAAAACGAGAAAAGACCTAGCAAGATGGCAATGAATGTCACATGGGAGGACTATGACTCATGCGACTCGGATGAGGAGAAAAGTAGTGAGGAAACGGCCAACATTTGTCTCATGGCAAATGAAGAAGAGGTACATTTAAATTTAAATGATTTAGATAAACTATCATATGATGAACTTCTTCTTGATTACAATGAATTGCAAGATGTGTTTGAAGAATTACATGATGAATTCGAAAAATTAGCTAGAAAATATATCCTTCTTAAGAAAGCTAAACCTTCATGTAGTCTCACTAGTGCAAGCTTAGAAGTTTCTTGCAATGACAAAAGCATTGAGCTAGAAAAGGAAATATTCGTTTGAAAAATACTATTGATGATCAAATAAATGTTTTAGCAAAATTTACAAAAGGAAAAAAGAACCTTAGTATCATGTTAGGAAGACAAAAAGGATCATTTGATAAATGCGGTCTAGGGTATGATGCTTTTGACAAAAATGCTCTCATTTTGAAAAAGAGAAAATCACTTAGCTCTACATTTACTAGAAAATCATCTCATGCTTCTTCAAATGATTATAAACATGTTACTTGCTACTATTGCAATAGAAAAGGACACAAAGCAAATGTATGCTTTCATAGAAAGAAGAAAATTATGTCAAAAATGGTTTGGGTTCCGAAAGGATCTATTGCATGCTCTCATAGAAAAGAAAATGTTGTAACAAAACAAATTTGGGTTCCAAAAGGAACTATTGCATATCTATCTAACCAAAATGGACCCAAAACAGATTGGGTACCAATAAAAGTTACTTGAACTTGTTTTGTAGGTATGCTTGAAGTCCGCATCAAAAGAAAAATGGTTTCTCGATAGCGGATGCTCAAGGCATATGACGGGAGATAAATCAAAGTTTATTTCACTAAAAACATATGAAGGAGGAAACGTAACTTTTGGAGACAACTCTAAAGGCAAAATTATAGGAATTGGCTCAATCGGTATTTCCTCTTCTCTCTCTATAGATGATGTGCTTTTAGTTGATGGGTTGAAGCATAATTTGTTTAGTATTAGTCAATTATGTGACAAAGGCTATGATGTTATATTTAGGACAAATGCATGCATAATCAAGAAAGATGGGAAGCAAATGTTCAATGCCAAAAGAAATGGAAACTTGTATACTTTGTTGCTATGTGAATTGCATGATCAAGATGTTAAATGTTTTGTCACATCTAGCGAAAATAGTTGGTTATGGCATAGACGTCTAGGACATGCTAGTATGGACCTCATTCATCGTTTATCCAAAAATGATTTAGTCAAAGGCCTCCCAAAGACTAAATTTTCGAAAGATAAAATATGTAGCGCATGTCAAGTAGGCAAGCAAGTTAAATCCTCTTTCAAGAGAAAGAAAGATATTACCACTTCTAGACCTCTAGAGTTACTTCACATGGATCTCTTTGGTCCGGAGAGAACGGCTAGCTTAGCCGGGAAACTCTATGTACTTGTTATAGTTGATGACTACTCTAGATATACTTGGGTTCACTTTCTTGCTCATAAAAATGAAACTCACTCCATTCTTGAAAGATTTTATAGAGTCATTCAAAATGAAAAAGATTTGAAGATCAAGAAAATAAGAAGTGATAGAGGTAGGGAGTTTGAAAATCAAGACTTAGAGAAATTATGTGATGACCTCGGTGTTTCTCATGATCTCTCGGCCCCTAGAACCCCTCAACAAAACGGTGTAGTTGAAAGAAAGAATCGATCTCTACAAGAGATGGCTCGAACCATGTTAAATGAGCACAACCTTCCCCGAAGCCTTTGGGCGGAAGCGGTAAACACCGCTTGCCATATAATTAATCGTGTTATTATTCGGATGAAGTTGGGGAAAACACACTATGAGTTGTGGAATGGTCGAAAGCCCAATATTGGGTATTTCAAAGTTTTCGGGTGTAAATGTTTTGTGTTAAATGATAAAGATAACCTTGGAAAATTCGACTCCAAATCGGATGAAGCAATTTTCCTAGGATATTCTACAAGAAGTAAAGCATTTCGGGTTTATAACAAAAGGACTCTAACCATGGTTGAGTCTATTCATGTTGTCTTTGATGAATCACCCTCACCACCATCACCTAGAATTGACCTAGAAGAAGATGAGGTTGTTGGGATTGAGGATAATCTAAATACTCTCAATATCTCCAACTCATCATGTAGCCAAAAGGAAATGAGGGAAGTTGAGCATCAATCCAATGATGACTTGACCAACTCAATGCCTAAAGCATGGAGGATTGTTCACAATCATCCTCTTGATCAAGTCATAGGTAATCCTTCAAAAGGGGTTAGTACTAGATCTCAACTTAAATATTTTTGCAACCACATGGCCTTTGTATCGCAAATCGAACCCAAGAACTTCCACGAAGCTCAATGTGATGATTCTTGGATCGTAGCAATGCAAGAGGAACTAAATCAATTTGAACGCAATCAAGTTTGGCGTTTAGTTCCTAGACCCGAAAATCAAACTATAATTGGCACAAAATGGATTTTTCAAAACAAAAAGGATGAGAATGGAGTAATTATTCGAAATAAAGCAAGATTGGTAGCTCAAGGATATAATCAAGAGGAAGGCATTGACTACGATGAAACCTTTGCACCGGTAGCTAGATTAGAAGCAATTAGAATGCTTCTTGCATTTGCATCATATAGAAATTTCACTCTTTATCAAATGGATGTCAAAAGTGCTTTCTTAAATGGTGTCATAGAAGAAGAAGTTTTTGTGAAGCAACCACCCGGTTTTGAAAATAATCTTTTTCCAAATCATGTTTTCAAATTGGCTAAAGCTCTATATGGTTTAAAGCAAGCTCCTCGAGCTTGGTATGAGAGACTTAGCGGGTTTTTAACTCAAAATGGTTTTACAAGAGGGAAAATTGATAACACACTTTTTACAAAAACCATTAAGAATAATTTGTTGATTGTCCAAATTTATGTTGACGACATTATTTTCGGCTCAACAAATAATTCTTTATGTAGGAAATTTGCCACAAGTATGCAAAACGAATTTGAAATGAGCATGATGGGTGAATTGACTTTCTTCTTAGGGTTGCAAATCAAGCAAAGCTCGGATGGCTTATTCATTAGCCAATCCAAGTACACTAAAGATTTGCTAAAGCGATTTGGTATGGAGGCTACCAAACATGCCATAACTCCTATGAGTTCCTCTATTAAGATTGATAAAGATGAAAATGGTAAATGTGTTGATATTACTAATTATAGAGGCATGATCGGTAGTTTGCTTTATTTAACCGCTAGTAGACCGGATATAATGTTTAGTGTATGCTTATGTGCCCGGTTTCAATCATGTCCTAAGGAATCTCATTTGCTTGCGGTCAAACGCATTTTTCGCTACCTAAGTGATACAATAAACTTAGGGCTTTGGTATCCACGTGGAACTTCAATTGATCTTATTAGTTATTCGGATGCCAATTTTGCGGGATGTAGAATTGATCGTAAAAGCACAAGCGGTACTTGTCATTTTCTAGGACACTCACTAGTATCTTGGTCAAGTAAAAAGCAAAATTCCGTTGCATTATCTACGGCCGAAGCCGAATATGTGGCAGCCGGTAGCAGTTGCGCTCAAACTCTTTATATCAAGCAACAACTACTTGATTTCGGTCTTACCTTCTCTCACGTGCCTATTAAATGCGATAATACGAGTGCGATTTGTATTTCAAAGAATCCTATTCATCACTCATGCACCAAGCATATAGAGATTAGGCATCATTTCTTACGTGGTCATGTTGCTAAGGGTGACGTTGAATTGGTTTTTATCGACACTAAAAATCAATTGGCGGATATTTTTACAAAACCACTTGCGGACGAATCATTTTCTAAAATACGTCGAGAAATCGGAATGGCCATGGATTTTGATGTTTCATCTTAATTTCTGTCATAATATTTATTTTTCATATTTTTGCTATTTTTGTGTATTTATTTCCTAATTTTTATCTATTTTTATCATTTTTATTCTCCATTTTCTCTTCTAGTCGACTCATCCTGTGTAGTATAAACCATTCTAGTCGACTACAATGATCAGTAGCTACACCATTTCATGGTCTTCACCTTCAAGTCGACTCAATCACCTTCTAGTCGACTCATTGCCCATTCTAGTCGACTCAAACACTATTGTAGTCGACTACTTTGCCTTCCTAACCGACTCAACCCTTGCCTAGTCGACTCAAACCCTCTACCTAACCGACTCAACCTAGCCCTAGTCGACTCAAGCCCTATAAAACCTAACCCCCTTTCATCTTCTCCATCCGCCTCCTTCAAACCCTCACCCACATTCAAACCCTCTCCTCTCAATCCCTCTCCTACTACCACTTATATCCTCAAATCTTCACCTATCTCTCATTAATTTCACATTTCCATCATCCTCCACCCATTTCCTTCTCCAAATTTCATCATTCTCACTCTCTCACACATCTATATATATACACCATCATATATCTATATATCTCTATATATTTGTGCATCATCTTCTACAATGCCACCGAAGACTCGAGGTCTATTTCGGAAACGTTCACGCATTGATGGAGGCCAAAGCTCCACCAATCCACACATTCCTACGGCTATTGATGAAGAGGAGTCGAATGAACCTCTTCTTCTTGAGGTACATCTTTTTGATGATGATAATAGAAATAATTTCATCACTGTTTTTGATCACCGTGCTCCTACACCTTGCCGTATTGTCACACAAGATTTATGCACTGAAATTCGGGCTCGAACTTTCGAGTTGTTCCAAGCAATGGGTTGGGATTTTTTCGTTTCTCTTGACATTCCGGTATTTCCGCGAATCGTCAAAGCCTTCTACGCTTCTCTTGCAAATCACAAGGAGAAATTACTCCCTCATCTTCATTTTAATATATGTGGTGAAGACGAGACCGTTGATGACACGAAATCAAGCGCATTTTCTTGCTTCCAAATGACGGCATCCGCCACTTCTCCAAGGATTGGTATAAGGCTGATGGTTTCGATTGTATTGAGGTTGTTCGGGCAATATGCATCGACAAGGAAATTTCGCAAAACGCCGGTATTACCTCTTCTATGCTACTACCCGAGGCTAGATTAATTCATAATGTTATTACTTACTCTATTCTGCCTAAAACTGGTAGTCGTAGCAGTGTTTCTCGTATAGAGGCTATTTTGGTTTATTGCGTTTTGACAGGAACCCGTGTTGATTTAGCTCATATTTTTCGTTCCGTCATCCTCACATGTCAGCGCAAGCCATCTGGCCCGCTTTTCTTTCCTGCACATATTACATATCTACTGCAGCGGAAAGGTTTTAATTTTCCGAATGAAGTGTCCGAGCATCACCCTATTTTTCTTGACGCCACTCATGTCAAGCATATGCATATTTCTTCTGATGCGGAAGGAAATTTCATTTCTGAAATTGCACCTGCTCCTCGTTCGCGTACCGCTCCTAGCGGTTCTGCATCGCGCCAGGAAGCCTCTTCCTCGGTCCCTTCGTTGGACGGTTCTTCGGCTTCTCAGGCTGCTCTTCTCAACCAACTTCTTGGGGTTGTTCAAAGCAATACGGAGCTACTTAGGCAGCAGGAACAAATGCTTCAGCGCCTTGATACGACCGTGAACCAGAATACGGAAGCCATTCGTTTGATCAATGAGCGCCTTCTCCTTCATGATGAGGAAATGTCTACCCGTATTACAAATTTGGCCGGGTCACTTGATGACCTCACTCTTGCACACAGGAACCCTCGCTCACGCACCCCTCGACGCTGACAAAAAGGGGGAGAAATTATGCTATTGTACTGTCATGCATTTAATTATCCGACATTAGCAATTTCTGTTTTTGTGTGGCTTGTTATGGTTATTTGCGAACTTGTTATGGTTATTTGCGAGCTTGTTATGGTTATTTGCGAACTTGTTATGGTTATTTGCGAACTTGTTTGTTTTCCTTTCCATGTTTTTCATTAGTATAAGCAGCTTGTATTAAACTGAAACATCTATAATAAGCTGTTTATTCTTGCTATCTCAAATGTGCGCCTATTGTTATATATTGTATCAAAATGCCTATTAAACTGCAAATTTCATTTACTAAGGGGGAGCATTTGATCAAAATATTATGCACATGTTGAGGGGGAGCATCACTTGATGTTTCGCCAAATGCCAAGCAAACACAAAATGTTTTGTCATCATCAAGGGGGAGATTGTTGGCTTTGAAATTTACTTTCGGCAAACAATTCCAAAATTGATGATAACAAACCATTGAAGAGTGTTTGATACTAATGAATTATCGAGTTTATATTTTCAGCAAAAGACAGGTGAACGACTCAGAAATCAAACTCGAAAAGGAAACTACTCGAAAAACAAGCTCGGAAAGAAAGCTTGATTTAAAGCAAAAAGCTGTGAAAGAAATTGAAGCGCAAATGGAAAATCAATTTATTCAACGGCATAAGCGAAAGTCGAAGACTCAAGACTCGGGGTAGATAGGTCGGGGAGCGATCACTGTAACAAGGTAATTTTATGTGTCGATTTTATCGTATAAGCTCAAGTATAAAATGAACCGAACTCAAATGGAATGGAAAACGCTTTACCAAACTTAAATGGAAAGAAAAATATTTTTATTAAATATTTTCATGTTGTAGTCGACTAGAATAGACCTGTGTATTTTCTAGTAGTCGACTAGAACAATCAGTAGCTATTGGTTTTTCGTCCACATCAAAAGAGTCGACTGAATGACCATTGAGTCGACTAGACTACAAGAAGTAGTCGACTAGAACTCATTCTAGTCGACTAGATTAACCATTGTAGTCGACTAGAACTCAATCTAGTCGACTAGATGAAGCAATGTAGTCGACTCAAATGCAAAGGAGTCGACTAGTTCATCCTTAAAATCTGCAGATTTTTCAGAAAACATTTCCCCTGTTTTGTGGATTGTTTGTAATGGTGTTCAAACGGCTCTTGTCTTTCAATTACAATATTCACTCTTAAAAACCCTAATACAATGCTATATATAGAATGAGATGTGTATTGTGAAGACTAAGAGATTGAAATACAAAGAGAAAGAAAGCTAGCAAAAATTCTGCAGAAATTTTCTCTACAAAAGCCATTGAAACCAAGCTTTGAAAATCTGATTTTCTTCAAGTTTCTTTGAAAATCAAAACCTCTAGTATCTCTTCTTATTCTCCAAATATCATTCATTGATTATATCCTTTGAGAATACATTTCTAGAGCTATTGTAAAATCACCAAAAACACTTGAGCTTATATTGATTTATCTTCCATAAAAACCTTTGGGTTTTGAGTGTTTTTGTTCTTGAGTGATTTTATTGATTACATACGAATTTGTAATCTCGGACAAGTGAAGTCCACCGATTGTTCAAGAGAGGGTTGTTCTCTTGATTGAGAGACAAGCTCGAGAGGCTTGTATTGTAAAGGTTTGCCATTCCACCTGTGAAGGAAGGGCCATAGTGAAAGGATCGGGAAAAGTCTCAAGAAGGGGTTCTTGAGCCGAGGAGTAGGAGTTACCGAACCTCGAAAAAATCACGGTGTCAATCTCTCTATCTCTTTTTCTTTACTTGATTTATTTGCATGCTATAATTGCTTAAATATCTTGTATGCTATCTTGTCTTGAAATTAATAGTTAGAAAAGTTTAAATTGAATCATCCACTTGATTTTTGAGAAATTGATTTTTGTTTAAAGTGTATTCAAATTTCGAAAAGAATTAGAATTATTTTTGAACACCCTATTCACCCCCCCTCTAGGGTTAATTAGTGACTAACAAATTCCCATAAGTTTTTTTCAGGTCCAAGACCTATTGTAAGAGTACTTGAGGTTCCAAAATTTTTTGTTCTTAAGGATGTTGGTCTAAACTCATTTGGCCCATAAAGGGGAGGGATGAGGTTGAAGGAGATTCCATATGTGCTTGACCATGGCAGCATAATTCCATGACACCAAGTCCATAATCCCCAAACCCCCTTCTTCCTTAGGCAAATAAATCTCTTTCAAGGCCAATTTCTCACCACCTTGCTTCAGCTCATGACCTTTCTAAAGAAATCGCTTGATGTTGGTAGATAAAAGCTTCAAAATTGGCTTGGTTAGAACAAAAGTGGTAGACCAATACACTTGGATGGGAAAAAAAAAAGGTACCTGCAACTCCAAGATTGGATCCTTTTGGTAATTTTGAGCACTAGGTCTTGACAGTCCTCTGATTGCAGCTTAGTGGAAGGCAAAGGGACCCCATGTATCTAATGGGAATATCACAACCATTGAACTAAGTAAGGTTTCGAATGGACTCTTTAAGATGTTAATGTTGGAAATAGTTTTAGAAAAAAACAATAATTAAACCCAACTTTGAGCTTAAATAATTATGGGACCTGAACTCTGAATTTAATGGGACCAAGCACTCATGTGTTCTCCATGATGAGGAGATCGAGTTGGTATAATTACATGTTCAAAACTATTAAATATTTAATGAGAAATTATCTCTCAAAGAGAACCATTTGAACTTGGATAAGAATGTTTGTCCCACATTGGAAATAAAATAAACTATAAAGGTGTTTATATATGGTTGTTTTGGATGAGTGATTTGAATATCTAGAGGCATGGGAGGAGAGCTAGACCATACATGAACTATGCTAGTCTTAAACTAACCACACACGCGAGCGCCGCCCACCCGCCCGGTCCGGGCCGTGGTCGTGGCGCGGTGCAAAAAAAATGCAATGTCTCTTCTAAAGAATTGTGTATACAGTTTTATTTTGTTTTAGCAACCAACACCTAGACAATTTGAATGCCTATTGGAGTGGATGCCTATACAGTTGAGGTACCTCTCCATTCTCTATTAATAGGCCTTGCATTTCAGTCCAATAAAGAGATTATTCAATATATTCCAGAAATCTTTTTCTCTCTCTACATACGCACATATACATATAGATAGGTTGTTCGGGTTCGAGTACAAACACATGGTTGAGTTCGCTGGTCTTTATAGATTGCAGTGTTGCATCCTTGAAGGCGAAATCCGTTCTATCTTGGGAGGCATTTGCTCGGTTTTCTTGAGCACCGTAAAGGGAGCAATATTGCCTTAAGGACACTGTGGTATCACACAGGGCTCGGATTTTATTTCTCTTGCATTTTCATATTCGGGTCAGTTATCTGTTTATATAATTGTAAGTTATTTTCCATTTATATATATATACAGTTTGTGCATGTTAGATTTATAGATATAACAGAAAACATATTTTGATAACAATCTTAAGGCAATATTCTTTGTTTCATATTATGTTATATCTGTATATATATATATTTTGTACATATATATATATATATATATTCAATCTGCATAATTTATTATATCTGCATATTTTAATACTGTACGCAATATATACATATATTAATGTTATTTTTCTATATCTATATATATATATATAGATCGTACATATATATATGTATATATTTGCATGCATATATATATATATATATATATATATATATTCGGCCTATAATCTTATGCAATATATTTCTTGTTTATTGATATATGCGTATTAGATAAGGTCGATACATGCGTGTTTTTATATAAGAGTAACTTTGTTATTATATTATGTTATCTATACATATTTACAGTTGCATGTTATATATGTATATACATATACAAATTGTAGTAGGGAGATATCTCATTGTTTCGCGTATTTATATTTGATTTGTAAGTCTGATATTCGTAATTGCTTTTGTTATATATATATCAGAATTGATTTGTTATATATATAAGAATTGGAGTTTGCATATAACACTATCATTCTGTTGAGTTTGTATTCTATGTTACTTGAATTACTGAGTGGTGTACATTAACATGTGTTTTGGTTTGAATCAATATTGATTCGTGCATAACAATATTGACTTATACAGTTTCTTCTGGATATATATTGCACAAGTAATTATTGCACAGTTACGAATTTCATTTGTTACATTCGTAAATTCATTACATGTTAAAATCTGATATTGTGTATCTATATATATATTTATTGGATTTCTGTCTTATATACATAGTTATATTCTAATATATAGTTACATTATGATATTTACATAGTTACATTATGATATATTGTTAATGTGCTAATATATATATTTATATTCGGTTATATTATTTTATTAGTATTGTGTGGAATAGTAAAACAGTATAAAGTAGATTTTTGTCTTTGTAACAGAAATGACTACTGGTAATCCAAACAAAGTCATTGTCCCACATGGGGAGAAGCCTGAAAAATTCAATGGCTCAGATTTTAAGCGTTGGCAACAAAAGATACTATTTTATCTCACTACTTTGAATCTGGCCAAGTTTTTAATGGAAGCAATTCCAACAGTGGTCAAGGGTGAAATTGATAAAGATAAACTGGCTGCAGTAGATGCATGAAAGCATTCTGATTTCTTGTGTGGGAACTATATCCTAAATGGATTTGATAACACACTGTATAATGTATATAGTGGTGTGAAAACTGCAAAGGAATTATGGGAATCATTGGATAAAAAGTATAAAACTGAGGATGCTGGCACGAAGAAATTCATTGTTGGCAAGTTCTTAGATTTTAATATGATAGATTCAAAAACTGTACTCAGCCAAGTGCAATAGATTCAAGTGCTTATTCATGACATTCATGCAGAAGGTATGTCTCTTAGTGAGTCATTCCAAGTGCCGGCTATAGTTGAAAAACTACCACCACTTTGGAAAGATTTTAAGAACTACCTGAAGCATAAACGCAAGGAGATGACGCTTGAAGAGTTAATACTTTGCCTGAGGATTGAAGAGGACAATCGAAAGTCTGAAAAGAAAAGTGGTGTATGGCATCCTATGGAGTCAAAAGCAAACACTGTGGAAGAAGGATCAACTTCAAAGACTAAAAAGATAAAATTCAGTGAAGAATGTCCAAGTAAAGGATCTAAGAAGTTCAAAGGAAAGTGCTTCAATTGTGGAAAGCTGGGACATCTTTCCAAAGACTATCGAAAGCCAAGGAACTTCAGGAACACTAGAGCTCAAAAGAATGTGACTAAGGCAGACCGACTTGCAAATGATGTAGGCGATATGAACCTTGTTGTCGTGGTTTCAGAGTGCAATTTGGTGGGCAATATCAAAGAGTGGTGGGTGGACATTTGTGCTACTCGTCACATCTGTGCCAATAGGTGGATGTTCACTACTTATCAACCTATGGAAAATGGAGAACAACTCTTTATGGGTAATTCTTCATCTTCTAAGGTAGAAGGTCGTGGACAAGTAATCCTGAAAATGACTTCTGGAAAAGAGGTAACTCTGAATAATGTGTTGCATGTGCCGGATATTCGCAAGAACCTGGTGTCTGGATCTCTGTTAAGCAAAAATGGCCTTAAATTTGTCTTTGAATCTGATAAGTTTGTACTTACTAAGAATGAAATGTATGTAGGAAAAAGATATCTCAGTGATGGACTGTTTAAGCTAAATGTTATAACTGTTGTACCCACAGCTAATAAGATTAATAACACAGTTTCTTCTACTTATATGCTTGAGTCCTTTGATATATGGCATGCTAGATTAGACCATATCAATTATGGCAATTTACATAGATTAATTAACTTAAATGATTTGCCTAAGTATAAAATTGACCCAAATCATAATTGTGAGACTTGTATAGAATCGAAATTAACAAGAAAATCCTTTCAAAAGGTTGAAAGATGTACTGAGCCTCTAGAACTAGTGCATACTGATATATGTGATCTAAATTTCTCGGAAACTAGAGAAGGCAAAAAGTATTTTATTACTTTTATAGATGATTGCACACGATATTGCTATGTTTATTTGGTAAGAAGCAAGGATGAGGCTATTGATATTTTTAAACAATATAAAACTGAAGTTGAGAATCAACTTAGCAGAAAAATTAAAGCTATAAGCAGTGATAGGGGTGGTGAGTATGAATCTCTATTTGAGGAGTTCTGTAAAGAACATGAAATTATTCACCAAACTACAGCTCCCTACTCACCTCAATCGAATGGTGTAGCTGAAAGGAAAAACCGAACTTTATAATAAATGATGAATGTATTTTTGCTAAGTTCGGGAGTACCACAAAACTTGTGGGGGGAAGCTATACTTTCTGCTAATTATATTCTTAATAAACTGCCTCAGAAGAAAACTTTAAAAACCTCATATGAGTTATGGAAAGGTTATAAGCCGTCCTATAAATACTTAAAAGTGTGGGGGTGCTTAGAAAATGTGGCAATTCCTAAACCTAAGAAGGTGAAAATAGGACCAAAAATCGTGGATTGTGTATTCATTGGTTATGCCCACAATAGCAGTGCATATCGGTTTCTTGTTAATAAATATGAGATTTCTTATGTACATGTAAATACGATAATTGAATCAAGGAATGCTATATTCTTTGAGAATGTATTTCCATATAAAAGGACATTAGATTCAAGCTCACAGAAAAGGTCATTTGATGATATGACTCAAGGTAGTTAGGAACATATAGATAAAGAATCTATAGAACCCAGACGAAGCAAAAGAGCAAGAATCACTAAGTCATTTGGACCAGATTTTGTTATCAATCTGGTAGAGAATGAACCTCAAACCTATAAGGAGGCCATGTATTCACCTGAAGTAGTTTATTGGAAAGAAGCTGTGAATAGTGAAATTGAGTCCATTATGCAAAATCATACATGGGAACTGGTAGATCTTCCACCAAGCAATAAACCTTTGAGATGTAAGTGGATCTTCAAGAAGAAGATGAAGACTGATGAATAAATTGACAAATATAAGGCAAGACTTGTAGCTAAAGGCTATAGGCAAAACGAAGGGTTGAACTATTTTGACACTTATTCACCAGTTACTAGAATAACGTCCATTCGCATGCTAATTGCTATAGCAGCGTTAAATGGTTTAGAAATACATCAAATGAATGTAAAAACAACATTTCTAAATAGTGAATTAGATGAATAAATATACATGGAACAACCCGAGGGGTTCATTTCTCCTGGTCAAGAAAGAAAAGTGTGTAGGCTTGTAAAGTCATTGTATGGACTAAAGCAAATGCCAAAACAATGACATGAGAAATTTGACAGTGTTATGATGTCAAATGGGTTCAAAATAAATGAATGTAACAAGTGTGTTTATGTCAAGAGTTATCATAATGCTTATGTCATTTTATGTCTATATGTGGATGACATGCTTATTATATGCAGTAATAATGATGTAATCAAATCTACTAAGCAAATGCTAAAGAGTAGATTTGACATGAAAGATCTTGGCATAACTGATGTTATTTTAGGAATTAAACTTTCTAGAACATCAGAAGGACTTGTGTTATCCCAATCTCACTATATAGAGAAAATGGTTGACAAGTTTAAGAAGTATGGGATAAGTCCAACACGAACACTTGTGGATGTAAACGTTAAACTTTCTAAGAACAATGATGAAGGCATTTCACAATTGGAATATGCTCGTATCATAGGAAGTTTAATGTGTGTTATGAACTGTACTCGACCTGATATAACATACCATGTTACTAAGCTGAGTTGATACACAAGCAACCCAGGTAAATGTCATTGGAATGTGATACTAAGAGTTTTGGGATACTTGAAGTATAATCAAACTTATGGTTTGCATTATACCAAATATCCAGCTGTACTTAAAGGATATAATGATGCTAATTGGATATTTGATTCTAAAGATTTAAAATCCACTAGTGGATATATTTTTACTCTTGGAAGTGCAGTTGTGTCTTGGAAGTCCTCAAAGAAAACATGAATTGCTCGGTCCACAATGGAATCTGAATTCATTGCATTGGATAAAGCTGGAGAAGAAGCAGAATGGCTTCGTAACTTTTTAGAGGACATTCCAAACTGGCAGAAACCAGTGCTAGCTATTTGTATACATTGTGACAGTCAATCTACGATTGGAAGGGCTCAAAATCACATGTATAATGGTAAGTCTAGACATATCCGTCGTAGACATAATACCGTGAAACAATTGCTCTCAAATGGTATAATATCCATTGACTATGTAAAGTCTAAGGATAATATAGCGGATCCGTTAACTAAAGGTTTGACAAGAGAGCAAGTTGAAAGATCATCGAGGGGAATGGACTTGAAGCCTATGGGTTAAAAGAAACCATAATAGTAACCCAACCTAGTTGACTGGAGATCCCAAGATCTAGGTTCAAAGGGACAACTGAATTGTGCTTGACTTAGTTAAAAACACTGTGGAGAGTAAATTAAACTCCTTCCCATTCCTATGATGAGACAGTGCATATTTTAGGGTAAGCTATGCCTTTAATAATGTCTATGACTTGGACAAATCCAAGTGAGAAAGAATTCCTAATAGAATCACCTATGTGAGTAGAAGGGGCCACTTCTAGGAGGATTTTTCGAAGGCGAAATTCTCTGACAAATACTCATGAAACCAAGTGGTGTCCAAGGCCAAAATGGACACAAACGTGAGAACCAACTATGTTCGAAGGGGAACTGTGTGAAGTCTATTGTCTTGGTTTACACAAATAACTGACAGTTCAAGGCATCACGTCCACTGATTAGCTAGTAAATCCGATAGTCTTTCACAAGGGAAGGTTCAAGGCTCTAAGGCTACTTATCCTGATACAGTAACATTTCATTGTACTCAAACTAGTGTCTGCATATTCATCTGCATTTTGAAATGCTAATTTCCATTCATGTGGGGGATTATTGGAAATAGTTTTAGAAAAAAACAATAATTAAACCCAACTTTGAGCTTAAATAATTATAGGACCCGAACTCCGAATTTGCACTAATATGTTCTCCATGGTGAGGAGATCGAGTTGGTATAATTACATGTTCAAAAATATTAAATATTGAATAAGAAATTATCTCTCAAAGAGACCCATTTGAACTTGGATAAGAATGTTTGTCCCACATTGGAAATAAAGCAAACTAGAAAGGTGTTTATATATAGTTGCTTTAGATGGGTGATTTGAATATCTAGAGGCATATGAGGAGAGCTAGACCATGCATGAACCATGCTAGTCTTAGACTAACCACACACGCGAGCGCCGCCAACCCGCCCGGTGCGGGCTGTGGCGCGGTGCAAAAAAAAAATGCAATGTCTCTTCTAAAGAGTTGTGTATACTGTTTTTATTTTGTTTTAGCAACCAACACCTAGACAGTTTGAATGCCTATTGGAGTGGATGCCTATACAGTTGAGGTACCTCTCCATTCTCTATTAATAGGCCTTGTATTTCAGTCCAATAAAGAGATTATTCAATATATTCAAGAAATCTTTTTATCTCTCTACATACGCACATATACATATAGATAGGTTGTTCGGGTTCAAGTACAAACACAGGGTTGAGTTCGTCGGTCTTCACAGATTGCAATGTTGCATCCTTGAAGGTGAAATCCCTTCTATCTTGGGAGGCATTTTCTCGGTTTCCTTGAGCACCGTAGAGGGATCAATATTGCCTTAAGGACACTGTGGTATCACATAGGGCTCGGATTTTCTTTCTCTTGCATTTTCATATTCGGGTCAGTTCTCTGTTTATATAATTGTAAGTTATTTGCCATTTATATATATATATATATATATAGTTTGTGCATGTTAGATTTATAGATATAACATAAAGCATATTTTGATAACAATTAATCAATGCCAGACACAAAATGAGAACTCCTAGAAGGATTAGGGATCAGACTTGACAATTTGCTAAATTGGTTAAGCTTGTCCATGATTAGCTCAATGGAGGTGGAGTCCCCATTGTTAAAAATGAGCAGGTCATCTACAAGCATAAGGTGGTTAATCTTGGATTTGACACATCTCCAATGTTAAATGAAAGCCTCTTCAAACTCAAGTTGGTTCAAAAGCCTAGACAGGATTTCCATGGCCATCACAAAGAGATAAGGAGAAATAGGGTCTCCTTGCCTCCAGCCTCTTTCACTACCAAAGTATCCTTCTCCATTAATATTCACTGAAAAAACAGTATAGCTGATATATATCATAATGAGCTTGATCATACTTTCAGGTACTCTGAACTCTATCAGAACACACTACAAGAAAATTGGCTTTTAGGGACGGTCCTTTAGCGACACTCTTAAGAACCGTCCCTAAAGACCCCATTTTTAGTCACAGAAATGTTAAACCGTCCTTAAAGACCCTATGTTTAGTCACACTAAATTTGAACCGTGCCAAAAGCCAAAAACATTTGTGAAACCCAAAAATTGGGTTCTTTTAGCGCGAATTAGTGCCGCCAAACATGGCAAATGAAAACACTTGTGCCAAATATTAAGCCAAAAAATAAAAATAAAAAACAATTCATGGATGAGAGAGCTCTACGTATGTCTGAATAAAACACTTGTCCCAAATATCTAGCTATTCTCCTTGTTCTTGTCGTCAACACTTCTCAAATTAGGAACCCTTGCTAAGCTCACACATCAACACGCTCTCACTCCCATGGCGATCAAAACACTCACCTCTCAATACACCAGTGACGTTGCTTGCTAGGGTTTGAAATTGGGCGGAAGAACAACAAGAAGGAAAAGCATTTGGCGATTTCTCTCTCTTTAAGAACCAGGGTATGATCCACTGCTCTCTCTCTATATATATATTATATAGATATAGATATATATATATAGTATTTAGGGTTCATATTGATCTCATATTCTTGATTTCTCTCTTGGTTACAGTTGTTCGGACTTTTTGCTGATATGGGTTTTCTTTCGATTTGATTAATAAGGGTTTTATTTTTTGTGGATTTGGTCATTTCTACTTCATACTTGAAATAGGTTTCATTTTGTTGACAATTGCTGAAGATTGACCAATCGGTTTTGCATTTGTTGTTAATTCTTGCTATTTGATTATGTATTGGAAGATTGGGTGTCATTTTTGTTCTTTTTGGCTAGGATTAGGTTTGTTTTATTGGCACATATCAACCATAATTCCTCTTATCTAAGGGGAATTAACCCTAATTTCTCTTCCTTGTCATAGTATTTGAGAATGTTGACTAACCTATACATATTTGTATGTATATTGAAGATTATGTCTTTATCTGTAGATTATCTTTGTATAGAATATATCTTTTTTCTTGTTTGGACTCTCTATAAGAAGATGATAACGTGAACACTCATCTATTTTCTTTTATTTTCCTATTTTATAATTTTTATTTATGTTATAAAGATTATTTTGATTCAACTATTTTCATCTTCCAGTCTAATTGTCTTGTAATTTAATAACATGTGCTTGTTCTTGACAATATTATAGTGGTTAGCAAGGTTTAATATTACCCCACTTGAAGTTACATATGATAGTTTGAATTACTTTGCATTTAACTCCATATGTACCTCATACCTGACATAATTGTATCAAATTATTCTCTAGCCTCATGTTTCCACTAGCCATGGAATTGCAACTTTTACACCAAATTTCCTGACTTCCATATGGTGAAGTTATGCAACTCGTTTCTAATTTTCTTCTCATTTTAGTCTTTGATGTAACAGGGCGAGAAACATTTACGAACTTGTCAAAAATTTGGACGAAGGAAGTAGAGCTCTACTCCACAAACCCAGAGTGCATCAAGATACTAGTTAGGAACAAAGTAGATAAGGTAAGATGGATTTCTTTTTTTATATTATTTTTTTTAAGTATATAAAAGGTATTTTTGTAGGTTGCAGAAAACACACATGAATTCATGTATGTCCGTACTCAATGTATACTAAATTCTTGCACAAACACTCGTATCACATTTGGTTGTGATTTTTACCCTGCTCTGTTAGGGTATGAAAAAAGTAATTACTCTGTTGGGGTCTTTGGGGATAGTTTTGTGTTTGGAGTTTCAGTTTTGGGGCCAACAATCCATTGTTTTTTGTTTTTGTTTTTTTATTTTTTTAATTTTTTTTAAGGTTTTACTCTATTTGTTTTTTTTTTTTGAATGGTAAGATGATGTATATATAATGAAAAGCCAAGAGGCTTACAAGGAGCTAAGGGGCATACCCCATATTAGAAGATGATATCCAAATTTCCACCACAAGAAAAAACAAACAAGGGATCCCATCTGCCTATAGGAATAACAAATACAAAAAACACAAATAAAATCCTAACAATTAGACAAACTAAAAGTATCTATAATTGATTGAGGACAATGCCGATTCATGAGAAGTCTAATCTGCATATACCAAGTTGAAAGTAGAGCATCCTGAATAACTATTGCCAAACCAGAATAAAAACCACACTAAAGCCAACAACCAACCTTGAGAATAGGCAACCATTGCAGAGCTTGAACAACCAGAATAGTAACCACCATAAGCAATAAACTGAATAGCCTGCAATTCTGATAAACACTAACCAAAATAGTAAACAACACAACTGAATTTACAGCAACCACTAACCTAGACCAGCACACAAGCCACCACTTCTGAGAATGAGCAACTATAGCAACCACTTTAGAGAATGAGCAACTACAACAATCACTATCCTAGATCTAGATAACTACTGGATCTAAAGTGTCTTTAGCTGTAGATTATCTTTGTATAGAATATAAACTGATTTGTAGTATGTAAATATGATTGTGGGCAAATTGATTCTAAAATGTTTGTGAAATTTTTATTATTTTTTTAATTATTTTTTATCACAGATTGGTGGTGTATCACATTTGGTTGTGATTTTTACCCAACTCTGTTTGGGTATGAACTCTTACACCCGAGGCAATCATCCCTCTTGCATTTTTCCCAATTCAGATGGATCGACCATGTGTCTATTACACAACATATCTCTTCTAACATTTGATTCTGAAGCCACTATTTCTTAACATGTTAGTTCTGCTCTGCCTTCTTGTCCCTTGCCTTTCACACAAAGTGGTCCTCTATATTTATGGGTGCATAAACAGGTTTATGTCTTACTGTCCATATCACCCTCCTTTTATTTTATCACTGATAGGCACTATTCCTAGTCTTACCCCCACATTTGTTTATTAATATGTTATTTATAGTCACTCATATCATTCAACTCACCATTCTCAATTTAGATATGTGGTTTTTTTCCTTGTATTAATCTTTTAAGCCATACCTTACACTTTGCCTCGCATGAGATAGTTGACTAACAGTGAACCATCGTATAAAATTTATATTTTAAGTTGATTGGTATATTCCACTCACATTGGTTTTCACTAGTTTGGCTTCATCTGATCCATCCTGCTCTATTCTGTATAGTAGTCTCATCAGAGTGTAAATAGTATAGATAAACTATTTGCATAGGTATGGAGTAAGTGTTTATCCTTAGTGTAGATCCACTTTTATAGAGTATCTGTGGGTTTCTGTGCGTTCAGTGTGCACCCAGTTTTGATATCTTTCTACATATTATCAGTAATGTCTATAAGAGTTTGTGTGATTGGTTTTCTGTTTAAAGCCCACCAAATTATATAACTTGGACCTATGATATGCCTTCTCTGAATTATAAAAACCAATATGTATATCTGTTTGATTACATCTACGATAGTGTATCAATTGCCCAAGTAAAAAAATATCCTTCATAGTAGATCTTCTGACATTAATCCAATTTACGTTTTGAACACTAGTTTCATTCATTAATTTTTACTCAATAACTGATTCCCACAGTTCATTGTTATAGTTCAATAATTACCAGAATGGGATGATTTTACATTTCCTCCTATCATCGAGCATCGTCCATTCTCTTAAAACTTTCTGAAAGAAATTTGTACCTATTCAATTTTTATGAGTTGTGTAACTCCTGTTGGTATGTTGTCAGATCCTACAAATAAATTTCTACTCATTTGTTCACGCACTTTCTCTATTTCTTTCATATTGATCGTGTGCATAGTATGTAACTGCTATTGTCAAGTTTTAGGAATGAGTTTATTCTCAGTTTCTCACATGCACATTGTACTACTTTTACTAACGAAATCAAATAAGTTTTGAAAATTTACAGCAACATCCACTATTTTCAGCTACTTTGTGGATGTAATATTAATCAGGTGTAAGAGTAGCATTTTCATAGCATTTTCCTTGCATGGGATAGGAATGCCTGGAGTAAATATTTGTCTTTGAATATCCTCCCAAGCTTGGGCATCTTTCATCTGGAACATGTTAAATTTTCAAAGAGTTGAACTCAATTTATGAAGTAATGAATCAAAGAAATAACCAAGTAACTAATTCTAAATCTTAAAGAGTTAAAAAAAGAAGAAGAGGAAAATGGCAGCATCAGAGAGATGCTTACCTGTGAGAACGAGTTCTGATGGAACATGGAAATGGCACAAGTCCCAGGTGCAGGAAGCCAAGTATGATGGACATTGTCATAAATAGGTTTAGACAGTTCAAAGTTACTCTTAATTTGATAATCCAAGGGATTCCCTGGCAAGTTCATCTCTAGCATAGGTATCACTTTCTTTGCCTCAAGCAAATTTAGAGTACTATACGGATTATACTGATGTTGCTCATTCAGTTATTGGCTCAAGCATCCAGCGGTACCTAACTCATTCAAGGCAACACCATCTTGTCCAGTATTATCAATTTGTACCGTGTTCTCAAGCTCTGTTTTACCAGTCCTAAAGTAACCAGAATAGCCTTGAAAGACAGCTTCTGTATGGCATTCCACATCTCTGTAGGAAAAGAACAACAATAAAGTGATCACAAAAATAGAGAGCAACATTTCCTGTTTGGTTCAGTACTTAGAAAGCATCTTTTAAGAACTCTAGAAAGTATAAAATGGAAAACATGTCATCATGACAAAGTTTTGAAAAAGGGTTTCAAAAAATGTCCACTGAGAATCTTATAACTGTTTTATGGTGTCAAGATATTACCAAAGCAGGCCATAGTGTATGCACATACAGTGATTAGTTGTGTATGAATTAGTAGCCTTTGAAGTATGAACCTATAAGCAATGAAGTCTCATGAAACAACATGTTATATTTTCTATTTTTTACTTCATACTTGCTGAGTTTATTTGATCTCAACACTTATACCTGTGTATTCTCTCATTTAGAATATTATGTGCATAGCTCTTGATTGTGGTAATGTCTGTGTAATGATTTTAATTTCTCATCTTTTCCTTACTTTCACCATAATGTGATTGCAGGAGGTTTTGATGTGGTGGATGTGGCTGTTGTTGTTGTTGTCCCACAAGCATCAGCTCAGTCATCGCCTGCTGACTCTCCAACTTTGCTTGTTGCTTCTCAAGGTGATTTCTCATCAACTACGTACATAGAGTACATGTATATATATATAGTACTTTACTGTTAGTTAAACCTCTATATCTAACAAGATAATTGAAAAGTTATGCAGGCCTTCTTAGTTATGTTTTATGTTTTCTACGGTTTAATAAATAATTCAAAAACTGTATAAAAATATAGGGAAACACTCAGAAAATAATGTGAAGGGGCTGATCTTTGTAGCGATATTATGGAAATACTTTAAGGCAATACAAATGAGCTTTTGGTAACTTTATAGGTGGCAATTTTACTATTCTTACCTCTATAATATTAATTATTTTTTAAAAAAATATAATTATGTATGTAATATAGATCTTGCGGGGGACTTATCTACATTGTAGGTCGTGCCTGTATATTTTCATAAAATTTACTGAACATGTTTTCTTGTTTTCTCAATTTTTTAAAATTATTTTGAAAAAAATTAAATCAAGCAAGTCCTTAATATGGTTAGTAGCTTTATAGAAGAGTAGTCAACTTGATGCCTGGAGATAATATTAACATTAGGGTATGCACTAAAAAAGGAAGATTATTTTGTTATCAAATTATAAAAGTACTACTATTATTACCACAAATTTAACTATTAGCGACAATAAAACTGTCGCTAATACCATAGTATTAGGGACGGTTTCCCTGTTCCAATTGCTTACTAACTGTCACTAAAAGATAGATTTTTTTTTAATATTCTATAGTCTTTTGTGACACTGAAAACTATCACTAATACCCCATTTTTGTTATTTTCTTCATTAAATTTCTTGGATTGGTTTTTTGTTTATACCCCCTGTTTGTTTGTTAATTTAGAAAATATGAAAAAGAAATGCACAAACTGTTTTCTTTCTTTCACCAATTCTACTGACAATTCCTGTGTTATCTTTTCCTTTTCTTCAACTGCCGCTGCTAGTAAAAGCACCTCTTGCTTTAATATTTCCTTCTCGTTTAAATCCGGTCTTCATTTATGCTTTAATATACTGTGTAAATCCCAGGTTAACTTCTTAATAATCAAATATAATGCATAAGAGCTCTTAAAACATAGAGATTGTGGGGAAAAATCTGCAGATCGCTTACTAAAAAAACAACTCCATAGTTTTTCACCTTATATATAGTTTGAATAACTATCTCACTCTATCAATAACAACAATAATCTTTACATAGACTTCAAACCTAAACCATCATATATAGGGAGTTTCTCAAATAACATGAATACATTGAATTTTATATTGTAAGAGAAAAGTTAAATCAATATAAATTAAATAATTTGAAGATAATAAAATTCAAACCTATTTCTTGTAGTGAGAGCTAGACCAATACAATAGCAAAACTGATGCATAGACCCAACACAAGCAATAGACTGATCTGAGCAACCCCCACTGATGAAACCAAAGAACATATCAATTACCCATAATAGTGTCTGGCAGACTCCATTTAGCAATGATAGCATGATTAATAGGTTCTCACTAAATTATAATTATTTTATGACATATTTATATACATTTAATCACACATCTAACCTTTAGACCCGTTCGAGCATCATTGTTTGCAATATGTAGGAATTATTGCATACACAGGATAACACGAGATGCTTATTAGCATTGGTATTTGTTCCCTTGTGGGTTCAATCCTGCCAATAATGTTTTATCCTATTATGCAATGAGAAGAGCATGTTACTACAATGATACTTGAATTGTCCTAGTTGGACAGTTTGGGAACGCATGTAGATATTCATTACAATCATTAGCTACTACTATCATGAATTTCATTTATTTGTAAATTTTAATAGTTTCTCCCAACATTCTCTGAATACATATTTAGTTCTAGTTTCATACACTGTTGGTTACATCAGTGTGTATTACTAGAACTATCTCGTGTATTTGGAGAATCATGGGGAATTGCTGCTGAAATTTACTGAAATGATATTCATATTAGTAGAGCTAGTGATGGTAATCTAGACTTTGCATTCTTGAATGGGATAGGATCACCTACCTAGCACGAACGAAGTTATAGTTATTATGCTTACGAATTTAAGAATGTGTCAAATGATTTGGTTTTGTAATAACCATTATAATTTATTTTTCTATTCAGCTACATGGATAAGGCTTATATTCATCATCACACTAGAGGTAGTACCTTGTATTTTATTCATCAACAACATCGTTATTTGTTCCACTTAATCATTTTTTTTTATCAAAATTCACAATAATTAAATCTATGACATGTTTTTCCAGTTAATTATATGGGGTTTGTTTGGAGTTCTACACTTTTTTAGAGTTTTCCTATGATGGTATAGAAAATTGTTGTGCTATCTTGATGTTCTAAAATGACTTTGAAGACTAAAGTCTAAAACTTTCTTATTTTCCTGGATTGTCTGTAATTTTTATTGAGATTATATGATATGTACAACACTAATACACTATAATATGTTCTTTAAATGACATTCATATTCGTTCTTTGAGAGTTGATACTTGATAGGCATTGCAGTATATATGTTTCTCTTTGTATATTAGTGTTCCAAAATTTATTTGGTGACACTTTATTTTTCTCAATCGACCCAACCACCACAAAAATAACCTCATTAGCTCAAGCCCTTCTGACCTCCATTTCTTACAATCAAAAATGTGTTTAATATTTCTCTGAATACATACTTACACCAAATTTTTTTTTTTATGAAGGAGAAGTTTGGAGTGGATGCATATGCGTCGAAAGATAATTTTCAACAAGTAACTAAAGGACTTGTTGATTGTTTGCGAAAATATAGGTTCAGTTTGAAGCAACATTTTGATGCAAATCTTCATGTCGAGAATGCACGACGTTATCCTGCTGAGGGTATTGACTTTGAGGTTTGGCAAGTATTGTGTGATAAGTGGATTTCAACGGAATTCCAAGTTCATGCTCTTAATTACTTTTTTTCCCTCCTATTCACTTTTTGATTACTTCAAGTCATGTGGATATATAATTCAAGCTGCTCATTGCTTTATTTTTGGTTATTTTTAGTGGGGTGGTGATGATGATAGACTGTGAAGTTCTTTATTTACCTTTTAAAAATATTTTAGCCAACTTCTATGAATTAATAATAACACTAGTTCTGTGAAGTCCATAGTTTTCTATGTTGGTTAGTGGAAACTTACTACCTCATTCCAAATCTAGCTACTAATATTAGGCTATTTTTGTTGGGTAATAGAAGCTTACTAACTCAACATTTTGGGCCACTTTTTGTTGGGTAATGGAAGCTCACTGCTACATCATTTTGTTTGTGTTATTGTTTGTTGCAAATTGTAATATAAACTAAGTATTTTATAATAATGATTTTAATTATCATGCAGAAACTAAGTGAGAAAAATAAAGAAAACCGCTCAAAAAATGATTATCCACATATTTCTAGATCAATGTCGTATGTAAAACGCTATGATTGTTTGGTAAGTAAGCTTTGAAACAAGAGTTACAAATTATATATATTGTTATTAGTTGTTTAAACATATCTAATACAAATAAACACCATCTATATGCAGCTAAAGAAACAGAAAAATCAAGGAGATGTGGAAGATGAGGAAATTGATCAGCCTGGTCCTGCAGTAGCTATGTACAATGAGACACACTATAGGGAAGAAACTGGATGGGTTAATGAAAAAGCTAAGCGAAACTATGTAAGTCTTGTACACTTAATGATTAATACTTTTAAATGTATTTTTTAGCAAAACAATTATGTAGTTTTATATATGCATATACATTTTTGTGCTCGATTGCATTGCTATTTGGTTTGCAAGGGAAAAATCAGCATGCCTGTCATCTGATGCATTCAGTTCTAAAATTGCCTCCCTATAATTTGGTCCCAATAGCTCGTGAGCAAGAGCCAATATACTAGTAGTTTTTTCAGTTCCAGGAGGACCCTGAAATATATAATACAAGACTGCTCAATATAAGTGATAATAAGTGTTTCATGAGTTGGAGACATCGTTAAGGAAATGATGTCAGTAGATGAATATGGGAAACTTGGTCATTCCTATCCTTTTCCTCCAGCCCTCGGTCGAGTTGCACTTCTGGCTTCAAAGCTAGGCTAAACAACATTAAAATTAAAGAAATGCATGTTTTACGTATAATAGAAACAAAATAATGAAAAAGCCCCATCTTTCACAGCTCAGGTACTCACAGTACATGGCTCCATGCTTTACTATCCATTGTTTTGTTTCAAAAGAACCATCGTCAATTGTGTACTGTTATATGATCTTCCTACTAAGAGAACATTTTGTGCATGAGTAATAGTATAGTGAAGTTCATGTTGTTGTGTGATCCCATTACCCATGGATAATGTGAACATGATCTAACATGAAATAATCTTTGTTATCCTCAGGAATTTGCTGTGTATATCTAGCATATGTGAAGGGGCGGAATTTAGAGTTTTTCACACTCTGTGTAGTCAATGGTTTAGTATTGGTTTTTTAAAATAATTATTCTAGTATATAGAGGGGTATCCTTTATATAGAAGTGGCTTCTTTAATTTTCAATAAATTATATGATTAATATATATATATATATATTTATGAGCTAGGTGAGGGTTACAATAATTATAAGTTATATGATGATACTCTGTGTGTGTGTGTTCCCAGGAAGTCTGCATCCTAAAATTCCCTCAGTAATGACTCTGGTTTTAGCTGAATACCTAAAAGTGAAGATGAAACTACTACAAATCCAAACTTGTGCATTTTATAAATAAACAACTAGCACACAGGCTTCTCACGTCATTCACAAATACAATCAAATAACTCATCTCCTCTTTATATACCCTATCGTTGCACATGTCAAACTCATTAATTGAATAGCCACAAGGGACAACACAAGCTTATAGAGGCTTTTAGCCTCCAACCTTCATTATCATTCACAAAATTTAAACAAGAATTCATTGAATTAATGTTATTTGAGAATAATTTTGGTGCATTTATTTTAATAAAATACTGAAATTTACTTGTAGGAGGAAATGACGGAGAAGTCCACACAGGGTTCTCAAAATTCCAATTGTCCAAATTCAAATATTAATGATGTCGAGATAGTTCTTGAACATATGGGTGTCCGGAAAGGATATCCTCTTGGCTTAGGCCATGGCTATATTGTTCGGAATCGTCAACGTACATCATCCTCATATGGAGAGGTGTCTCGAAAGAGGGCACAAAAAGCCGATGAAAGAAGTGAAAAATTAGAAGAGGAACTAGCACAAGTTCGAGGACACTTAGAAAAACTAAGCAAAGTGTAGGAGATGATGCTTGCCCAACAAAATGAACATCCACTATGGTTTCTCCAATACTGTCAGCAAGTTTCATCACAATCTCCACATTACCAAGTAGTCCACAAGACAGTCACTTTCAGTCATCGCCACCACCATGGGTTCAGTGCCAGTAGCCGCCAGCATGGTTCCAATATTCTCAGCAGCACCAGTCCCCAGCATCAACACCACCAACACCATCACCGCCAGCACTAGCACCAGCACCATCACCACCAGCACCAGCACCATCACCACCACCTTAGTGAAAAATGTGTGCATGTTTAAAGGCACATATATTTTTTGGGGAGTTCTTTTAGTGATCTATAACATCTTTACCATATTTTGTCTTTTGCTAACTAAGACATGTAGTGATATGCATCACTTGAATTTGGTATGGTATGGTGTCATCAGCCTTGGAATATCACTATGATGTTGAAGCTTTCTTATACTTCAATTTCCTTTGTACCTATTTTTGTTTATAGGTGTTAGCTGGAACAAGAAATTCTATATATATCAAGTGTTTTTACTTTATTTACATACTTTGTCATTTGATGATATTAGTAGTTCATTTAAATTCTAGTATGTATTGAGAATTAACAGGCAGTGGTGGTTTAAAAGAACAAGATAAAATGTAGTATAATCCTAAAACAAGCCAATGAGGAAAAAAAAATCGCCTTAATAATCTACCTTTCAACGACGGTAAATGCGTCGTTATTGGTTTGTTTTTAGGCACGGTAGTAGCGTCTCTAATACTGTGTTTTTAAGGATGGTATAAACGTCGCTATTAATACATTTTTAGTCACGGTATAAGCGTCGCTAATAATGCATTTTTAGTTACGGTATAAGCATCGCTAATAATGCATTTTTAGTCACGGTATAAGCGTCGCTAATAATATCATTTTAGGCACGGTTCAACCGTCTCTAATAATCCATTTTTTAGTCACGGTATAAGCGTCTCTAATAATGCGTTTTTAGGCACGGTATAAGCGTCGCTAATAATGCGTTTTTAGGCACGGTATAAGCATCGCTAATAATGTGTTTTTAGGCACGGTCCAACCGTCTCTAATAATGTCTTTTTAGGCACGGTCTAACTGTCTCTAATAATGTATTTTTAGGCACGGTCCAAGCGTCGCTAATATTATTTTTTTCGCGACGGTTTGGCGACAATTTAGACACTTTTAGCGACAGTTTTGCCTGTCCCAAGAAGCCAGTTTTCTTGTAGTGACATCTTCCAGAAACTCCCAACACAAGGTATCACATGTTATCCTAAGGTCAATCTTCAAGGCAAGCCTTCAAATTATGTTATTCTTGTGACAGTGAAACAATATCTCTTAAGCTAGAAGGATATTGTATGAGATGATAGATACAAATATTAAGCACTGGTTTCAGTCCGTTGGCTATAATCTTGGCTATGCATTTGTAAATTACAAACAGAGATTGGCTTGAAATCCTCCACTTTAGAGGAATTAGCCACTTTGAGAATTAAAGCCAGAGTTGTGGCATTAACCTCATTGAGCATTCTACCTTTTTAAAAAAAGTTCAAAATAGCTACAATGATTTCATGTTCAATAATAAGCCAAGTTGCTTTGAAAAAAATTGATTTCAGACCATCTGGGCCTGAACTTTTGTCATCCTTAATTTGATAGCATGGGTGATACTAGTGAAGAAGTCTTCATTTTTCAGCAGAGGATATAAATATGAATGTGAATGAAAGTAAATTTAATCTCTTCTTTAGTCATTGGTCTATCCATCCATACCTTCTGGCTCTTAGAAAGGGGATTCTGGTGGGTGCTAGGGAGTAGTAAAAATTATGATTAAGAATGTGACCTAGATGTGCCCTAGTTTTACCTCTTGTAAGTGTACGAATCGTATTATAGAATAGTATACTTAGGATAGGGTTATCGAATCCAAGGGACTAAGTCATATTTTCGATTCCTTTAAACTACTACAATTGAATTATGAATATATAGTTTGATTTGTTTTGTTTTCTATAACTAATTTTGACAAATAATGGAAATAACTAAGTTGGATAATTTGGTTGAGAAACAAATTAATAGATAGAGAGTCTAAGATAATTCTGACACCACCACTAACCTCATAACATAGACATATATTTAATTTATTGTAAAAGGGAGATCCAACACATGTAAATTAGATTAGAGTCGTTATTGGTAGACTCTAATCCCCAAAGGGATACAATCTATCTTCGGAATGAGTGTAACTTGTGCATGCATTTTACTCTACTCTAAACTACTCCTATAAAGCAATAAATTAAACTAAGCATTCATTCATCACATCTCTTTAGCATAAACTGTCCAATCCTAGATATTCATGTTCATTAAATACCATTGTGAGATAACCATAATTTAAACATCAGAATTCCAGCCGTTATGATAAAATATGGTGTGCAAGATAGAATATTCATTCAAGTTAAGACAAGACATAAAATAAATATAAAATCTTATATAGAATCAAGCTTTGTTCACTCAATCCACACAATCATAATAGACGAGGTCTTCAGTTTCCCCTTGTTACAATAAAAATAAATAACATCTACATTACTTGGCTAGAGTTTTGTCAAAAACCCTAGATACCGGTTTAGCCACTCATGATGGTGGTGAACTCTATCGTTGATGTAGACACCACTTCCATGGTAGCATCAGATCTTCTCTTTTGTTATATGCTCATGTTCCGACAACAGCGTATAGTGTCACTCTATGTTTGTCTCCACCGGAGTATTCTTTTCTGTCTCAACTCTGTTCTACCTTTCCAACCGGGTTTTTTTTTCCATAAGTTAAGCCCTCTCTTTTATAAAGGGTTGAGAGTAGTTTTCTTTGTGATTAAGTAAAATACTTCCTTTTGTATCATGAGTTGAGTAAGGACATAAAATCTTATCAATATGGGACAAAACATGTCCAAATATAGCCTGAAGTTTGCAGTAGGTCAACCAAAGTCGTAGTTGGTCTAGAAAAAAAAATCACCAGCGGCTATAGTCGAGTTCTTGAGCCTTAAGCCGAGAACTCAAGCTTCCATTTTACCGAGTTCTCAGGCATTTTACCGAGAACTCATAGTGTTGTTGATGGCTGCAAATGGCGCTTGATGGCGGGCTGAGTTCACTGTGTATTTTTCATGATTTTATGCCATTAGGGATGATGGCGGCTGAGTTCCCGAGTTCTCGATCAAGAGCTCGAGAACTTGGTAATGCTTATTTTCTGTCGCTTGTTACATTTCATCTCCATTGGTCATTTTCTTCATCCGTCTTCACTCCACTTCACTTGTATTGATTCTTAAACTCATCTTTGGTATGTTTTTGGTCCTTGAATCCTTGGTTTCAGTCCTCGAATGGTTTAAAGCTCGTATTCCGATTATTTCACCGAAGTTAACTCACTTTACATGCATTGAACCTGAAACGTATCAAAACAAGCAAATCGGATAAAAATACCAAGATAATGATGTGTAAACTAACAATGACTAATTAGGGGCCTGGAATGTACAACATTCAGATACCATTAGAGTTTTAATGAGGTGGCTCAGGTTAGGAATGGCCTCATAACTAGTTGGCTTGAAGAAGAGAGTCTTGAAGTAATTCACAATCCTGTTGTTGATGCCTTCTTGATCATTAATAGTAATTCCATCATCATTGACAAGAGAAGAGATTATATTGAGAGTCATCATTTAGTTAGCTATCTTGTGGGAGTAAGTAGTACTCTGGTCACCTACTTGAGCCACCGAATCCTTGACTGTTGTCTAAAGATGCATTCCTCAGCTTTGGCAAGGTAGAAGAAATCCATGAGGCATTTATTCCACATCCTAATTATATTTAGGTTCTGGGGATTAGTGTCAACAATGGCGTGAATGTTAAAAACATTCCTTTTGGCTTCAACAACTCTTTGAGTAAGATGATTAAAGTGCTTTTTGTTGAGCCTTTTGAGACCTTCATTAACTAGCTTAAGCATCTGGATGAAAGAATACATTTTTGTTCCTCTTACCTGGCACTGCCATGCAGTATGGATTGTAAGTGAGAAGCTTTTATGAGTAGCTAGAAAGTTATTAAATCTAAAGGGTTTCCTTGGCATATGGGTCTCATTCATAAGCTTAAGGTGGATATAAGTGTGGTCATAAATTCCTTGAGCACCAAAGTGTACCTCATAAAATGGGAAACTGCCAAGCCATAAATCATTGGCAAGGCACCTGTCAATCTGTCTAAAGATATGCCTATTATTCTAAGTGCTTGTTTGGCTAATGGAATAGAGCCAAAATTTTGGGTTTGATTTAAAAAAATGGCATCAAACCATGTTTGGTAAATAAAGTGGAAATTTGGTATCAACACTGTAGCAATTCCATGGAGCTAACTTTGTGAAGGAATTTTGGAAAATTTGGAACCATCTTTTTTTATGGTTCATGGTTTTGGTTTTGGTAACAATACTGTAGTAAATTCATTTTTGATATTAATAAATTTCGAAAAATTAAATATTTATGAAAAATTAAATATTTCGAAAAATTAAATATATTAATATATTATAATATTAATATATAAAAATAATATATATTAATATTCAGAATTTCAACCCATACCAGCTCTACCAAACATGGTTTAGTTTTTCAGCATCACTTTTTCCTACACCAAAACCATCTGCACCAAACATGGTTTGGAACCAAAATAAAACCACACCAACTCCAACCAACCCAACTCCAACCAAACCAAAATCAAAAACCAACTCCACACCGTCTACCAAACAAGCAGTAAGAGAATTTAAGGGCAGGTTTCGTTAGATCATAAAAATTTATCTTTAATTTCCAAAAGAAATTTCAAGAATTCCCAAAACTAATAGCGATGCTTGTTTGTTTGACTAAACAATTTCATTTCATATAACATGATCTATGGCATAATACAGAGATGTGTGGCACCCATTTGTGGGCAACTTGGTAAGAGTAAAGATTGTAAGTCTCTTGATTGGGCACACACTCCATTCACATCCATGGCTAATTAATGTCCTTTTTCTACTGAGCTCAGCTAATCTTGGTGTTGACTATTGAGTGAACTAGTAACTTTTTATTATTTATAATTTTTTTAAAAAAAATTTAGCATATCATAGAAAAAGAAATACCAAAAATTAGGCAACAAACTTAAGAATGCAAGTGAAACCACACGACACAAGCTATATATGTGTTAACCATCAGGTACAGCCAAAACAAAAAAATGAAACCCTCATTCTCAACCTAATAGTAACCTAATTTGTACCAAAATTTAAGAGAAAGAGAGAGGGATTCTTGTTTAATCTTTCATCTATGTTTTGTAAACTTCTTATTGATTCACAAGAACAGTCGTCTCTCTCTCTGTGCAACCCTCTTTCCAGTGTTTTAGTATTTCTTTAATGCTCGGTTTGATTGAAGGAATGAAAAAGTGGATGGAAGGAGGAGGAGAGGGACGGATAAGGTATTCCTATGGAAGGGAATGTGCAACCCTCATTTTTCGTTTAGTTGAATGGAATGGATGGGAGAAGGG
The DNA here is from genome assembly GCA_963922005.1 of Cornus suecica. Classification (NCBI taxonomy): domain Eukaryota; kingdom Viridiplantae; phylum Streptophyta; class Magnoliopsida; order Cornales; family Cornaceae; genus Cornus; species Cornus suecica. The sequence continues at coordinate 58,126,536 of OY998243.1, forward strand.
ATAGATATAGTGACATTTTTTCCGTTTGATTTTTTATACAGTTTTTACCAATATGCCCCTATTATATAGAATTTTAAAAATTGAATACTACACGTTACATGAGAAGATGTATACTTATTGCATGTCATATGTGATAATTGAATTTAATGTATTAATTTTACATATTATTAATTATATAGAAATAAAAATATTTCTAAAGTATTGAAAATTCGAAGAAATTAATATATCCAAAAGATCCTTGAGATGTAACACTTTTACAATAATTTTTAGGACAGTTTTAGTAAAAACAAAATAAAAATTGGTTGAAAGTAAGTTATAAATATAATTTAATAAGAATTTAGGGTTTTTGCCATGTCTATGTAAGGAATAGAGTTTGTATCCAAATATAAAAACATCACTAGTGATGGTGTGAGAAAGTTAATCAAAGAATTATGTATATTCTTACTAAATTATAAGTTATTTTATATCATCTAACTATATATATTATATATTATAGGTTATTTCAATTAAAATATAGCGTAACATTTTCCGTGGATGGAAAATAGATGTTGACAAAAAGATAATTTTGTTGAGCAATCATCTTCAAAAATAAAATATACTAACTTCATACCCATTTAGAAAATACGAAAAAAAAAAACACTAACATATAATATAGAATTTGTAGTTAAAGCATGAAAACAAAAATCATAAATTAAAAAACAAAAATTGATGGGTTGTTGTCAAACTTTCTTCCATATAGTTTAACAATATCAGGTGACATTATGGAATGATGAAATACGTCTCTTATAAATCAATTAGTAGATTAATAAAATATTATATATATATGTAAATATAAATTACCTAGGAGATGGTAAATTAAGCCTAAAGGGAAGTGAATAGTGTTGGCCTTGAAATTTATTCTCGGACAATAAATCCTATTTTGATATTAACAAAACATTTAAAGCGTGTTTAATACTAATGAATTACCGAGTTCATGTTTTCAGCAAAAGACAGGTGAACGACTTGGAAAACAAGCACGAAAAGAAAACGACTCGGAAAGCAAGCTCGGAAAGAAAGATTGAATAAAAGCGAAAAGCCGAGAAAGAAATTGAAGCGCGAAAAATAGAAAATCAAATAATTCAATGGCAAAGGCGAAATTCGAAGACTCAAGACTTGGGGTAGATAGGTCGGGGAGCGATCATTGTAACAAGGTAATTTTATGTGTCGATGTTATCGTATAAGCTCAAGTATAAAATGAACCGAACTCAAATGGAATGAAAAACGCTTTATCGAACTTAAACGGAAAGAAAAATATTTTTATTAAATGTTTTTCAAGTTGTAGTCGACTAGAATCACCCTGTGTATTTTCTAATAGTCGACTAAAACAATCAATAGCTTCAGGTTTTTCATCCACATCAAAGTAGTCGACTGAAATAAGCTTGAGTCAACTAGACTACATCATGTAGTCGACTAGAACTCAATGTAGTCGACTAGATGGTCCAATGTAGTCGACTAGAACTCAATCTAGTCGACTAGATGGTCCAAAGTAGTCGACTAAAACTTTGATGTAGTCGACTAGTTTGTTCCTTAAATTCTGCAGATTCAGCACAAACATTTTCCACGTTTTAAGCAGATGTTTATGGACTTCAAACGGCTTTGTTTTCTCAAATACAATATTCATTCTTCAAAACCTACATGTATTGATATATATAAAATGAGATATGTGTATTGAAAGCCAAGAGATTGAAAAACAAAAAGAGAAAGAAGAAGAAGGAAAGCTCTCAAAATTCTGCAAAAACTTTCTCTACAAAAGCCATTGAAACCAAGCTTTGAAAATCTGATTTTCTCCAAGTTTCTTTGAAAATCAAAACCTCTAGTATCTCTTATTATTCTCCAAATATTATTCATTGATTATATCCTTTGAGAATACATTTCTAGAGCTATTATAAAATCACCAAAAACACTTGAGCTTATATTGATTTATCTTTCATAAAAACTTTTGGGTTTTGAGTGTTTTTGTTCTTGAGTGATTTTATTGATTACATACGAATTTGTAATCTCGGACAAGTGAAGTCCACAGATTGTTCAAGAGAGGGTTGTTCTCTTGATTGAGAGACAAGCTCGAGAGACTTGTGTTGTAAAGGTTTGTCATTCCACCTGTGAAGGAAGGGCCACAGTGAAAGGATCGGGAAAAGTCTCAAGAAGGGGTTCTTGAGCCGAGGAGTAGGAGTTACCGAACCTCGAAAAATCATGGTGTCAATCTCTCTATCTCTCTTTCCTTATTTCATTAATTTGCATGTTATATTTACTTAAATATCTTGTATGCTAATTAGTCTTGTGATTAGTTGTTAGATAAATTGAATTGAATTTATTCACTTGACTATTGAAGAAATTGAGTATTGATTATATATTGTTCCAATTTCGAAAAGGAGTAGAAATATTTTGAACACCCTATTCACCCACCCCCCCCCCCCCCCCCCCCCTCTAGGGTTAATTAGTGACTAACAATTAGTTTTTTATGAATTAATTGACGAATTAAAATATTAATTACGAAATAGTCAATTTAATCCAATTCTTTAACAATATAAACCATGTAATAATAAATATAGGTGGAGAAATTAAAGCAAAAGACGACACCAATATTTTTATTTGAAAAACCTTGGAAAATGCTCAAAGTAAAAACTATGGATACGCTCAGGTATCGATGCACTATAAATCAAGAAGTATACAGACTTTATGAAGTTAGGACTTACAATCACTCTGATTTGTTGTTTTTCACTCGACGTCTAAAAGTCTTGAATAACTCGCGCTACCACGAAGCTCTCGCTTCGATCGCGATACTCTAACGGCTCTGCTTCTCAACAGATCAAAGAACCACGAAGGCTTCTACTCTGATCTCTGTACTCTAACTCCGCTTCTCAAAGGATCGATTCAACCATGTTGCACAAGGTGGTGTGATGATTTTTCAGCAACTAGATCATCCAATTGTGCATAAAGATCTCACGTGTTGTAGCACAACTGGATAATTCCAACAATAAGAGAGAACTAGAAGATGAATGATCACTCAATATTTTTCTCTCTCTTTCTATCTCTCTACAGGAATATTTGAACTGTGAAATAATCGTTGAGCTCTCAAAACTTCACATTTCTTCTCAATATCTTCTCATATTTATAAAGAGAGAAGTCTTCAATTATGGAATAAGATTTTTTAATCTCCAAATATTTTTCTTGTCCTCCAAGTCTTTTCCTTTTGACCATAAAGTCTCCAAATATAGACCAATATACCAAAAATAACTCCTAGACATGTCCAAAAGTGATTAGGAGTTCATAAGACATCAAAATAAATCTTCTTTAACAACTGAAGTCGGCAATCTTGAGTTCTCGAGAAATTCAAATCTAGAGTTCTTGGTATAAAATTTTGAGTACTCGGTAGTTTACTCATGGCGTTGGATGGCGCTGAGTGGCAACCCAAACTCTCTAGAATGCTACGACATGGCATGCGCCAAGGCGCAAAATCTCGAGTACTCATAAAGACGGTTTGAGTTTTCGGTAAGTCAAAATATAGAGTACTCGGTAGAAATACTCGAGTACTCGACAGCTTCAGAAAAATCAACATTTGTTTATTTCTTTGCAACGCCGTCATGTTGATGATATTCGTTCGATATGTTGATTTGATTAACCCAACTGAAGCTTAGAACACTTAATATTATTTTTTATCAGAAACATGCCATTATAAATAAATATTCCTATAGTAAATTAATAATATGTAACATATATTTAATCTTTCTCTTTCCTCTTCCGGTCAAATTTGAGCGGATAGAAAAACATGAATAAGGGAGGGATACTTGATCCCTCCAACCAAACATAATATTTTTACATTAGCTCGCCTTCCATCCCTTCCCCCTCAATACTTCCCTTTAAACAAACAGAGCATAAGGAAAAAAACAAGTATCGTTAGTTGATATATATAGATAAACAAGAAAAATAAATTATCATGTTGAAGTTATGGATCAATCGCAAATAATAAAATAGTAAAGAATCAAGAACACACATGATTTGTAAGTGGTTCGGTCAATGTGACCACGTCCATTAAAGCAGTCTTTGTATTTCGTTTATCACCAAATTAGGATTACAATGATGTATATATACACCTAATTTATATGTATTGGTAAAATACCAAAATCACCATTTGGACCTAGGGTCTGTTGTAACTTCCTTCCTCGATTATGAGTTATCACCAAACAATCTTCACCTTAGTGAATATCCTGCAATCTTGAAGATCTCTTGCATTACCTCGAACTCACTCTTTTGAGGGTGGTCTCATTTTATTTAATATAAAGAAACATTGATCAAGTCCAAGCAATGCTTGAACTTGTCTGTAGTCAGCGATTTTGTCAACATATCTGCAGCATTCCCTGTAGTGTGTATCTTCTACAAAAGAATATCACATGCAGACACTAACTCTCTTCTCTTATGAAACCTCACATCTATATGTCTGGTTTTTGCATGATATACCCGGTGCTTTACCAAATAAATGGCACTTTGGCTATCACAATGCAACTGAACACTACCTTGATCAATACCAAGTTCCCTGACCAAACCTTTCACTCACAAAGCTTCCTTTACAACCTTAGTAACTGCCATGTAATCTACCTATGTTGAAGACAATGCAACTACAAACTGAAGTGTAGACTTCCAACATATCGGCCCCATTGCTAATGTGAACACATACCCTGCAGTCGATCTCCTATTATCAAGATCACCTGCATAGTCTGCATCCATATACCCCACAACTAACATAGTACCCTGTTGTCTTATAAACATAATCCCATAGTATGCAGTACCCTTCAAATACCTGAAGATCCATTTCACTTCCTTCCAATGTTATTTCCCTAGATTGGCCATATAATTGTTAATTGTGTTGACTGCTTGTGCTAGATCTGGCCTGGTGCATACCATCATATACATCAAATATCCCACAACATTGGCATAATGTACTTTGGTCATCTCTTCAGTTTCTTCTTCTGTTTGCAGGCTTTGGGTTGCAGACAATCTGACGTACCTACTTCTTTTGCGTCATCCATACTGAACAACTCTAGCATTTTCTTAATGTAGCTCATTTGAGAAACCCATCATTTTCTAGCCTCTCTGTCCCTGTATATTTCCACGCCAAGAATCTTCTTAGCTGCCCCCAAATCTTTCATCTCGAACTTTCTACTCAATAAAGATTTTAGATTACTGATCTCATCCATATGCTTAGCAGCAATAAGCATATCATCAACATATAACATCAAGAAAGTATATGAACCGTCATCTAAAATTATGAAATAAACACATCAGTCATACTCATAACGAGTGTAACCAATCTATAACATGTAAGAATCAAACTTCTTGTACCACTGCCAGGGAGACTACTTCAACCCATAAAGTGACTTCTCCAGCCAATAAATAAGATGTTTTGATTCAGGTTCCTTGAACCTCTCTGGCTACTCCATGAAGATGTGTTCCTCCAAATCACCATGAAGGAAAGTTGTCTTCACATCTAGTTGCTCTAACTCTATGTCATCATTTACTACTAATGTCAAAACTACTCTGATAGAATTGTACTTCACAATAGGAGAGAACACTTCATTATAATCAATGCCTTATCTCTATGAGTATCCCTTCACTACAAGATGAGCTTTGTACCTTTATCCATCTTTTTCAGATATCAACCCCTTTTTCTTGAACACCCACTTGCATCCAATAGCCCTTTTCCCTCAAGAAGCTCCACCAACTCCCATGTATGATTTTTAGTAAGTGACTCCTTTTATTTTATCATGGCCTTCATCCGCTCATTCTTCTTTTGGCAACTAATTGTCTCTTGATAAGATGAATGATCCCCATTAATAGTAATAAGTATAAAATAAATATAATCATCAGACCTCAATGGTGGTCTAGTAGTGCATCTGGGTCTGTTTGTAGCAATGTGGTGGTGCTCCTTTTCTGGCTGCAAAATGTTCTCCTTTTTTTCCCTTAGCTCTTCTACCTCCACGTCAATTCCTTACTTCTCATTTGCACTATTTTTTGGTTGATGCGCCTGCTCCTTTTCCAACATTGATTTTTCATCAAAGACTACATCTCTACTAATCACCACCTTTTGTGTCTCTGGATTCCAAAGCTTGTACCCTGTTTTTCTTTCTCATAACCAAGAAATTTGCACCTTTTTATTTTGGATCAAGCTTTGACCTTTCCTCGAGTGGTATATGAACATATCCTGGGCACCCGAATACCCTCATCATAGAGTAGTCAACCTCATTCCCTGTCCATACCTCTTAAGCAACTTTCCTATCCATAACTACTCTTGGTGATCTATTGATAACATAGCAAGCCATATTTACTACCTCAACCCAAAAATTCTTTGGTAGACCAACATTCAACCTCATACATCTCACCTTTTCTACAATGGTCCGATTTATCCTTTCAGCAACACCATTTTGTTGTGGCATTTTTTGAACTGTGAAATGTCTCTTGATCCCATGCTCCTCACAAAATTTTAGAAATTTTGTGCTCTTATATTCGATTCCGTTGTTTGTCCTAAGGGCCTTGATTTGTTTCTTGGTTTGATTTTCTACCTCTACTTTCCACACCTTGAACTTTGTAAAAGTTTCTAACTTGTATTTTATGAAATAGACCCAAACCTTCCTAGAGAAGTCATCTATGAATGTTACAAAATAGTAAGTTCCTCCCTTCGATTTTACATTCATTGGTCCCCAAACATCCGAATGTATGTAATCAAGAGTTTCCTTACTGTTGTCAATTGCTATTTTAAACTGGATCTTGCACTATTTCCCGAGAACACAATACTTGCAGAAATCAAGTTTACAAGTCTTCACACCCTTTAATAGATTTCTCTTATGAAATTCTCTCATCCCACGTTCACTCATATGTCATAAAAGTGAGTCATCCGGGCTAGTTTCAGAAGATGCAGCAACAACAGCTCTACCCACAACTGTGCTTCCTACCAATTTATAAATATCTCTTGCGACCTTCTGCCCTTTCATCAACACCATTGCTCCCTTTTACACCTTCAGAATTCCTCATTCTGGTTTATAGATACATCCACTTGCATATAAAGTTCCTAAAGAAATTAAATTATTTTTAAGTTCAGGAACATGCCTCACGTCACACAGCGTCCTCACAGTACCATCAAACATTTTAACCTTAACAGTACCCAAACCGACAACTTTGCATAAAACATCGTTGCCCATAACAATACTGCCATAATTGACTGACCTGTAAGTGTTGAACCAATCTGCATGTGGGCACATATGATAAGAGCAACTTGAATCAAGTATTCCGGAATCTGTATCGCTATCAGCTGCAGCCAATACTAATAACATATCTCCATCGATGTTATCTACACTATCCTCGACTACATTAGTTGAGATCGACTCTTTTGTGTTCTTTCCTTTTTCTTCATGCTTCAACCGAGGACATCCCCTCTTCTTGTGACACTTATAGCATTCAACTGTCAGCCTCTGTCATCCATGCTCCTGGTTTCCTTTTGTTATCACCCATTCCCCTTGCAAACCCTCGATATTAGCCTTCCGTTGGTTGTAAGATAATAGGGCAACAATAACCTTTTCTATTTCCAAAGTTACCTTACCCCATAACAGGGTTGTAGCCAGATGTTCATAAGACCCAGGGAGAGAACTCACTAGCATCAACGTCCTGTCTTCATCTTCAAACTTCACATAAATCCTCAACAAATCACTTACTATCCGATTGAATACATTGATGTGTTGCGCTGGATCAGAACCTTCAACCATTCTAAGCCCATACAACTTCTGCTTGAGAAATAGTTTTGTCAATGATTTTGACATATAGCGACTCTCTAACTTCGCCCAAATCCCTATAGGAGATTCTTCATTCAAGACATCATACATAATTGAATTTGTAAGACATAGACGAATGGTACTTACCGTCTTCAATTCTAGGTACAATCATCATCTAACATCGTTGCAAGCTTCTTCGATTTCTCATATAACACCTTTACCAGAACCTTTTGTACCAGCAGATCTTTCACCCTTCGTTGCCAAAGAACGAAATTTTGAGTCCTATCAAACTTCTCTACATCGAACTTTGATATCAAAGCATTCACTATTGTTTCGAACCCAACCTTGGCTTTGATACCAATTGTGACACCCCTCGCTCCAATACTTTGTACAATATTGTCCGCTCTGGGCTCAGCCAGCAAGGTTTTGTTGTTGGGCTCCTCCCCAAAAGGTCTCGTACAAATTGGGGAGTGTGTATTGAACTACCTAAAAAAAACAATAATATATGTTACCCCAAATAATTTAATAATACCAAATTACATGAAAAGAAAGAAGAAATAGTCATTTCTCAAACTACTCATTTTTATCTGCAATAATAGTTGTAGAGAACTTTAGAAGTAAAAAATTGAAGCTTGGTGGTAGTATATGTTTATTCTAAAATTGTAAAACTTTGTATTAATTCGATAATTAAACTACATTTCAGTTTCATGCTCTATGTTATGTTATAATAAATAAGCAGCACCTACCCGATTATTAAATAGAAGGATCCATAATATGGATGATTGGGCTTGTAATTGACTCGCGAGTAATTTAAACATGTTAGTTTATGCTTTTTGTAGTGGATCTGTTAATCATATGTGATAATATTTTTTTTAAAGTGGAATTTTATTTTTGTTATGAAAAGCAGAATATGTTTATGTCATTGAATTTTGTAGTCATTGAATTGACTAGATGTTTGAGAAATTATTTAAACAAAAAAGAGTTTATAAAAACAAATAGAGTCGGTTTAGGCACTTAAAATTACTGTTCTAACAAATAAAAATCAGGATGAAAGCAATCACTATCACTGTATCACACGATTTCAGGCCCATTCTAGGCAATCTTCCTTGCATAGGCTCATGATCTATTGGGGTTTTCTAGGTCTGCTAACAAAAAGGCTTGTCAGTCTTATTTGGGCTTTTCTTACATTTTAGATGGATCGAGTTCGCGATTACTCCCCATTTTCTTGTGATATATTGGCCCATCTGACCCTCAGAGTCGCTGCCATAAAAAACAGCAACTTGGACAAATGGTCCAATGTGAGCAAGAATTTTCGGGAATATATGAAACATTTCGATTTAAAGCATAAGAGCCGTTTTCAATAAATGTTGTATTCACCAATATTCGATTAATTGGTCTAAAATTATCAACAAAGAAAATATTTTATTTGTCTAAGTCACTTCGTTTCTTTTTGTTCAAATACCTCTTTTTTTGTCCAAATTATTTTTCGTATTGTCTAACTAAATAAATTCACAAGCATCATGGCTTTTTTTCTTTGCGAAGAGATGTACATGATCAAATGTGAATGAATAAACTTAATTAAAATTTATATTTATATTTATATTGTAATGTATTACCAAATAATGTTTAATAAATTTTGTTTTTATAATATTGAATATAGAAAAGCAAACTTTTAAAATATTTATATATATAAATATATAAGAATACATGCAATATATGCAAATATTTAACAAATTATGTGCACCTTTACTAGATGTTTGGAAGAATTTTTATCTTGACGATGAAATTAAAATGATTAGTACTTACAAATATTTTTTAATAGTCATTGGCTACAAAATAATATAAAATTAATAATTAGCAATTATTTAAACAAGAAAATAAAAGTTGGTATATTTGCAATAACAATAGAAGTGTTATTGGTATGTTTAACAAAACTGAGCAAAATATAATGCTTTCAGTATTATTAGAAGTGTAAAAGGTTGAGAATCAACCACTTAATGTTTGTTGATAATTTATTGATATTTTGTGCTCGGAATTTAAATTATGTGAGCACTATCTTAAATACATTAAACCAGGTCAATTCCTTTTTTAGCTTAACCCTAATCCAGCTCTAATCCAGCTCAAAGTTCATTGTTTTCTACAGGGATTGATTTAACTTGAATTGAGGAGGAGATTTCTAAGGGCTTGTTTACCAACCGCTTTCATTTTCTGTTTTTGTTTCCTTGTAAGAGAATTAGAAATTAAAATCATATTTACTAATTATTGAGTATTTTTGTAAACAAAAACAAAAATAGAAAATATGTTTAGTAAAAATATATTTCACAAAACATTATAAAATACATTTTAATTTTTTTTTTTAAAAAGTAATAAAAATACTTTGAAAAAATTGAGTCAATTTTTAAATTTATTTATTTATTTTATTTATCTATATATTCATTTCATTTATAATTAATTTATCGTATTCTATTTATTTATTATTTTATTTATTTATAAAATCATTTAGTTTATAATTTATTTATTGGTTTTATTTATTTTAAATTCTTAAATTTATTTTATTTATTTATAATTTGTTTTTATCTATTATTCATTTTATTTTATTTATTTATGCATTTTTATTTATTATTTATTCATTTTTATTTATTTATATATTATTTTAATTATTTTCTCATTTTTATTTATTATTAATTTTATTTTTGTTTAATTTAATATTTTATTTATTCATTCATTTTTATTTATTATTTATTTATTTTACATTATCTGTTTATTATTTAAAATTTATATTACTATTATTATTTATTATATATTTTTTAGTTTGTTTATTATTATTTTTATTCTTTCCTAATAATTAGAGTTAGTGAGAGGAAATAAATAGAGAAAGCACTTTTTTGTTGCTTTCTCTTTTCTTTGTTAGTGGAGACAACATTTCCTCTAAGTAGAAAATAGAAGTAAATTAAGAAATGTATTTCAAGCATACACCCCCACATGAATCTTAGACCTCTCTTAATTTTGGGAAAGAATGAAAATACCATTAGACTACAAGACCATTAATTTATTTTCACATTTCAGGAAGTAAAAGTAAAAGTAAAAAACAATAAACAAAAACAGTTAGTAAACATGCCCTAATGAAATCAAAAAACATGATACTGGATTTAATGAAGGCACCTTACCTATAAGCTATTTTGGGGTCCCTTTGATTACTACCAGGCTTAAGAGCATGAACTGTCAAAATATTGCGGAAAGGCTTACTAAAAGACTGTGAACTCATGGACTAGTAGACACCTCTCTTTTGCAATCTGATTAATGCTGTCTTATTCTCTTTTAAAGTGTATTGGTCTTCCATATTCATTCACTTAAAAGTGTGATGAAGTAACTTAATTAATAAAGGATAATTTGCACTAACATCCTCTGATATTTAGGTTAATTTTACTTTTGTACTGGTCAACGAATATTTTGCACTACCATCCCCTGAGGTTTGGTTTTTCTTGCAATAACACCCCCTAGGTCAATAAAATGACCATAATACACTTGAGAGAAATATATGTAATGTGAAATGACCTTTATGCCCCAACCCCAAATATATAAAATTTTGAAAAACATATATATATAATCAAAAATATATATAACATTCAAAAAACAAATATTTAAATTTTGAAAAATATATATAAAATTAGAAAAAATATATATTAAATTTTGAAAAACATATATAAATTTCAAAATATATATATAAAATTCAACAAAATATATAAAATTTGAAATATATATATAATTCGAAAATATATATAAATTTTGAAAATTATTTAAATTCGAATATATATATATATATATTTAAATTCGAATATATATATATATAATTCGAATATATATATATATATATTTCAAAAAATATATATATATATTCGAATTTATATATTTTTCAAAATTTATATATATTCGAATTATATATACATATATTCGAATTTAAATATTTTTCAAAATTTATATATATTTTTGAATTATATATATATTTCAAATTTTATATATTTTGTTGAATTTTATATATATTTTTTGAAATTTATATATATTTTTCGAAAGTTATATATATATTTTTCTAATTTTATATATTTTTTCAAAATTTAAATATTTGTTTTCGAAATTTATATATTTTTTCGAATTTATATATATTTTTTTCGAAATTTTATATATTTGGGGTTGGGGCATAATTGTCATTTCAAATTATATATATTTCTCTCAAGGGTATTTTGGTCTTTTTATTGGCCCAGGGGGTATTATTACAGGAAAAACTAAACTTCAGGGGGTGTTAGTACAAATTACCCATTAATAAATTATTAGGAGATACTTCTAAGGCTTTGGATTGTCATCATTTGTGAGCCCCTAAATTGTACTAAAAGTTATAATTACAGTTTTTATTTTTTTTAGTGACAGTTGAGATGGCCAGAGAAATGGATTTGTTAACATCTAAAACCCTAATGAAGGTTGTACAAAGAAACAAAAAAAAACAAGGCAGTAGAAAGACAAAAAAAAATTTGGTAAATAAAAGATGATAAAAAAGAGAAGGGGATTTGGAACCCTACTCCCACCTAGGGCTGGCAATTCATATTCAAGAATCGTGTTTGTGTCGAACACGAAATGTCTAGACCCGAACACGACACGATTAATATTCATGTCGAATATATTAAACACGAACACGACCTGTTATTTAAATAGATAACACGACACGACACGTTAAAAATATTTGGGTCGTCTTGGGTTCAGTCCGACACGAAATTTTTAACTTGTTTAGAAAAAAAAACTAATTAACTTTGACATTACATACTCAAAAATTAATAAATAAAAATACAACATTACAAATCTCTTCAATATAATTTAATTTAACAAGTCAAGTTTACAATATTCTATTCTTTTGATTAAATCATCAAGCACAAAAACAAAAAGAAAAATGATCTTCAGTCCTTCTCCATGAAGTGTCACTGGGCAAAAATCAATTGGCATTGTGATTGAAGAGAAGAAAAGAAAAACATCAAATTATGTTTTTGTAACTTTGATGGTCATGCATGATTACCAGTCATGCTAAAAATTAGTTGCAAATGCTTATAACAATAATACTAAATGGAAATTACAATAGTAATTGAATAAGTAGTTACCTTGGTGTGCTGCCTCCGTGCTCTTGTATGAGTACATTTCATTCTTGTAATATATTTAAATTTGTCAAAACCAATAGGGGGACAAAGCCAACAAAAGTAGGATAAGCCAAAACTGGAGAGAAGAATGCAAGGAAAAAAATAAAAAAGATTAAAAATTGAGAGTTGTTAAGTATGAAAGTAAACTTCTACAATGATAATCAATATTTAAGAAGACTAAATAAAATACAAATCATAGTTATATTTGCATAAACAAAAGGTTATCTCCAAGCATGTTATTTCTATCAACCAAAAACCCACTAAAATGAGCATTCACTTGGTTCAATATAGAAGGCATAATCAAAAGAAACATTGTCTCATAATAGCACCAAAAGTAACTTTGATGGTCATGCATGATCATCAATCCTTCTCCAAGAAGTGTCACTGGGCAAAATCAACTGGCACTGTGATTGAAGATAAAAAAAGAAAAATATAAAATTATATTTTTGTAACTATGATGGTCATGCATGATTATCAGTCATGCTAAAAATTAGTTGCAAATGCTTATAACAATAATACTAAATGGAAATTACATTAGTAATTGAATAAGTAGTTACCTCGGTGTGCTGCCTCTATCCTCTTGTATGAGTACATTTCATTCTTGTAATGTATTTAAATTTGTCAAAACCAGTAGGGGACAAAGCCAACAAAAGTAGGATAAGCCAAAATTGGAGAGAAGAATGCAAGGAAAAAAATAAAAAAGATTAAAAATTGAGAGTTGTTCAGTATGAAAGTAAACTTCTACAATGATAATCAATATTTAAGAAGACTAAATAAAATACAAATCATGGTTATATTTGCATAAACAAAAGGTTATCTCCAAGCATGTTATTTCTATCAACCAAAAACCCACTAAAATGAGCATTCACTTGGTTCAATATAGAAGGCAAAATCAAAAGAAACATTGTCTCATAATAGCACCAAAAGTAACTTTGATGGTCATGCATGATCATCAGTCCTTCCCCAAGAAGTGTCAGTGGTCAAAATCAACTGGCACTGTGATTGAAGAGAAGAAAAGAAAAACATAAAATTATGTTTTTGTCACTTTGACGGTCATGCATGATTATCAGTCATGCTAAAAATTAGTTGCAAATGCTTATAACAATAATACTAAATGGAAATTGCAATAGTAATTGAATAAGTAGTTACTTCGGTGTGCTACCTCCATGCTCGTATGAGTACATTTCATTCTTGTAATGTATTCAAATTTGTCAAAACCAGTAGGGGACAAAGCCAACAAAAGTAGGATAAGCCAAAACTGGAGAGAAGAATGCAAGGAAAAAAATTAAAAAGATTAAAAGTTGAGAGTTGTTCAGTATGAAAGTAAACTTCTACAATGATAATCAATATTTAAGAAGACTAAATAAAATACAAATCATAGTCATATTTGCAGAAACATAATGTTATCTCCAAGCATGTTATTTCTATCACAAAAAACCATTAAAATGTGCATTCATTTGGTTCAATATAGAAGGCATAATCAAAAGAAACATTGTCTCATAATAGCAACAAAAGTGACTTTGATGGTCATGCATGATCATCAGCCCTTCTTCAAGAAGTGTCACTGTGCAAAACAACTGGCATTGTGATTGAAGAGAAAAAAAGAAAAACATCAAATTATGTTTTTCTAACTTTGATGGTCATGCATGATTACTAGTCATGCTAAAAATTAGTTGCAAATGCTTATAACAATAATACTAAATGGAAATTATAATAGTAATTGAATAAGTACTTACCTTGGTGTGCTGCCTCCGTGCTCTTGTATGAGTACATTTCATTCTTGTAATGTATTTAAATTTGTCAAAACTAATAGGGGGACAAAGCCAACAAAAGTAGGATAAGCCAAAATTGGAGAGAAGAATGCAAGGAAAAAAATTAAAAAGATTAAAAGTTGAGAGTTGTTCAGTATGAAAGTAAACTTCTACAATGATAATCAATATTTAAGAAGACTAAATAAAATACAAATTATAGTTATATTTGCATAAAAAAAAGGTTATCTCCAAGCTTGTTACTTCTATCAACTAAAACCCACTAAAATGAGCATTCACTTGGTTCAATATAGAAGGCATAATCCAAAGAATATTGTCTCATAATAGCACTGTGATACCCCCAATTTCCGCACGTGAGTTGGCCAGACTCACACACGAAGATCGGGAAATACCATGCAATTGATATAAAAAAATACAGAATACAATAGGAAATTTTCTAAATAAAAAAAAATCATAACAGAAGCAACACTAACGTCAAATCTTACAAAAGACTTTAAGATACAACCTGGGAATCCTGTTAAAGAAGGACCCCTAAATAAAATTTTACATTTTTAATAACTTTGCCTAATTTACAACATTTGTACAACCAATATACACTGTAAACCGAAAGTATGAATGGAATAGACGATCACGAACAAAATGCTATGACTCAAAACCTTAACCCGGTGGCTGAACTATCCCAGACCTGAAATGATAACAACAAGGTGGGTTAAACCCACCAGCAAGTCCACTATTACTACAACCCAACAGAGGACCGATAAAGCCAACATCACTGAACGAAACAACATGGATATATAGACCCTATGTAATAAGATTTGTCTTTCACTTTCCATAAAACATTTAGAACATTAATTTTCTTTTCATAATCATATAAAAGATATATAACTATATATATATTTATTTATTTTTAAAATAACCAATAGAACCTATGCATACACATATTTTATGATATGTATCTCACATAATCAAATAAAAGATATATAATTATATATTTTAAAAGAAATATCTCATGCCTCCCATGCATAAACATATTTTATAATATTTTCCCCCTAATCAAATAGAAGATATATTATTATACCTTTTAAAATAAATAATTCATGCAATCCATGCATGAATATATTTTATAATATATTCTCATACTCAATTAAAAGATATATAATTATACATTTTAAAATAAATAACCAATGAAATCTATGCATTAATATATTTTCATAATCAAATAAAAATATATAATTATCCCTTTTAGGATAAATAACCCATGCATACCATGCCTCACCAATATCATATAAATGAACCTATTAATATTCATAATCATTTTCTTATGCCAATAGACAACTTATCTAAATCTTATTTTAATCACGTACCCGACAATTCACCCATGTCGTGACAACTCAACCATGTCCCCTGGTACTCATGAGACTACGTTAATAGTCAGCCACCAAGTGGTTCCTTAAACATCCTCAATCCATATTTATTTAGTTAATATTATGATTTACGAATTTATCAATTCCCTTTGCATTATTTATTTCATCTCATACATCACCGCACACGAATATGCTTATTAGCATAATAAAGGTGAATATCCTACACATCCATGTATATCACATGCTACACATATGTACGAAATCATACATAATGATTTATATCAACATAATAAATCATTATAATAATTAAATAACAAATACTAACTTCTATAGTATAATCATTGATAAACTATTCTAATGAATATATTTAACACCATTATAACCTTAACATATTTTATGATAGGTTAATAATGAGATCCGAAATCGTAATATTACTTAATTAAAGTATAGGATCCCAAATATCTTTTTAAGAAAGATTTGGGGTCAAACTGTAATTATAGTGCAGTACGGGGATCCTATTGTAACTTCAGAAACATTATGGGAACTAATCTATAATTTCCGTAAATTATAGGATCATATTATAATTAGTATAAACCTAAGGGGTCTCAATGTAATATAATTAGGGGTAAAACTGTAATTAAAGTAATTTAAAGGGATATATCAGTAGTTATAGTAATATTCAGGGGTTTGAATAAAATTTCAGTGATGTTCTCATGCCTACGGTGTGCGCATTTATACCAGATCATTTCTCATATATTTGGATGATTTTAATTGGTCAAAGTTATGTTTAGTGTGTGCACACCTACACGAGATTATACCCAATAACTATAATTTACTTCAATGGTAAAGATTAATGATTCCATCTAATCCTATGGTTACTAAAATGAGTGTACCATAGTAAACTAAATCCGCTTACACTAGATTCTAGCATATATATATATTTAAATCAAAGGCTTGGATTGAAAGTTAATAACATCCTATGGTTAAAAAAACCAAGTGTACCATAACAACATACAATCAACCACACTAGATTCCCAGATTTATATAATTTTCGAAAATTGCCACAATAATTCTTAAAATTCCTAGAAAATTCAAGAAGCCTATTTAAATAATATTAAATGTTAATAAAGCTTCTTAACTAGTATTTGATGATAAATTCCATAATTATAGATGTATTTTACAATTAAAAAACAATTTAAAGATAATATCAAATATATGATAATAATCATTAAACATTCATTTATCCATATATATATATGCATTTATATACACAATAACACTTATATAATTATTTTTATAGAAAATTAACTATGTATAAATATTATATATCTATTTATACATATTATTTCACAAAAATATTGAATTTATAAATCCAAATGGGTAGAATAGAGTTGTAATTTGCCTTAAATTATCCGGCTTTGATTTCTATCTTCAAGCCCGAAATCCAAGCAAGACCAAACTTACTCTCAAAAAAACTCTCTCCATTCTCCCCGAAACATTAGAGCCAAAATTCAAGTTGTATCCATTGCAACACAACCTAATAATTCTAACAATTATTTCTTTAAAACATGTGGGTCTCATTCTTTAGCTTTTGCCTCCCCCTTTCCCCAATTTTATTCCTCTTTACACCTCACCTCCAACACCTAACTTCACTTTACCATAAATCACTCCCCATTCCCACCCCTTTTAATATTATTATTAAATAAATATAATTCTTTAAATCATTTACCCTCACCGATATACATATATATATATACCTACCAACATATAATTTCACACATCATAATTATCAATTTACACACCAAAATTTCTAAATTACACAATAAATTTATAAATTGCATACATACCTACATCATAAAAACCAAATCAATTAAATGCACAAATTAGAGTTATTTCAACCACCAAAAGTGACTTTGATGGTCATGGATGATCATCAGTCCTTCTCCAAGAAGTGTCACTGGGCAAAATCAACTGGCATTGAGATTGAAGAGAAAAAAAGAAAAATATCAAATTATATTTTTGTAACTTTGATGGTCATGCATGATTACCATTCATGCTAAAAATTAGTTGCAAATGCTTATAACAATAATACTAAATGGAAATTACAATAGTAATTGAATAAGTAGTTACCTTGGTGTGCTGCCTCCGTGCTCTTGTATGAGTACATTTCATTCTTGTAATGTATTTAAATTTGTCAAAACCAATAGGGGGACAAAGCCAACATAAGTAGGATAAGCCAAAACTGGAGAGAAGAATGCAAGGAAAAAAATAAAAAAGATTAAAAATTGAGAGTTGTTAAGTATGAAAGTAAACTTCTACAATGATAATCAATATTTAAGAAGACTAAATAAAATACAAATCATAGTTATATTTGCATAAACAAAAGGTTATCTCCAAGCATGTTATTTCTATCAACCAAAAACCCACTAAAATGAGCATTCACTTGGTTCAATTTAGAAGGCATAATCAAAAGAAACATTGTCTCATAATAGCACCAAAAGTAACTTTGATGGTCATGCATTATCATCAATCATTCTCCAATAAGTGTCCATGGGCAAAATCAACTGGCATTGTGATTGAAGAGAAAAAAAAGAAAAACATCAAATTATGTTTTTGTAACTTTGATGGTCATGCATGATTACCAGTCATGCTATAAATTAGTTGCAAATGCTTATGACAATAATCCTAAATGTAAATTACAATAGTAATTGAATAAGTAGTTACCTTGGTGTGCTGCCTCCGTGCTCTTGTATGAGTACATTTCATTCTTGTAATGTATTTAAATTTGTCACAACCAATAGGGGGACAAAGCAACCAAAAGTAGGATAAGCCAAAACTGGAGAGAAGAGTGCAAGGAAAAAAAAATAAAAAGATTAAAAATTGAGAGTTGTTTAGTATGAAAGTAAATTTCTACAATGATAATCAATATTTAAGAAGACTAAATAAAATACAAATCATAGTTATATTTGCATAAAAAAAAAGTTATCTCCAAGCATGTTATTTCTATCAACCAAAAACCCACTAAAATGAGCATTCACTTGGTTCAAAATAGCAGACATAATCAAAAGAAACATTGTCTCATAATAACACAAAAAGTAACTTTGATGGTCATGCATGATCATCAATCATTCTCCAAGAAGTGTCACTGGGCAAAATCAACTGGCATTGAGATTGAAGAGGAAAAAAGAAAAACATCAAATTAAGTTTTTGTAACTTTGATGGTCATGCATGATTACCATTCATGCTAAAAATTAGTTGCAAATGCCTATAACGATAATACTAAATGGAAATTACAATAGTAATTGAAGAAGTAGTTACCTTGGTATGCTGCCTCCGTGCTCTTGTATGAGTACATTTCATTCTTCTAATGTATTTAAATTTGTCAAAACCAATTGGGGGACAAAGCAAACAAAAGTAGGATAAGCCAAAACTGGAGAGAAGAATGCAAGGAAAAAAATAAAAAAGATTAAAAATTGAGAGTTGTTAAGTATGAAAGTAAACTTATACAATGATAATCAATATTTAAGAAGACTAAATAAAATACAAATCATAGTTATATTTGCATAAACAAAAGGTTATCTCCAAGCATGTTATTTCTATCAACCAAAAACCCACTAAAATGAGCATTCACTTGGTTCAATTTAGAAGGCATAATCAAAAGAAACATTGTCTCATAATAGCACCAAAAGTAACTTTGATGGTCATGCATGATCATCAATCATTCTCCAATAAGTGTCCATGGGCAAAATCAACTAGCATTGTGATTGAAGAGAAAAAAAGAAAAACATCAAATTATGTTTTTGTAACTTTGATGGTCATGCATGATTACCAGTCATGCTATAAATTAGTTGCAAATGCTTATGACAATAATACTAAATGTAAATTACAATAGTAATTGAATAAGTAGTTACCTTGGTGTGCTGCCTCCGTGCTATAGTATGAGTACATTTCATTCTTGTAATGCATTTAAATTTGTCAAAACCAATAGGGGGACAAAGCAACCAAAAGTAGGATAAGCCAAAACTGGAGAGAAGAGTCCAAGGAAAACAAATTAAAAAGATTAAAAATTGAGAGTTGTTTAGTAGGAAAGTAAATTTCTACAATGATAATCAATATTTAAGAAGACTAAATAAAATACAAATCATAGTTATATTTGCATAAACAAAAAGTTATCTCCAAGCATGTTATTTCTATCAACCAAAAATCCACTAAAATGAGCATTCACTTGGTTCAATATAGAAGGCATAATCAAAAGAAACATTGTCTCATAATAGCACCAAAAGTGACTTTGATGGTCATGGATGATCATCAGTCCTTCTCCAAGAAGTGTCACTGGGCAAAATCAACTGGCATTGAGATTGAAGAGAAAAAAAGAAAAATATCAAATTATATTTTTGTAACTTTGATGGTCATGCATGATTACCATTCATGCTAAAAATTAGTTGCAAATGCTTATAACAATAATACTAAATGGAAATTACAATAGTAATTGAATAAGTAGTTACCTTGGTGTGCTGCCTCCGTGCTCTTGTATGAGTACATTTCATTCTTGTAATGTATTTAAATTTGTCAAAACCAATAGGGGGACAAAGCCAACAAAATTAGGATAAGCCAAAACTGGAGAGAAGAATGCAAGGAAAAAAATAAAAAAGATTAAAAATTGAGAGTTGTTAAGTATGAAAGTAAACTTCTACAATGATAATCAATATTTAAGAAGACTAAATAATATACAAATCATAGTTATATTTGCATAAACAAAAGGTTATCTCCAAGCATGTTATTTCTATCAACCAAAAACCCACTAAAATGAGCATTCACTTGGTTCAATTTAGAAGGCATAATCAAAAGAAACATTGTCTCATAATAGCACCAAAAGTAACTTTGATGGTCATGCATGATCATCAATCATTCTCCAATAAGTGTCCATGGGCAAAATCAACTGGCATTGTGATTGAAGAGAAAAAAAGAAAAACATCAAATTATGTTTTTGTAACTTTGATGGTCATGCATGATTACCAGTCATGCTATAAATTAGTTGCAAATGCTTATAACAATAATACTAAATGTAAATTACAATAGTAATTGAATAAGTAGTTACCTTGGTGTGCTGCCTCCGTGCTATTGTATGAGTACATTTCATTCTTGTAATGTATTTAAATTTGTCAAAACCAATAGGGGGACAAAGCAACCAAAAGTAGGATAAGCCAAAACTGGAGAGAAGAGTCCAAGGAAAAAAAATTAAAAAGATTAAAAATTGAGAGTTGTTTAGTATGAAAGTAAATTTCTACAATGATAATCAATATTTAAGAAGACTAAATAAAATACAAATCATAGTTATATTTGCATAAACAAAAATTTATCTCCAAGCATGTTATTTCTATCAACCAAAAATCCACTAAAATGAGCATTCACTTGGTTCAATATAGAAGGCATAATCAAAAGAAACATTGTCTCATAATAGCACCAAAAGTGACTTTGATGGTCATGGATGATCATCAGTCCTTCTCCAAGAAGTGTCACTGGGCAAAATCAACTGGCATTGAGATTGAAGAGAAAAAAAGAAAAATATCAAATTATATTTTTGTAACTTTGATGGTCATGCATGATTACCATTCATGCTAAAAATTAGTTGCAAATGCTTATAACAATAATACTAAATGGAAATTACAATAGTAATTGAATAAGTAGTTACCTTGGTGTGCTGCCTCCGTGCTCTTGTATGAGTACATTTCATTCTTGTAATGTATTTAAATTTGTCAAAACCAATAGGGGGACAAAGCCAACAAAAGTAGGATAAGCCAAAACTGGAGAGAAGAATGCAAGGAAAAAAATAAAAAAGATTAAAAATTGAGAGTTGTTAAGTATGAAAGTAAACTTCTACAATGATAATCAATATTTAAGAAGACTAAATAAAATACAAATCATAGTTATATTTGCATAAACAAAAGGTTATCTCCAAGCATGTTATTTCTATCAACCAAAAACCCACTAAAATGAGCATTCACTTGGTTCAATTTAGAAGGCATAATCAAAAGAAACATTGTCTCATAATAGCACCAAAAGTTACTTTGATGGTCATGCATTATCATCAATCATTCTCCAATAAGTGTCCATGGGCAAAATCAACTGGCATTGTGATTGAAGAGAAAAAAAGAAAAACATCAAATTATGTTTTTGTAACTTTGATGGTCATGCATGATTACCAGTCATGCTATAAATTAGTTGCAAATGCTTATGACAATAATACTAAATGTAAATTACAATAGTAATTGAATAAGTAGTTACCTTGGTGTGCTGCCTCCGTGCTATTGTATGAGTACATTTCATTATTGTAATGTATTTAAATTTGTCAAAACCAATAGGGGGACAAAGCAACCAAAAGTAGGATAAGCCAAAACTGGAGAGAAGAGTCCAAGGAAAAAAAATTAAAAAGATTAAAAATTGAGAGTTGTTTAGTATGAAAGTAAATTTCTACAATGATAATCAATATTTAAGAAGACTAAATAAAATACAAATCATAGTTATATTTGCATAAACAAAAAGTTATCTCCAAGCATGTTATTTCTATGAACCAAAAATCCACTAAAATGAGCATTCACTTGGTTCAATATAGAAGGCGTAATCAAAAGAAACATTGTCTCATAATAGCACCAAAAGTGACTTTGATGGTCATGGATGATCATCAGTCCTTCTCCAAGAAGTGTCACTGGGCAAAATCAACTGGCATTGAGATTGAAGAGAAAAAAAGAAAAATATCAAATTATATTTTTGTAACTTTGATGGTCATGCATGATTACCATTCATGCTAAAAATTAGTTGCAAATGCTTATAACAATAATAATAAATGGAAATTACAATAGTAATTGAATAAGTAGTTACCTTGGTGTGCTGCCTCCGTGCTCTTGTATGAGTACATTTCATTCTTGTAATGTATTTAAATTTGTCAAAACCAATAGGGGGACAAAGCCAACAAAATTAGGATAAGCCAAAACTGGAGAGAAGAATGCAAGGAAAAAAATAAAAAAAATTAAAAATTGAGAGTTGTTAAGTATGAAAGTAAACTTCTACAATGATAATCAATATTTAAGAAGACTAAATAAAATACAAATCATAGTTATATTTGCATAAATAAAAGGTTATCTCCAAGCATGTTATTTCTATCAACCAAAAACCCACTAAAATGAGCATTCACTTGGTTCAATTTAGAAGGCATAATCAAAAGAAACATTGTCTCATAATAGCACCAAAAGTAACTTTGATGGTCATGCATGATCATCAATCATTCTCCAATAAGTGTCCATGGGCAAAATCAAGTGGCATTGTGATTGAAGAGAAAAAAAGAAAAACATCAAATTATGTTTTTGTAACTTTGATGGTCATGCATGATTACCAGTCATGCTATAAATTAGTTGCAAATGCTTATGACAATAATACTAAATGTAAATTACAATAGTAATTGAATAAGTAGTTACCTTGGTGTGCTGCCTCCGTGCTATTGTATGAGTACATTTCATTCTTGTAATGTATTTAAATTTGTCAAAACCAATAGGGGGACAAAGCAACCAAAAGTAGGATAAGCCAAAACTGGAGAGAAGAGTCCAAGGAAAAAAAATTAAAAAGATTAAAAATTGAGAGTTGTTTAGTATGAAAGTAAATTTCTACAATGATAATCAATATTTAAGAAGACTAAATAAAATACAAATCATAGTTATATTTGCATAAACAAAAATTTATCTCCAAGCATGTTATTTCTATCAACCAAAAATCCACTAAAATGAGCATTCACTTGGTTCAATATAGATGGCATAATCAAAAGAAACATTGTCTCATAATAGCACCAAAAGTGACTTTGATGGTCATGGATGATCATCAGTCCTTCTCCAAGAAGTGTCACTGGGCAAAATCAACTGGCATTGAGATTGAAGAGAAAAAAAGAAAAATATCAAATTATATTTTTGTAACTTTGATGGTCATGCATGATTACCATTCATGCTAAAAATTAGTTGCAAATGCTTATAACAATAATACTAAATGGAAATTACAATAGTAATTGAATAAGTAGTTACCTTGGTGTGCTGCCTCCGTGCTCTTGTATGAGTACATTTCATTCTTGTAATGTATTTAAATTTGTCAAAATCAATAGGGGGACAAAGCCAACAAAATTAGGATAAGCCAAAACTGGAGAGAAGAATGCAAGGAAAAAAATAAAAAAAATTAAAAATTGAGAGTTGTTAAGTATGAAAGTAAACTTCTACAATGATAATCAATATTTAAGAAGACTAAATAAAATACAAATCATAGTTATATTTGCATAAATAAAAGGTTATCTACAAGCATGTTATTTCTATCAACCAAAAACCCACTAAAATGAGCATTCACTTGGTTCAATTTAGAAGGCATAATCAAAAGAAACATTGTCTCATAATAGCACCAAAAGTAACTTTGATGGTCATGCATGATCATCAATCATTCTCCAATAAGTGTCCATGGGCAAAATCAAGTGGCATTGTGATTGAAGAGAAAAAAAGAAAAACATCAAATTATGTTTTTGTAACTTTGATGGTCATGCATGATTACCAGTCATGCTATAAATTAGTTGCAAATGCTTATGACAATAATACTAAATGTAAATTACAATAGTAATTGAATAAGTAGTTACCTTGGTGTGCTGCCTCCGTGCTATTGTATGAGTACATTTCATTCTTGTAATGTATTTAAATTTGTCAAAACCAATAGGGGGACAAAGCAACCAAAAGTAGGATAAGCCAAAACTGGAGAGAAGAGTCCAAGGAAAAAAAATTAAAAAGATTAAAAATTGAGAGTTGTTTAGTATGAAAGTAAATTTCTACAATGATAATCAATATTTAAGAAGACTAAATAAAATACAAATCATAGTTATATTTGCATAAACAAAAATTTATCTCCAAGCATGTTATTTCTATCAACCAAAAATCCACTAAAATGAGCATTCACTTGGTTCAATATAGATGGCATAATCAAAAGAAACATTGTCTCATAATAGCACCAAAAGTGACTTTGATGGTCATGGATGATCATCAGTCCTTCTCCAAGAAGTGTCACTGGGCAAAATCAACTGGCATTGAGATTGAAGAGAAAAAAAGAAAAATATCAAATTATATTTTTGTAACTTTGATGGTCATGCATGATTACCATTCATGCTAAAAATTAGTTGCAAATGCTTATAACAATAATACTAAATGGAAATTACAATAGTAATTGAATAAGTAGTTACCTTGGTGTGCTGCCTCCGTGCTCTTGTATGAGTACATTTCATTCTTGTAATGTATTTAAATTTGTCAAAACCAATAGGGGGACAAAGCCAACAAAAGTAGGATAAGCCAAAACTGGAGAGAAGAATGCAAGGAAAAAAATAAAAAAGATTAAAAATTGAGAGTTGTTAAGTATGAAAGTAAACTTCTACAATGATAATGTAACACCCCGTGTTATTTTCCTTTTTCCTGAAATTATATTTAATTTAATTTCGATAATGACGTCACTTGTTATTGACGTATTGTTTATTCTTGGTATTGGGTACCTGTAAATTTTTCGCGTTTAGTTTTAAAAGTCGACTGGATGACTTTACGTTTTTTCCTGGACGACTACGCGAATTATCGTTATCGATTACACGGTCTCGTTTCGACGTTAGTTTATTCGACGTTTAATGATTAGCGTTTCAATTGGATGACGACACATTTTAATTGGTCGGGCTTGTTTAAGTGTTCCGACGTTTGGGTTTCTACCCCGATATATTTTATTGGGCGTCCCGTTATTATTTTGGACTTACGAGATTATGTTTGGACGTTCCCGGTATTTATTGGGATTTATCGTATATATATATATTTAATTGTAATTATATATATATAGTTTTGGGGGTTATTTCGTAATTATAGATAAATAGAGGGCTAGTATTGTAATTTGGGAAGCTATTGTCACATTTATTTCTTTTGGTCACATGGCATGTCACATGAGCCTATTGACAATTAGGTTGTACAAAATTCAATTTTAGGATATATATATATATATTAAATAAATATGATATATGTATATGTATACGTGCATCTTCTCCTACACTACTGCTGAATGACCACTTCTTTCCTCCTTCTCCACGACGGAACCACCTCTTCTCCTCTCTTCATGCACGGCTGATGCGGCAGCACCTCTCTACCTCCATGATCGCCGGCAAGAGAGTCGGCTGAAAGGGTGGTCGCTAGCGGGCGGCAACACGCAGAGTCGCCGGACTGTGAGAGCTGCGGCTGGAGCAGGGCTGTGGACGGCGGCGGTTCGCGGTGGTCGGCGAGGCTAGCAGGTGGTGGTCGCGCAGGGCGGCGTCGGTGGTGGCGCAAGGGACGGCCAGTGCAGAGACGCGCGTGAGCAGGGACGTGTCCGGTTGGGCTTCGGCCAATTTTTCGGCGACCTTCCGGTGATCGGTTTGAGCCGATTTTCGGTGAGTAGCTCCGTATATACATGGTATTCGATATATATTAATTTCATGATTTTAGGATTAACGATTTGTCCGGAAATCGCAATTATAGGTTATAGTTTCCGTTTGGGGTATTTTAGATTTAACCCAATTAATTAACCAAATATTAATGGGCTTCGTATATATCGTATAGGTTGTCGAGACGGACATTTCGATATATTCGAAATAATTATCGGACGAATTTGGTCGGCGGGCTTCGTGTTCGGGCGCCGGTACTGTGCTGTTTGGACTGTTCGGTAACGTATAAATTAGGTGGGAAATTATATTTCTCACTCGGCATTATTGAAATAGTTTAGGGGTGTAAAACCCTATTTTAATTTAATATAGATGATTTAAATCGTTAATTTAAATATCTATAATTTGTTTAGAATCGGAATTGGACTTAGGAATTAATTTAAGAAAATTAATTAAATTATTTCCTATGTGATTAATTATATTCTTATTTAAATTAAATAAGAATAGACGGCTTAGAAAACCCTTATGAATTTAAATGGGATAGTAGAGATTCGTAAAGCTTAGATGATGTGCTAGGTTCTTTTTGGAATACGTGAAATAATTGTTTAAATTATTTTAAAAAGGCATATTAATTGAAAATGAGATATTTTCTAAAGAATTAAAGAAAATATATTTTTGGAGAATATGAATGGTATATGAAATTATTTTCATGTGATCTAAATGCTTTAATATATTTTTAAAAGCATGTAAAGAGATTTGAGAATTTTTGTTGATATTATCATGTGGATAATTACATAAATATGATGCATGATATATTTATGTTGAGATGTGATTTGATTGTACACCATGTCGTGTGAGCACATGGGTGTTGGTGCGTGTAGTGCACGGTTTCACCATTGACAGAGAGAGTTCATTTGGTGTGGTCTACTTCATTTCGTGTGGTTTATGAGTAGACGTTTGTGTCGGATCATCACAACAACTGGCCAGGAGGTATCACGCCTACGGAACTAAAAAGCCGACAAATGTGAGTTAGGAGTCCAGGTAGAGGCTCGTGTTCTTGACTCAAGGGTAGTCATGGCGTACGGAGTTGCAAGTTGGGCTCTCGTACAACCGCCTTCCCTGTTGAAGTGATAGAGAGAAAAATCACTTGGGAAAGGTCGGTGTGGTAACTCTACACTATGATGAGTGGACAGAGTTTGTATCCGTTACCCTTGGGAAGGGTGTGATTTTGTGTGTGTATCACGTGGGGTGTTGAGTCACATTACACTGCACACTGTTTATGTGATCTCATTTGACATGTATATGTGCTATATTACATGTGATGTTGGAGCATGCTAGTTATGAATATTGCGAATTAAATTCATATTTTATAAATGCTCAGATGAAAATGAATAATGTGAAATAAGACTTTAAATGAGGAAATCATTATAGTATAAATGAAACATATAATCTTTATACTTGTGTTATATGCTTTTATGCCCTTGAGGGAGGTTAAGTGTATTGACGTAGTAATCTCTGTGAGTAGTTGAGGCTAGTGGTGGATTGTGGAGTTGATTTTGATTTGTGGCCTTAGAGAGGACTGTTAATTGTTTTGTGGTTGTAGTTAGTTGTGTGATATCTTTAGAGATTGAGGTCAGTGATTGACGTAGTGTCAATTGTGATTGAGGCCTTCGAGAAGGCGGGTGATGAGATTGTGCTTTGTAGTATGGACCTTTAGGTGTCTTTCACTTTTGAGGAATGAGTTATCAACTGTAGTTGAGAGTTTGATTGGTGAGAAGAGGTTACGGTTGAGTGACTTTATTTAGTACTCGAGGTACCGTAGCTTGACAGTCTCGGTTCTTGTGCTTAGTTCATTCCCCTAAGCATTCCTTGTACGGCGTTTTGTACACTAGTACGTGGTCGTTGACTTGTATGTCATTCCTAGATTCCTTGGTTACGGCGTGGTGCCGAACCTCTTCCTCGTGGTATCATTTGATTTGGTGGAGTTGGAAACGGATGGTTGTCTTCCGTGAGTCCAACGTGTTGTTCTTCCTTTACTGTCCTTTTGGGCATTATAGGAATCCGTGGAGTTGTTCATTCTTACGTGGCTGTCATTTCGAAAACGGTGTTTTCTAAACCTTGAAACAAACTCTTTATATTTAAAAGGAAAAACCCGTTTTCGCCTACCCCCGTAAAATGAAAAGTTTTAATACTTATAAACTGATCTTAGGATCTTCCTTGAAAAGATTTTCAACTTATAAAAGCCGGTGATGGCAACTGACGGAGACCGGGGGCAAGACGGTCATTTTTACTATGTGGTTTCTTAAAAGAAAACTATTTTATTACTTTTCTTGGGATTCTGAGATTTCGGGACTTCTTTCTCAATATCTCATCCTGTAGAGTTTTGAAAGGTGTTCCATTGTTTCACCTTTGCTTCCTATCATTTCTAAGTCTCGGGTATGAGGCTTGGTGTTGTTCAGTGCACACATATAGTGTTGCCCTTCCTTTCTTCTTGGCTTTTGACGTCACCACTTAGGTGATTCGAGTTATTCCACATGTTATGGGCATGGATACCGAGTGGATTGGGTTCCTTGTCCAGGTGTTCTCCTTAAACACTTGTGGTGTTTTAACCTTGCCATTGTTGTCTCGGTTATCTGTTGGTTTAGCATTGGGAAGTCTTTTCCTTCGCTTTGCTTTGGTGACCCTGAGGTGGTCGTTCTGGTGAGTTGAGTCCGTGTAGTCCAGTGATTTGATTGGGTGGTTTTCCCCGCCTATAGTGAGAGTGTTAGTGATGTGATTGACCCTATTGATGATAGTATTATGAGGTCGATATGATTTATGACATGGTGATATGATTAAGGTGATCTAGCCCTGAGAGGTAGATTTTCTCTAGGAATATGATGAGGTTTGTTTTATACATATATATATATATTGTACATTTACAATATATATATATATATATAGATGATGATTGTGTTAGTACGCAAGGACGTGAGCACTTTTCCTCCTGTGTTATCGGGGAGTGAGTTATGAGTATCCCCTGGTACTAGTGGTGGATTTTGATCCCTGTGGATATTAGAGGTGAGTGTGTTTCCCCTCTGTTTAGATTTTCTGGTTAGCGTTGTGAGCGCTGGATGATTGGTTAGAATTGACATTAGTGTCGTGTACCTAGTGTACGTTGGTGAGAGTAGTGTAGACTACTGGTGTTGGGTACTTGGAGTACGAGTTTTAGAGACTCATGTTGTGTATTTATATATATATATATACGTGTAGATATATATATATATATATTCCCTATATACTTATGTATACTCGTTTACGATAGTATATGAGCGTGTGACTTGGGTTTGCGTGGATGGGACTAGTTGGGCTATATTTATATCTTATTAGACGGTTTAGCTTTACCTAAACTATCAGAGGATGTGGTAGTTAGGATATCTTTTCCCACTGAGCTTATTTGCTCACAGGGGAATTTCATTCGCCCCCTGGTATTCCACGCCAGGTTGCAGGAAATATACGGCTATGAGCAGGATGCAGTGCAACGGCAGCTTCCTTTTGTTTCCTTGTTACAGGTTTGGAGTTGCGTTGGGTGATGCGGTTACGGTTGCAGCACGACTGGGTTTGGGGACGGTAGTATTCTTCTGTCAGCTTCTTTACCCATTGTTATGGGATTATCATGTATCTCTTTTGGGAGCCAGTCTGTTGGCATATCCCTATTGATGTATTTATTCTTTCAGGATGTATTGTATTTATTCTGTACAGTTGACGCTTTTCTGTATTCTTATTCGAGCATTTGTGGCTCTGTTGATATTAGAGGGTTTGGAGGGGTTTTGGTTTCTTTCCACTACCTCGGCCCTAGTAGGATTGATGAATGTGGGGCTTGGAAGCCATTGTGATTATTGAATTGCTTTGGGCAGGTTATTGTGTTGTGTTTGGTTGTCCGGATGTTCCATTTACAAACGGAACTCTGCCGGATTTTCGTTAGATTCCGCTGCTTAGTTTTATTAGTCATTTGGGTATGGAATATACCATTTCTATCATTAACCCACGTGTTTTCTTGGTTAATGATGTCTTAGTTGGTCATTCATATTAAGGATCACATTCTGGATTCCTTGGATATCCCAGTTCGGGAGTCTTAGGGATTTAGGAGCGTGTCTGTTGGTATCTGAGGATACTTTTGAGTTCTAGTATCCTATTTGGCATGGAGTATAGTTTTCATTGTTATTCCATGTATTTCCTTTGTTATTGTTGACTCTAGTAGTCGCTTGGCTTGCGTCACCCTTTAGGGGCGTGACAGCATGGTATCTGGGCATTCATTGCAACCCTTTATGGGTGTTTGATGACTGAATGTCTTTTGGTTCTCGTTTCTTTTTACTTCCGCAATCACTCCCTTAGCTCTTAGGCTCGGGTTTCGGAGTCCTAGGAATTCGGGGCGTGACAACTTGGTATCAGAGCGTGTTCTTTCTCTATGGGACGACGGGAAATGGTCGACGGTACGTTCGACGTGTGGGGTCTACCTACGATTACGATATGCGTTCGACGTATGGGGTCTTCCTACGATTACGATTACGATCGACGTTTGGGGTTTATCTACGATTACGATCTGCGTGTTCTCTGTGTACTCTAGTTTCACTGTCTTAGGGACGATGGTTGATGGTCGATGGTACGTTCGACGTTTGACGCTTTTCTACGATTTCGATCTGCGTTCTTGTGTACTTCAGTATTTCTGTGTATTTGACTTGTGTTGTGTTGGGGACATGTCTCGCTAGATATATCCCGTTGTGATTTAATTCCAGCGGAGTGAGACGATTCCTCAGTCACATGTATTCTTCGTACCTGTATCATGGGTTGGTTACCGAGGAATGTGAGTAGATCATGCGGCCTAGCTAACCGGATGTGACTTATAGACTAAGGTACTCCCTGATTTCGAGGACGAAATCTCCTAAGGTGGGAAGGTTGTAACACCCCGTGTTATTTTCCTTTTTCCTGAAATTATATTTAATTTAATTTCGATAATGACGTCACTTGTTATTGACGTATTGTT
This sequence comes from Cornus suecica, assembly GCA_963922005.1. Classification (NCBI taxonomy): domain Eukaryota; kingdom Viridiplantae; phylum Streptophyta; class Magnoliopsida; order Cornales; family Cornaceae; genus Cornus; species Cornus suecica. Next base: position 58,158,121 of record OY998243.1, read on the forward strand.
TATTCTTGGTATTGGGTACCTGTAAATTTTTCGCGTTTAGTTTTAAAAGTCGACTGGATGACTTTACGTTTTTTCCTGGACGACTACGCGAATTATCGTTATCGATTACACGGTCTCGTTTCGACGTTAGTTTATTCGACGTTTAATGATTAGCGTTTCAATTGGATGACGACACATTTTAATTGGTCGGGCTTGTTTAAGTGTTCCGACGTTTGGGTTTCTACCCCGATATATTTTATTGGGCGTCCCGTTATTATTTTGGACTTACGAGATTATGTTTGGACGTTCCCGGTATTTATTGGGATTTATCGTATATATATATATTTAATTGTAATTATATATATATAGTTTTGGGGGTTATTTCGTAATTATAGATAAATAGAGGGCTAGTATTGTAATTTGGGAAGCTATTGTCACATTTATTTCTTTTGGTCACATGGCATGTCACATGAGCCTATTGACAATTAGGTTGTACAAAATTCAATTTTAGGATATATATATATATATTAAATAAATATGATATATGTATATGTATACGTGCATCTTCTCCTACACTACTGCTGAATGACCACTTCTTTCCTCCTTCTCCACGACGGAACCACCTCTTCTCCTCTCTTCATGCACGGCTGATGCGGCAGCACCTCTCTACCTCCATGATCGCCGGCAAGAGAGTCGGCTGAAAGGGTGGTCGCTAGCGGGCGGCAACACGCAGAGTCGCCGGACTGTGAGAGCTGCGGCTGGAGCAGGGCTGTGGACGGCGGCGGTTCGCGGTGGTCGGCGAGGCTAGCAGGTGGTGGTCGCGCAGGGCGGCGTCGGTGGTGGCGCAAGGGACGGCCAGTGCAGAGACGCGCGTGAGCAGGGACGTGTCCGGTTGGGCTTCGGCCAATTTTTCGGCGACCTTCCGGTGATCGGTTTGAGCCGATTTTCGGTGAGTAGCTCCGTATATACATGGTATTCGATATATATTAATTTCATGATTTTAGGATTAACGATTTGTCCGGAAATCGCAATTATAGGTTATAGTTTCCGTTTGGGGTATTTTAGATTTAACCCAATTAATTAACCAAATATTAATGGGCTTCGTATATATCGTATAGGTTGTCGAGACGGACATTTCGATATATTCGAAATAATTATCGGACGAATTTGGTCGGCGGGCTTCGTGTTCGGGCGCCGGTACTGTGCTGTTTGGACTGTTCGGTAACGTATAAATTAGGTGGGAAATTATATTTCTCACTCGGCATTATTGAAATAGTTTAGGGGTGTAAAACCCTATTTTAATTTAATATAGATGATTTAAATCGTTAATTTAAATATCTATAATTTGTTTAGAATCGGAATTGGACTTAGGAATTAATTTAAGAAAATTAATTAAATTATTTCCTATGTGATTAATTATATTCTTATTTAAATTAAATAAGAATAGACGGCTTAGAAAACCCTTATGAATTTAAATGGGATAGTAGAGATTCGTAAAGCTTAGATGATGTGCTAGGTTCTTTTTGGAATACGTGAAATAATTGTTTAAATTATTTTAAAAAGGCATATTAATTGAAAATGAGATATTTTCTAAAGAATTAAAGAAAATATATTTTTGGAGAATATGAATGGTATATGAAATTATTTTCATGTGATCTAAATGCTTTAATATATTTTTAAAAGCATGTAAAGAGATTTGAGAATTTTTGTTGATATTATCATGTGGATAATTACATAAATATGATGCATGATATATTTATGTTGAGATGTGATTTGATTGTACACCATGTCGTGTGAGCACATGGGTGTTGGTGCGTGTAGTGCACGGTTTCACCATTGACAGAGAGAGTTCATTTGGTGTGGTCTACTTCATTTCGTGTGGTTTATGAGTAGACGTTTGTGTCGGATCATCACAACAACTGGCCAGGAGGTATCACGCCTACGGAACTAAAAAGCCGACAAATGTGAGTTAGGAGTCCAGGTAGAGGCTCGTGTTCTTGACTCAAGGGTAGTCATGGCGTACGGAGTTGCAAGTTGGGCTCTCGTACAACCGCCTTCCCTGTTGAAGTGATAGAGAGAAAAATCACTTGGGAAAGGTCGGTGTGGTAACTCTACACTATGATGAGTGGACAGAGTTTGTATCCGTTACCCTTGGGAAGGGTGTGATTTTGTGTGTGTATCACGTGGGGTGTTGAGTCACATTACACTGCACACTGTTTATGTGATCTCATTTGACATGTATATGTGCTATATTACATGTGATGTTGGAGCATGCTAGTTATGAATATTGCGAATTAAATTCATATTTTATAAATGCTCAGATGAAAATGAATAATGTGAAATAAGACTTTAAATGAGGAAATCATTATAGTATAAATGAAACATATAATCTTTATACTTGTGTTATATGCTTTTATGCCCTTGAGGGAGGTTAAGTGTATTGACGTAGTAATCTCTGTGAGTAGTTGAGGCTAGTGGTGGATTGTGGAGTTGATTTTGATTTGTGGCCTTAGAGAGGACTGTTAATTGTTTTGTGGTTGTAGTTAGTTGTGTGATATCTTTAGAGATTGAGGTCAGTGATTGACGTAGTGTCAATTGTGATTGAGGCCTTCGAGAAGGCGGGTGATGAGATTGTGCTTTGTAGTATGGACCTTTAGGTGTCTTTCACTTTTGAGGAATGAGTTATCAACTGTAGTTGAGAGTTTGATTGGTGAGAAGAGGTTACGGTTGAGTGACTTTATTTAGTACTCGAGGTACCGTAGCTTGACAGTCTCGGTTCTTGTGCTTAGTTCATTCCCCTAAGCATTCCTTGTACGGCGTTTTGTACACTAGTACGTGGTCGTTGACTTGTATGTCATTCCTAGATTCCTTGGTTACGGCGTGGTGCCGAACCTCTTCCTCGTGGTATCATTTGATTTGGTGGAGTTGGAAACGGATGGTTGTCTTCCGTGAGTCCAACGTGTTGTTCTTCCTTTACTGTCCTTTTGGGCATTATAGGAATCCGTGGAGTTGTTCATTCTTACGTGGCTGTCATTTCGAAAACGGTGTTTTCTAAACCTTGAAACAAACTCTTTATATTTAAAAGGAAAAACCCGTTTTCGCCTACCCCCGTAAAATGAAAAGTTTTAATACTTATAAACTGATCTTAGGATCTTCCTTGAAAAGATTTTCAACTTATAAAAGCCGGTGATGGCAACTGACGGAGACCGGGGGCAAGACGGTCATTTTTACTATGTGGTTTCTTAAAAGAAAACTATTTTATTACTTTTCTTGGGATTCTGAGATTTCGGGACTTCTTTCTCAATATCTCATCCTGTAGAGTTTTGAAAGGTGTTCCATTGTTTCACCTTTGCTTCCTATCATTTCTAAGTCTCGGGTATGAGGCTTGGTGTTGTTCAGTGCACACATATAGTGTTGCCCTTCCTTTCTTCTTGGCTTTTGACGTCACCACTTAGGTGATTCGAGTTATTCCACATGTTATGGGCATGGATACCGAGTGGATTGGGTTCCTTGTCCAGGTGTTCTCCTTAAACACTTGTGGTGTTTTAACCTTGCCATTGTTGTCTCGGTTATCTGTTGGTTTAGCATTGGGAAGTCTTTTCCTTCGCTTTGCTTTGGTGACCCTGAGGTGGTCGTTCTGGTGAGTTGAGTCCGTGTAGTCCAGTGATTTGATTGGGTGGTTTTCCCCGCCTATAGTGAGAGTGTTAGTGATGTGATTGACCCTATTGATGATAGTATTATGAGGTCGATATGATTTATGACATGGTGATATGATTAAGGTGATCTAGCCCTGAGAGGTAGATTTTCTCTAGGAATATGATGAGGTTTGTTTTATACATATATATATATATTGTACATTTACAATATATATATATATATATAGATGATGATTGTGTTAGTACGCAAGGACGTGAGCACTTTTCCTCCTGTGTTATCGGGGAGTGAGTTATGAGTATCCCCTGGTACTAGTGGTGGATTTTGATCCCTGTGGATATTAGAGGTGAGTGTGTTTCCCCTCTGTTTAGATTTTCTGGTTAGCGTTGTGAGCGCTGGATGATTGGTTAGAATTGACATTAGTGTCGTGTACCTAGTGTACGTTGGTGAGAGTAGTGTAGACTACTGGTGTTGGGTACTTGGAGTACGAGTTTTAGAGACTCATGTTGTGTATTTATATATATATATATACGTGTAGATATATATATATATATATTCCCTATATACTTATGTATACTCGTTTACGATAGTATATGAGCGTGTGACTTGGGTTTGCGTGGATGGGACTAGTTGGGCTATATTTATATCTTATTAGACGGTTTAGCTTTACCTAAACTATCAGAGGATGTGGTAGTTAGGATATCTTTTCCCACTGAGCTTATTTGCTCACAGGGGAATTTCATTCGCCCCCTGGTATTCCACGCCAGGTTGCAGGAAATATACGGCTATGAGCAGGATGCAGTGCAACGGCAGCTTCCTTTTGTTTCCTTGTTACAGGTTTGGAGTTGCGTTGGGTGATGCGGTTACGGTTGCAGCACGACTGGGTTTGGGGACGGTAGTATTCTTCTGTCAGCTTCTTTACCCATTGTTATGGGATTATCATGTATCTCTTTTGGGAGCCAGTCTGTTGGCATATCCCTATTGATGTATTTATTCTTTCAGGATGTATTGTATTTATTCTGTACAGTTGACGCTTTTCTGTATTCTTATTCGAGCATTTGTGGCTCTGTTGATATTAGAGGGTTTGGAGGGGTTTTGGTTTCTTTCCACTACCTCGGCCCTAGTAGGATTGATGAATGTGGGGCTTGGAAGCCATTGTGATTATTGAATTGCTTTGGGCAGGTTATTGTGTTGTGTTTGGTTGTCCGGATGTTCCATTTACAAACGGAACTCTGCCGGATTTTCGTTAGATTCCGCTGCTTAGTTTTATTAGTCATTTGGGTATGGAATATACCATTTCTATCATTAACCCACGTGTTTTCTTGGTTAATGATGTCTTAGTTGGTCATTCATATTAAGGATCACATTCTGGATTCCTTGGATATCCCAGTTCGGGAGTCTTAGGGATTTAGGAGCGTGTCTGTTGGTATCTGAGGATACTTTTGAGTTCTAGTATCCTATTTGGCATGGAGTATAGTTTTCATTGTTATTCCATGTATTTCCTTTGTTATTGTTGACTCTAGTAGTCGCTTGGCTTGCGTCACCCTTTAGGGGCGTGACAGCATGGTATCTGGGCATTCATTGCAACCCTTTATGGGTGTTTGATGACTGAATGTCTTTTGGTTCTCGTTTCTTTTTACTTCCGCAATCACTCCCTTAGCTCTTAGGCTCGGGTTTCGGAGTCCTAGGAATTCGGGGCGTGACAGATAATCAATATTTAAGAAGACTAAATAAAATACAAATCATAGTTATATTTGCATAAACAAAAGGTTATCTCCAAGCATGTTATTTCTATCAACCAAAAACCCACTAAAATGAGCATTCATTTGGTTTAATTTAGAAGGCATAATCAAAAGAAACATTGTCTCATAATAGCACCAAAAGTAACTTTGATGGTCATGCATGATCATCATTCATTCTCCAAGAAGTGTCAATGGGCAAAATCAACTGCCATTATGATTGAAGAGAAAAAAATAAAAACATCAAATTATGTTTTTGTAACTTTGATGGTCATGCATGATTACCAGTCATGCTAGAAATTAGTTGCGAATGCTTATAACATTAATACTAAATGAAAATTACAATAGTAATTGAATAAGTAGTTACCTTGATGTGCTGCCTCCGTGCTCTTGTATGAGTACATTTCATTCTTGTAATGTAATTAAATTTGTCAAAACCAATAGGGGGACAAAGCAACCAAAAGTAGGATAAGCCAAAACTGGAGAGAAGAATTGAAGGAAACAAAATTAAAAAGATTAAAAATTGAGAGTTGTTTAGTATGAAAGTAAACTTCTACAATGATAATCAATATTTAAGAAGACTAAATAAAATACAAATCATAGTTATATTTGCATAAACAAAAGGTTATCTCCAAGCATGTTATTTCTATCAACCAAAAACCCACTAAAATGAGCATTCACTTGATTCAATTTAGAAGGCATAATCAAAAGAAACATTGTCTCATAATAGCACCAAAAGTAACTTTGATGGTCATGCATGATTATCAATCATTCTCCAAGAAGTGTCAATGGGCAAAATCAACTAGCATTGTGATTGAAGAGAAAAAAAGAAAAACATCAAATTATGTGTTTGTAACTTTGATGGTCATGCATGATTACCAGTCATGCTATAAATTAGTTGCAAATGCTTATGACAATAATCCTAAATGTAAATTACAATAGTAATTGAATAAGTAGTTACCTTGGTGTGCTGCCTCCGTGCTCTTGTATGAGTACATTTCATTTTTGTAATGTATTTAAATTTGTCAAAACCAATAGAGGGACAAAGCAACCAAAAGTAGGATAATCCAAAACTGGAGAGAAGAATGCAAGGAAAAAAAAATTAAAAAGATTAAAAATTGAGAGTTGTTTAGTATGATAGTAAATTTCTAGAATGATAATCAATATTTAAGAAGACTAAGTAAAATACAAATCATAGTTATATTTGCAAAAACAAAAAGTTATCTCCAAGCATGTTATTTCTATCAACCAAAAACCCACTAAAATGAGCATTCACTTGGTTCAATATAGCAGGCATAATCAAAAGAAACATTGTCTCATAATAGCACCAAAAGTAACTTTGATGGTCATGCATGATCATCAATCATTCTCCAAGAAGTGTCAATGGGCAAAATCAATTGGCATTGTGATTGAAGAGAAAAAAAGAAAAACATCAAATTATGTTTTTGTAACTTTGATGGTCATGCATGATTACCAGTCATGCTATAAATTAGTTACAAATGCTTATGACAATAATACTAAATGTAAATTACAATAGTAATTGAATAAGTAGTTACCTTGGTGTGCTGCCTCCGTGCTCTTGTATGAGTACATTTCATTCTTGTAATGTATTTAAATTTGTCAAAACCAATAGGGGGACAAAGCAACCAAAAGTAGGATAAGCCAAAACTGGAGAGAAGAGTGCAAGTAAAAAAAATTAAAAAGATCTAAAATTGAAAGTTGTTTAGTATGAAAGTAAATTTCTACAATGATAATCAATATTTAAGAAGACTAAATAAAATACAAATCATAGTTATATTTGCATAAACAAAAATTTATCTCCAAGCATGTTATTTCTATCAACCAAAAACCCACTAAAATGAGCATTCACTTGGTTCAATATAGCAGGCATAATCAAAAGAAACATTGTCTCATAATAGCACCAAAATTAACTTTGATGGTCATGCATGATCATCAATCATTCTCCAAGAAGTGTCACTGGGCAAAATCAACTGGCATTGAGATTGAAGAGAAAAAAAGAAAAACATCAAATTATATTTTTGTAACTTTGATGGTCATGCATGATTACCATTCATGCTAAAAATTAGTTGCAAATGCTTATAACAATAATACTAAATGGAAATTACAATAGTAATTGAATAAGTAGTTACCTTGGTGTGCTGCCTCCGTGCTCTTGTATGAGTACATTTCATTCTTGTAATGTATTTAAATTTGTCAAAATCAATAGGGGGTCAAAGCAAACAAAAGTAGGATAGGCCAAAACTGGAGAGAAGAATGCAAGGAAAAAAAATAAAAAAGATTAAAAATTGAGAGTTGTTAAGTATGAATGTAAACTTCTACAATGATAATCAATATTTAAGAAGACTAAATAAAATACAAATCATAGTTATATTGGCATAAATAAAAGGTTATCTCCAAGCATGTTATTTCTATCAACCAAAAACCCACTAAAATGAGCATTCACTTGGTTCAGTATAGCAGACATAATCAAAAGAAACATTGTCTCATAATAGCAACAAAAGTAACTTTGATGGTCATGCATGATCATCAATCATTCTCCAAGAAGTGTCACTGGGCAAAATCAACTGGCATTGAGATTGAAGAGAAAAAAAGGAAAACATCAAATTATATTTTTGTAACTTTGATGGTCATGCATGATTACCAGTCATGCTAGAAATTAGTTGCAAATGCTTATAACAATAATACTAAATGTAAATTAGAATAGTAATTGAATAAGTAGTTACCTTGGTGTGCTGCCTCCGTGCTCTTGTATGAGTACATTTCATTTTTGTAATGTATTTAAATTTGTCAAAACCAATAGAGGGACAAAGCAACCAAAAGTAGGATAATCCAAAACTGGAGAGAAGAATGCAAGGAAAAAAAAATTAAAAAGATTAAAAATTGAGAGTTGTTTAGTATGATAGTAAATTTCTAGAATGATAATCAATATTTAAGAAGACTAAGTAAAATACAAATCATAGTTATATTTGCAAAAACAAAAAGTTATCTCCAAGCATGTTATTTCTATCAACCAAAAACCCACTAAAATGAGCATTCACTTGGTTCAATATAGCAGGCATAATCAAAAGAAACATTGTCTCATAATAGCACCAAAAGTAACTTTGATGGTCATGCATGATCATCAATCATTCTCCAAGAAGTGTCAATGGGCAAAATCAATTGGCATTGTGATTGAAGAGAAAAAAAGAAAAACATCAAATTATGTTTTTGTAACTTTGATGGTCATGCATGATTACCAGTCATGCTATAAATTAGTTACAAATGCTTATGACAATAATACTAAATCTAAATTACAATAGTAATTGAATAAGTAGTTACCTTGGTGTGCTGCCTCCGTGCTCTTGTATGAGTACATTTCATTCTTGTAATGTATTTAAATTTGTCAAAACCAATAGGGGGACAAAGCAACCAAAAGTAGGATAAGCCAAAACTGGAGAGAAGAGTGCAAGTAAAAAAAATTAAAAAGATCTAAAATTGAAAGTTGTTTAGTATGAAAGTAAATTTCTACAATGATAATCAATATTTAAGAAGACTAAATAAAATACAAATCATAGTTATATTTGCATAAACAAAAATTTATCTCCAAGCATGTTATTTCTATCAACCAAAAACCCACTAAAATGAGCATTCACTTGGTTCAATATAGCAGGCATAATCAAAAGAAACATTGTCTCATAATAGCACCAAAATTAACTTTGATGGTCATGCATGATCATCAATCATTCTCCAAGAAGTGTCACTGGGCAAAATCAACTGGCATTGAGATTGAAGAGAAAAAATGAAAAACATCAAATTATATTTTTGTAACTTTGATGGTCATGCATGATTACCATTCATGCTAAAAATTAGTTGCAAATGCTTATAACAATAATACTAAATGGAAATTACAATAGTAATTGAATAAGTAGTTACCATGGTGTGCTGCCTCCGTGCTCTTGTATGAGTACATTTCATTCTTGTAATGTATTTAAATTTGTCAAAATCAATAGGGGGACAAAGCAACCAAAAGTAGGATAAGCCAAAACTGGAGAAAAGAATGCAAGGAAAAAAATAAAAAAGATTAAAAATTGAGAGTTGTTAAGTATGAAAGTAAACTTCTACAATGATAATCAATATTTAAGAAGACTAAATAAAATACAAATCATAGTTATATTTGCATAAACAAAAGGTTTTCTCCAAGCATGTTATTTTTATCAACAAAAAACCCACTAAAATGAGCATTCACTTGGTTCAATATAGCAGACATAATCAAAAGAAACATTGTCGCATAATAGCACCAAAAGTAACTTTGATGGTCATGCTTGATCATCAATCATTCTCCAAGAAGTGTCAATGGGCAAAATCAACTGGCATTGTGATTGAAGAGAAAAAAAGGAAAACATCAAATTATGTTTTTGTAACTGTGATGGTCATGCATGATTACCAGTCATGCTAGAAATTAGTTGCGAATGCTTATAACATTAATACTAAATATAAATTACAATAGTAATTCAATAAGTAGTTACCTTGATATGCTGCCTCCGTGCTCTTGTATGAGTATATTTAATTCTTGTAATGTATTTAAATTTGTCAAAACCAATAGGGGGACAAAGCAACCAAAAGTAGGATAAGCCAAAACTGGAGAGAAGAATGCAAGGAAAAAAAATTAAAAAGATTAAAAATTGAGAGTTGTTTAGTATGAAAGTAAACTTCTACAATGATAATCAATATTTAAGAAGACTAAATAAAATACAAATCATAGTTATATTTGCATAAACAAAAGGTTATCTCCAAGCATATTATTTTTATCAACAAAAAACCCACTAAAATGAGCATTCACTTGGTTCAATATAGCAGACATAATCAAAAGAAACATTGTCTCATAACAACACCAAAAGTAACTCTCATGGTCATGCATGATCATCACTCCTTCTCCAAGAAGTGTCACTGGGCAAAATCAACTGGCACTGTGATTGAAGAGAAAAAAATAAAAATATAAAATTATGTTTTCGTAACTTTGATGGTCATGCATGATTATCAGTCATGCTAAAGATTAGTTGCAAATGCTTCTAACAATACTACTAAATGGAAATTACAATAGTAGTTGAATAAGTAGTTACCTCGGTGTGCTGCCTCCATGCTCTTGTATGAGTACATTTCATTCTTGTAATGTATTCAAATTTGTTAAAAACAGTAGGTGACAAAGCAAACCAAACTAGGATAAGCCAAAACTGGAGAGAAGAATGGAAGGAAAAAAAATAAAAAGATTAAAAGTTGAGAGTTGTTCAGTATGAAAGTAAACTTCTACAATGATAATCAATATTTAAGAAGACTAAATAAAATACAAATCATAGTTATATTTGCATAAACCAAAGGTTATCACCATGCATGTTATTTATATCACAAAAAACCCATTAAAATGTGCATTCACTTGGTTTAATATAGAAGGCATAATCAAAAGAAACATTGTCTCATAATAGCACCAAAAGTGACTTTGATGGTCATGCATGATCATCAGTCATTCTCCAAGAAGTGTCACTGTGCAAAAAAAACTTGCATTGTGATTGAAGAGAAAAAATGAAAAATACCAAATTATGTTTTTGTAACTTTGATGGTCATGCATGATTACCTGTCATGCTAAAAACTAGTTGCAAATTCTTATAACAATAATACAAAATGGAAATTATAATAGTAATAGAATAAGTACTTACCTTGGTGTACTGCCTCCGTACTATTGTATGAGTACATTTCATTCTTGTAATGTATTTAAATTTGTCAAAACCAATAGGTGGACAAAGCCAACAAAAGTAGGATAAACCAAAACTGGAGAGAAGAATGCAAGGAAAAAAATTAAAAATATTAAAAATTGAGAATTGTTCAGTATAAAAGTAAACTTCTAGAATGATAATCAATATTTAAGAAGACTAAAAAAAATACAAATCATTGTTATATTTGCATAAACGAAAGGTTATCTCCAAGCATGTTATTTCTATCAACTAAAAACCAACTAAAATGAGCAGTCAGTTGTTCTATTTAGAAGCCATAAACAAAAGAAACATTGTCTCATAATAGCACCAAAAGTAACTTTCATGGTCATGCATGATCATCAATCATTCTCCAAGAAGTGTCAATGGGCAAAATCAATTGGCATTGTGATTGAAGAGAAAAAAAGAAAAACATCAAATTATGTTTTTGTAACTTTGATGGTCATGCATAATTACCAGTCATGCTAAAAATTAGTTGCAAATGCTTATAACAATAATACTAAATGGAAATTACATTAGTAGTTGAATAAGTAGTTACCTCGGTGTGCTGCCTCCATGCTCTTGTATGAGTATATTTCATTCTTGTAATGTATTCAAAATTTTCAAAACTAGTAGGGGATAAAGCCAACCAAACTAGGATAAGCCAAAACTGTAGAGAAGAATGCAAGGAAAAAAATTAAAAAGATTAAAAGTTAAGAGTTGTTCAGTATGAAAGTAAACTTATACAATGATAATCAATATTTAAAAAGACTAAATAAAATACAAATCATACTTATATTTGCATAAACAAAAGGTTATCTCCAAGCATGTTATTTCTATCACAAAAAATTTCATTAAAATGTGCATTAACTTGGTTCAATATAGAAGGCATATTCAAAAGAAACATTGTTTCATAATAGAACTAAAAGTGACTTTGATGGTCATGCATGATCGTCAGTCCTTCTCCAAGAAGTGTTACTGGGCAAAATCAACTGGCATTGTGATTGAAGAGAAAAAAAGAAAAACATCAAATTATATTTTTGTAAATTTGATGGTCATGCATGATTACCTGTCATGCTAAAAATTAGTTGCAAATGCTTATAACAATAATACTAAATGGAAATTAGAATAGTAATTGAATAAGTACATATCTCAGTGTGCTGCCTCCGTGCTCTTGTATGAGTACATTTCATTCTTCTAATGTATTTAAATTTGTCAAAACTAATAGGGGGACAAAGCCAACAAAAGTAGGATAAGCCAAAACTGGAGAGAAGAATGCAAGGAAAAAAATTAAAAAGATTAAAAGTTGAGAGTTGTTCAGTATGAAAGTAACTTCTACAATGATAATCAATATTTAAGAGGATTAAATAAAATACAAATCAGAGTTATATTTGCATAAACAAAAGGTTATCTCTAAGCATGTTATTTCTATCAACCAAAAACCCATTAAAATGAGGATTCACTTCGTTCAATATAGAAGGCATAATTAAAAGAAACATTGTCTCATAATAGCACCAAAAGTGACTTTGATGGTCATGCATGATCATCAGTCCTTCTCCAAGAAGTGTCACTGGGCAAAATCAACTGGGATTGTGATTGAAGAGAAAAAAAAAACATCAAATTATGTTTTTGTAACTTTGATGGTCATGCATGATTACCAGTCATGCTAAATATTAGGGGCAAATGCTTATAAGAATAATACTAAATGGAAATTACAATAGTAATTGAATTAGTACTTACCTCAGTGTGCTGCCTCCGTGCTCTTGTATGAGTACATTTCATTCTTGTAATGTATTTAAATTTGTCAAAACCAATAGGGGGACAAAGCCAACAAAAGTAGGATAAGCCAAAACTGGAGAGAAGAATGCAAGGAAAAAAATAAAAAAGATTAAAAATTGAGAGTTGTTCAGTATAAAAGTAAACTTCTACAATGATAATCAATATTTAAGAAGACTAAATAAAATACAAATCATTGTTATATTTGGATAAACAAAAGGTTATCTCCAAGCATGTTATTTCTATCAACCAAAAATCCATTAAAATGAGCATTCACTTCGTTCAATATAGAAGGCATAATCAAAAGAAACATTGTCTCATAATATCACCAAAAATTACTTTGATGGTCACGCATGATCATCAGTCCTTCTCTAAGAAGTGTCACTGGGAAAAATCAACTGGCACTGTGATTGAAGAGAAAAAATGAAAAATATAAAATTATGTTTTTGTAACTTTGATGGTTATGCATGATTCTCAGTCATGCTAAAAATTATTTGCAAATGCTTATAACAATAATACTAAATGGAAATTACAATAGTGATTGACTAAGTACTTAGCCTGGTGTGCTGCCTCCGTGCTCTTGTATGAGTATATTTCATTTTTGTAATGTATTTAAATTTGTCAAAACCAATAGGGGGACAAAGCCAACAAAAGTAGAATAAGCCAAAACTGGAGAGAAGAATGCAAGGAAAAAAAATTAAAAAGATTAAAAATTGAGAGTTGTTCAGTATGAAAGTAAACTTCTACAATCATAATCAATATTTAAGAAGACTAAATAAAATACAAATCATACTTATATTTGCATAAACAAAAGGTTATCTCCAAGCTTGTTATTTCTATCAACTAAAAACCCACTAAAATAAGCATTCACTTGGTTTAATATATAAGGCATAATCAAAAGAAACATTGTCTCATAATAGCACCAAAGGTAACTTTGATGGTCATGCATGATCATCAGTCCTTCTCCAAGAAGTGTCACTGGGCAAAATCAACTGGCACTGTGATTGAAGATAAAACAAGAAAAACATAAAATTATATTTTTGTAACTATGATGGTCATGAATGATTATCAGTTATGCTAAAAATTAGTTGCAAATGCTTATAACAATAATACTAAATGGAAATTGCAATAGTAATTGAATAAGTAGTTACCTCGGTGTGCTGCCTCCATGCTCCTGGATGAGTACATTTCATTCTTGTAATGTATTCAAATTTGTCAAAACCAGTAGGGGACAAAGCCAATAAATGTAGGATAAGCCAAAACTGGAGAGAAGAAAGAAAGAAAAAAAATTAAAAAGATTAAAAGTTGAGAGTTGTTCCGTATGAAAGTAAACTTCTACATTGATAATCAATATTTAAGAAGACTAAATAAAATACAAATCATAGTTATATTTTCATAAACAAAATGTTATCTCCAAGCATGTTATTTCTATCAACCAAAAACCCACTAAAATGAGCATTCAGTTGGTTCAATATAGAAGGCATAATCAAAAGAAACATTGTCTCATAATAGCACCAAAAGTAACTTTGATGGTCATGCATGATCATCAGTCCTTCTCCAAGAAGTGTCACTGGGCAAAATCAACTGGCACTTTGATTGAAGATAAAATAAGAAAAACATAAAATTATATTTTTGTAACTATGATGGTCATGCATGATTATCAGTCATGCTAAAAATTAGTTGCAAATGCTTATAACAATAATACTAAATGGAAATTACAATAGTAATTGAATAAGTATTTACCTCGGTGTGCTGCCTCCATGCTCTTGTATGAGTACATTTCATTCTTGTAATGTATTCAAATTTGTCAAAACCAGTAGGGGACAAAGCCAACAAAAGTAGGATAAGCCAAAACTGGAGAGAAGAATGGAAGGAAAAAAATTAAAAAGGTTAAAAGTTGAGAGTTGTTCAGTATAAAAATAAACTTCTTCAATGATAATCAATATCGAAGAAGACTAAATAAAATACAAATCATCGTTATTTTTGCATAAACAATAGGTTACCTCCAAGCATGTTATCTCTATCAACCAAAAACCCACCAAAATGAGCATTCACTTGTTTCAATATAGAAGTTATAATCAAAAGAAACATTGTCTCATAATAGCACCAAAAGTAGTTCCAAAAAGGGTTTCACTTCAGAAATAGCTGAAAATGCACAAACAAAATGATTAATTAAGTATATTGTCTTTATTACAAAATTTAATATAGATTAGCATTATTAGTACCTTATTCACCCTTAACAGAGGAAGTGTTTTAACATTGTGGTGAAGGAGTGCTTTCTTTGCTATGCAAAGTGAAATCATCAAACTCAACAATCAGTTCATCCAATTGAAGTTGCACGCTCTCTTCATTTAAAACACACCAAAATAAATTAATATAAAAAGTAACAAAATTAATTTTATTCTTGTCACTGATAAACTATGTCGACTACCTTTCAAATTAAACAACCAGTCTTTAGTGCATACCAAAGCCTTCACATTCTCAGGTTTAAGAGAGCTGCGAAATTGATTGAGAATTCGGCCACCAAGACTAAAAGCAGACTCGGAAGCAACTGTAGACACGGGAATACTTAATACATCACGAGCTATGTGAGAAAGTATATGATACCTGAATTGATTAGTCTTCCAATAGGCAAGCACATCAAGATCCACTTTCTTATCAATCTTTGGTTCATCTAAATACAATTCCAATTCTGATTTTTGACCACTAGCAAACTCATCACCTTCAAAACTATCAAATTCCTATATAAAAAATTAATGAATAAAAGTAAATAATCTAAGACATTTTTTGAAAAAACAAAATAGTTCAAATAGTTAAAATAAATAAAATTTAAATTACCTGCATGATATCTCGACTCTCTTTTGAGAAAAGAGCCTATTATCTTTCATGAGAATCAATTCCAACTTGTTTTGGAGAGAATTTCGTGCCTCTATGCAAAGGATCATCATGTATATACTCACTAAAAAAGTTGTTCCGCACTCTTTGTCTCTTTATAGAGTTGTCACCATAAACTTTAGAATAACTAAAAGCCACAAATCTAAGTTTGTAACGAGGGTCTAAAATTACAGCAATAACAAGTATCATGCTGAATTTTGACTAGTATTTCGCAAACTTTGAGTACATTTTATTGGCCATGGTAGACAAGTACAAATCTGGACTGTTTTTTTCACCTAGCAGTTTTTGTTGAACTAAAAACACAACTGGAAAATACAAATTTGTTGTGGCATATTTTAATCCAGAAAAGACTTTGGTAACATTATAAAATTCTCCCAAGAAATTGCATATCTTCTTTACTTTGCTCCATTCCTCATCTGACGGGTAATGCTTATAGTTTGAATCACTTAGTGTCGTGTGGCAAAATGCACAACGATAATAAATGGCAGACTCAAGCATCATAAATGTTGTTTTTCATCTTGTCGAAACATATTGCCTCAAACCTTTCTTAGAATCTAAAGAGACATAAGAGACACATTCAAAAGACTTTTGTTTTCTCCCAGGTGACCCTTTAACATACTTAACACTTTCACGAATCTTAATAACGGATCCATCAATTTCTTTCATCCCATCTTGCACAATTAAGTTTAATATATGAGCACAACACCGAATATGAAAGTATATACCACCACTCAACAATGCATCATTTAAATTCAATTGACACTTCAACATGTCAACAAATGAAGTATTTGAGGAAGCATTGTCCAATATGATTGAAAACAATTTTTTCTTAATCCCCCATCCGGTTAGTAGTGTGTATATTTTTTCATTAATGGTCACACCATTGTGTGGTGATGGCATGTAGCAAAAGTTCAAAATTCTTTTCTGTAAATTCCAATCATCATCAATGAAATGGGCAGTGAGACACATATAACCATCAATGGTTAAAGAAGTCCACAAATCAGTTGTCAAACATATTCTACCATGAACTGATCCTATAAAGAAGTCCACAAATCAGATGTCAAACATATTCTACCATGAACTGATCCTAACAAGTGTCGCAGCCGACCATTTTCACTTTTATACATCCTTAAGACATCGGCCTTAGTTGTATTTCTACTAATAGGTTCAAGGTCGATACCTAAGTACCGGAAGATAGCTTTAATGCCCTCATACTCAACAAATTGAAATGGTAGCTCATGCATGATAAGAGCAACAATTAATAGTTCACAAAATTTATCAGGATCAAAATGTGATGATCTAGTGGTTAAATCATGAAATAGAAGAAGCTGAACAACATCACGTAAGTCCCTTCTAACACACTTATCCATATGACGCCTCAAATTTCCAGTTCCATACTTACTATTAGTAAAATACACACTCCCACACTGCTTGCACTTACATCTTGGCTTGTTGTTAGGTTGAAGAAGAATCATCTCAAAAAAGCCCCAAACATGCGAGGTAAGTCGCCTCTTACGGTTGTTTCCTGCCTTTTTTCCTTTAAAAGCTTCATCATCTCCAACAAGCTCTTCAAATTCATCGCCACTTCCATCAATATATTCAGCGTCAATATGGATTACAACAACTTCCATCTACAATATTATGTAATTAATTAATCTAAAAAAAATTCCAACTTGTTTTGGTTAAACTTTGTTTAAAATTAGTTTTACACCCCTCATCTCCTCTATTTCTAAAATTAGAACTGAAGTAAAAAATTGTGGATTACCACTTGAGATCTTCTTAATTCTACATCCCTCATCTTCTCTATTTCTAAATAATTATACCATTAAAAACTTATATATATATATATATATATATAGTACAGTGGTAATAAGTAGTACTATAACTCTCTTAAAATAAAGGAGGTCTGAAATTTTATTGTGATGAAATTGGTTGAAGAGATTGTGATAGTTGGAGCTGGAATCACTAGCCTTACCACATCCTTAGGACTTCACAGGTATATATATTAAGCTTAAACAAAACTAATTCTTTATATGTACATGGATATATGAAGCTTTGAAATTATATGTATATATATGGACTTTACAATTCACATGAAATATTGAAGGAAGAGAGAACAGAGAAAAATATACCTTTTTAGTTTTGAACTTGCGATGTTGGATGAAATTTAGGGCTTTGAAATCTAACAAAAAAAAAACGGAAATAATTATATGAGAAAAATAGGAGAAACAAAGAGATAAGTATGAGAAAGAAACAAACACCTAACAAAAATACCTTTTAGGCTTATATCAATTCAAATTTTGCTCTTCAGTATGATCTACAAGTTGTTGTGATCTAACACCTTGCTATGGTGAAGATGAAAAATAAAGAACTGAGTATACCCATGCTTTAAGAATCGCCTCTTGCAAAAGCTCTGATATTTTGAGGCACGAACTGCTCTGTCTTCAAGACTTCAACACGCGTGGCTGCTCCGTTTTCAAGACTTCAACACGCATGTATATTATATTGTATAAGTTGGTTTTAGGTTTTATTCAAATGACAAGCTTACCCCTCTATAATATTATAATTTACCATTTAAATTCTTAAACATGTCAAGTAAACTTATTAGTGTCAACCCGATCTGCTTGACATGATTAATTAATCATGTCAAGCGGGTTACACGGGTTTGACACAAACACGACACGAAACATTTCAGGTTGTGTTCGGGTTGACCCTTTTTAGGCCTCGACCCTTTTATACTCAACCATAACCCTTTTAAATGGGGTTATGTTCGTGTCGTGTTACCGTGTCGTGTCCAATTTTGCCAGCCCTACTCCTACCATCCTCAACATAGCATTTGTGAGTAACGTTTCCATCCTCCATCAATGAGTGAATCAATAGTGGTGATCCAATCCGACCCTATCCTGATGGTGAGCAAGAAACCCCCTTCGTACACAGATGAAGCCTCAACAAGCAAAAGGTCCTCTTTAGCGACTCGGCAAAGGCTTGGAAATTGGGGTGGGTAGCAATAGAGGAGTGGGGGCAATTGTAGTGGCGGGTAATGGTGGGTTGTATTGGTTGGTGGTGGTTTGTCCTTAGTGGTGGTGATGGTGATTATTGGTTGCTGGTTAGAGGGCTATGGAGGTTGAGGTCGTGGTATTAGGGGTGGTGGTGGTGGTGGTAGTTGTGATGGTGGTTGTGGAATTTGGTTTTAGTTCAGTTGGATTTGGTTGTTGGCAGCCATATAATTCCTGGTGAAGGAGAAAAAAATATTATGCTGATTGAGATCATAGAAATATTGTGGCAAGCTCCAAATTGGTCAAAAGTGGGCTGCAAGATATCACCAATTAGGAAAATAAATATGGGAATATTGTATTCTCTTATTTACTTTCCTAGATAAAACCTTGAGGACCCCTATAAATAGGGCATATGTGGATGCACAAAGGATCATCAAGAGCAAAAGGAAAAGAAGAGAAGACTGGTGCAATTCACGGAGAAAGCAAAGACGTTCTTCCATCTTCAATTTCGGTTTGGTTGTTGTTTTATTATTTTATCCTTTATGTCTAGCTAATTCTCTCAGCCAAGGCTGAGAGGAAGCCCTTTTCATGTACAATTCCATGATTTTTAATTGAATAATTGAATATTTCATTTAATAAATTCTTCTTATAGTAGTTTGATGTTTTCCTATACTTTCGATTTTTTATGTTTTAATCAAGACCCTAATCGAATGTATTAGAATTCTAGCATATAGCTTACTTGTGTCTGACCATGAACTAGTAATCTTATTTTGTAATTTAAGAAGAAGAAAGTAATGAATAATTGTTTATGCCTGACCACGGATAGATAGTTAGGATTTGCACTTTCTTTCAATTATGTGTTTATTATTCATGAACAAAATAATAAATATTTGATTGAATCTATGCCTTAACACGGATTGGCCATCCATATATTTGATTCTACTTATTTTTATTAAATGTGTGAATATTATTTGGATATTTAAGAATTTCAATTGAAAATCGGAATTATCTTGATTGGTAGTGGAATCGAATCTTTGGTATTTTCTTTATCATTATTCTTTCATCTTTTTTGTAATTATTCTTTTTTTTTTCACAATCATCAATAATTTGTTGAATTAGTTAGATAATAGTTTTTATATTTAATTTGTCTTAATCAATCCTCGTGGGAATGACCTCGCAATACTTGTACTCTTTACTACTATGATTCGTATACTTGCGAGTAAAATTTGGTTTGGGTTAATCTATCTTTTGTATTACTCTAAATTTCACATCAGATCAAAATTTAGTTGAAGACCCAAATTGTCCATCCTTGTTGTAAAATGCAACAACTAAACACTAATTCAGAATTGGTCAAAACCTCATGACATAACTCCAAATTCTCAAAAATCATCGGGTTTCCAGAATAAGAACAATTTTACACTGGTAACTCAAGTAATTTATTTTTTTCTTTGACGATGGTAGAATGAATGAATCCAATTTTTTTTTTTGACATACTTACACAAGGAATTGTTTACCCAAGATGAGCTTAATTTACTCCCAACCTCAGGCCAACCCTTTGGATTCTTTTTTCATCACAAGAGTCCTGATTGAATCTCATCCTGGTCTACTAATTTTGTTTTTCTAAGATAATAGAACGATATCACTAAATTTCAGACATTTTCTAAAAAATGTAAGCTGACAGTGCTCGTGAAATATGTTTCAAGGTTTAACCATGAGGGTCATCAACTAAATAATGATAAGTATAAAAGACTAAGGACTATCATTCATTCTGACTAGATAAAGTATTTTAGTCTCAAATATACTAATGATTTTAAAATCTCAACCAAACTGATGACAATTCAATACTCAATAGAAATACTGAACATATTGCATAGGCTTTGAAACCTCTTTTTTTTTGTTTTAATATTAAAATATATACATATATCTATATATATAAAAATTCCCTTTACCCCCAAACTTAGATCCAATATTGTCCTCAATATTTAAAAATGAAAGTCACAAGGGCAAGTTTGAGAATTACCTTGGATGACGTACTATCCAACTTCGAGCAAGAATAAGGAGAAAAAATAAATAAATAAAAAAAATAAAAAAAAATATGGATCAGAAGGAATCACAAGTATGCCACCCCCAAACATGGATTATAAGCATCCACAAAAATGTATTTTTCTTTTTTTTTTAAACTCAACAATTTTGATAAATGGGGTCCTCTAGCCGAATACACCCCAAGTTTTTTTTTTTATTTTTTTATTTTTTGAAACTCAACAAAAACTTGATGTGAAATTTAGAGTAACCCAAAAGATAGATTAACCCAAACCAAATTTTACTCGCAAGTATACGAATCATAGTAGTAAAGAGTACAAGTATTGCGAGGTCATTCCCACGAGGATTGATTAAGACAAATTAAATCTAAAAACTACTATCTAACTAATTCAACAAATTATTGATGATTGTGAAAGAAAAAAAAGAATAATTGCAAAAAAGATGAAAGAACAATGATAAAGAAAATACCAAAGATTCGATTCCACCACCAATCAAGACAATTCCGATTTTCAATTGAAATTCTTAAATATCCAAATAATATTCACACATCCAATAAAAATAAGTTGAATCAAATATATGGATGGCCAATCCGTGTTAAGGCATAGATTCAATCAAATATTTATTATTTTGTTCATGAATAATAAACACCTAATTGAAAGAAAGTGCAAATCCTAACTATCTATCCGTGGTCAGGCATAAACAGTTATTCATTACTTTCTTCTTCTTAAATTGCAAAATAAGCTATATGCTAGAATTCTAATACATTCGATTAGAGTTTTGATTAAAACACATAAAATCGAAAGTATAGGAAAACATCAAAGTACTAGAAGAAGAATTTATTAAATGAAATATTCAATTATTCAATTAAAAATCATGGAATTGTACATGAAAAGGGCTTCCTCTCAGCCTTGGCTGAGAGAATTAGCTAGACATAAATGATAAAATAATAAAACAACAACCAAACCGAAATTGAAGATGAAAGAACGTCTTTGCTTTCTCCGTGAATTGCACCAGTCTTCTCTTTTGTTCCTTTTGCTCTTGATGATCCTTTGTGCATCCACATATGCCCTATTTATAGGGGTCATCAAGGTTTCATATAGGAAAGTAAATAAGAGAATACAATATTCCCATATTTCTTTTCCTAATTGGTGGTATCTTGCAGCCCACTTTTGACCAATTTGGAGAGTAAATTTGGAAGATATTGCCGAGAAACGTTTTTCTTGTTAATCAAGTCCTCTTCCCACAGCCCTTGATTTCACTCCATTCTGATCGTTACTTCAAAATTTGTGATTATATTATCAAGCTGATGTTGATTTTCGCACAAAATAGTATGTCAGATTTAAAATGTCTTTTTCGCCCTCTAAACTTCAGAATTAGGGTTTCTATGTGAAATATCAATATTCTTTAAATTGAATCAACTTTCTAGGAACACTGGGCTCAAACAGATCCGAAAAACGGGCTGAAATATATGGTCCAAATACTAAGACGTGGTCTAAACAGATTTTAGGCTTGTTTAGATGGATTTAACCCATTTGTACCAGAAATCATCAATAACCTATAAAAATATAAAAACACAAACATTAATTAAAATAATTTAAAATAAATGACTAAAAAATATATTTTTGGAGGTTAATCGTGTATGAATTATGCACTTATCAAATACCCCCAAACTTATATTTTGCTAGTCCTCGAGCAAAACAAAAATAAAAACAAGAAAACCTAACTCTACCACTTTCGCAGGAACTCTCAATTGCATTTAGCATATGCAATACGCCTTTGAATCCCTAGGTTACCCCTAGTGGACGAGTTATAGTCTCGTGAGGGTTTCCAGTGATGATACCCACAAACATCCGAAAAATAAGTTTCAAAGCAATATACAATCACATATGTAACCTTGAATAGTAAATTGTCATCAACTTTAGATTTTCGAATCATTAATTTATTTGAGATGTCAAACCCATATTCTCCGTCTAAATTAAATTTTAGCTAAGTCTAATTCACTTATCAAAATTTAGTTGAAGACCCAAATTGTCCATCATTGTTGTAAAGTGCAACAACTAAACACTAATTCAGAATTGGTTAAACCTCATGACATAACTCCAAAATCTCAAAAATCATCGGGTTTCCAGAATAAGAACAATTTTACATTGGTAACTCAAGTGATTTATTTTTTTTCTTTGATGATGGTAGAATGAATGTATCCAATTTCTTTGATGGTAACTGGTCATCCTTTGATTTACTTTGGTAGATAGTAGGAGCTCTAATTAGGAGAGTATTATTATGGCTATTCCTGATAATTCTCTACAAGATTAGAAAATAAACATTAACATTGCTCTTGAATTAATTCTCACAAAGAAAATTAGAAAAAAAAATAATAATAAAAAAAAATACTTGTTTGGCTTGTTTGGTTGCTAGGTATATCCTTGTTAACTTTCTTGAGTGTGTGTCTAGTATATGCAAGGTTGTAGATCTCAAAATCCAAAATTAGTATCCTTTGATCCAGAAATTTAAAGAACATTTAGGAAAAGATCTAAAGGTAAAAATAAATTGGATAAACCTTTAATTGAGATGGGAGAAGAGGTTGCGCCTAAAACACTTAGGGAATACTCTGCCCCTGTCCAATGTAATACACCTTCATGTATAGTGTTGCCAGCCACAACGGCCACACACTTTGAGCTTAAACCAAGTGTCATCCAACTTCTGCCCACATTCCATGATCTAAATAGTGAGGATCCATATTATCATGTCAAGGACTTTCTAGACATTTGTTCCACATTCAAGTTCCAAAACTTCTCTGATGAGTCCATTCGTCTACATCTCTTTCCCTTTTCTTTAAAAGATAAGGCGAAGGCATGGTTAAATTTTTTAGAATCAGGATCTATCTCTACTTGGGATGTTTTGTCAAAAACATTCTTGAACAAGTTCTTCCCTGTTTATAAAACCAATTCCCTTCGGAGAGAAATTTCAAATTTTACACAAAAAGAGGTTGAACAATTTTATGAATGTTGGGAGAGATGGAAAGATTTACTTCTTAAGTATCCCCACCATGGATATGAGAAGTGGCGACTAGTTTAATATTTATACGATGGTTTAACACCCCAAAACCATCGCATGGTTGATGCCACTAGTGGAGGAACATTTATGCATAAAAGTGACATCGAAGTTGGAAAGGAATACTCATCTTCAACAGAAGGGTGGCATATATGAGATAGGAAGTATTGTAGACCTTAATGCAAAAATTGATTCCTTGGCTCGAAAAGTCGATGCTTTGATGTTAGCTAGTGGGCCCCTATTGACACCTAAATCTGAGGTGTGTTCCATCTGTTCAAGCCCAACCCACCTCACAATGTCTTGTCCATCTAATATGACATTTTCTGAACATGCATCTGAGCAAGCCCATGCCTTGAATGCTTTTAGGAGACCAGACAATGATCCTTATTCACAGATTTAAAATTTTGGTTGGGCTAAACATCCAAATTTATCATGGTCCAAAGGGTCAAATCAAGGAGTTCCATATGGGAATTCCAACACTCATTCTTATCCTCAAGCTTCTGGTCAGTCATCAACTCAACAGTTTTCACCATATCCTACACAAACTAGGAAGCTATCCATTGAGGACACTCTCCATCTTTTCATGCAAAGTTCACTTCAATTCCAAAAAGATACCTAACAAAGCTTGCATTCTAATTCTCAATCCATTGCTAAATTGGAAGTTCAAATGGGTCAAATTGCCTCTACCTTAACTGAGAGAGAGAAGGGAAGGTTTTCTAGTCAACCCATAACTAATCCAAAGGGTCAACATGAGGTGAGCTCTAGTTCTAAGTATGAACAATACGAGGAAGTGAAGTCCATCACTACCCTTAGAAGTGGCAAACCAATTGATAACAAGGTAGAAATACCTAGGCATGAACCAAAAGTTGTGTCCAAAGAGTGTGATGTAGAAGAAGGGAACAATAAGCAATTCAAAGAAAATGATGCTTCACCAGAGTGTCAAAAATCATCCACCTCTTCTGAGTCCAATCCTATGGAAGTTTATATACCCAAGGCCCCTTTTCCTCAACATTTGACCCCAGTCAAGAAAGGGAGAAATTATAGTGAAATGATGGACTTGTTTAGGTGAGTCCAAGTAAACATTCTCGTACTCATTATTTTCGATCAAGTTCCCGCCTATGCCAAATTTTTGAAAGATCTTTGCACTCAGAAACGAAAGTTAAATGTGCACAAGAAAGTCTTCCTCACAGAGCAAGTAAGCTCAATCATCCGTCACAACACCCCACCTAAGTTTAAAGATCCTGGATGCCCTACCATTTCTTGTGTCATTGGTGATAATATGATTGAGAAGGCATTACTCGACTTAGGGTCTAGTGTGAATCTATTGCCATATTCTGTGTATGTGCAAATAGGTATTGGTGAGTTAAAATCGACCCCTATAACACTGCAATTGGCTGATAGATCTATGAAAATTCCTCGTGGTGTTATTGAAGATGTTCTAATCAAGGTTGACAAGTTTATTTTTCCAGTGGACTTTATCGTCTTAGATACCTAACCTGTCCAAAATCCCAGTAACCACATTCCGGTCACCTTAGGTCGCCCATTTTTAGCCACATCCAATGTTGTCATCAATTGTAGAAATGGGGTTATGCAATTATCTTTTGGCAACATGAATGTTAAACTCAATGTGTTTAATGTGGAAAAACAACCTCCAGATTTAGAGGATACTTTTGAGATTAACATGATTGAAAGCCTTGTTCATGACTCATTTCCACAATTATCTTCTTATGACCCCCTCGAGACTTGTCTACCCCATTTTGGCTTAGATTTTGACATAGATAGCTCCATCACTGAAGTCAATTCATTGCTTGATTCTACCCCTGTTATGGACACAACTAAATGGAAAGCCATGGTAGAACCTCTTTTACCATCCAAGTCTAAACTTGTCCCATATGTTGAAGAGTCACCCGAACTTGATCTTAAACCTTTGTCCGAGCATCTCAAGTATGCATTCTTAGGTCCTTCTAATAAGTTACCTGTCATCATTGCCTCTAATCTTGATAGTGCACAAGATAAAAAGTTGTTTAATGTTCTCAGAGAACATAAAACAGCTTTAGGATGGACAATAGCAGATATCAAGGGTATAAGCCCCACTAGGTGTATGCATCGTATTCATCTTGAGGAAACCTCAAAGGCAACTCGTGAAATGAAACATAGGTTTAACCCTAACATGAAAGATGTTGTCCGAGCCGAAGTGCTCAAATTGTTAGATGCGGGAATCATCTATCCTATTTCTGATAGTACTTGGGTTAGTCCTGTCCAAGTAGTGCCTAAAAAGTCTAGGATTACGGTTGTCAAACATACTAATGACGAGTTAATATCTACAAGAATGACGACTGGGTGGCGTGTGTGCATTGCTTATCGTAAACTGAATCTAGTCACAAGGAATGACCATTTTCCGCTCCTTTTCATAGATCAAATGCTAGAAAGACTAGCCAGACATAGCCATTATTGCTTTTTGGATGGTTATTCTGGTTACAACCAGATTCCTATTGCTCATGAAGATCAAGAAAAAACTACATTTACCTGTCCCTTCGGTACCTATGCTTATAGACACATGCCTTTTGGGCTATGCAATGCACCTACTACCTTTCAGCGGTGTATGTTGAGGATCTTTTCTGATATGGTTGAGCACTTTCTTGAGGTATTCATGGATGATTTCTCAATATTTGGGTCTTCTTTCGATGAGTGTTTACACCACCTATCCCTTGTGTTGGAAAGATGTTAAGAAACAAATCTCGTGTTAAATTGGGAGAAGTGTCATTTTATGGTACAACAATGCATTATACTTGGGCACCTCATTTATCATAGGGGGATAGAAGTCGATAAGGCTAAAATTGATCTGATTTCACACCTTCCTCCACCACAGACAGTGAAGGAAATTCGATCTTTCCTTGGTCATACTGGATTTTATAGGAGATTCATTAAAGACTTTAGAAAAATTTCTCGTCCCTTATGAAACCTACTTGCTAAGGAAGCCACTTTTGTCTTTAATGATGAATGTTCACAAGCATTTGAAAAGCTCAAACTCTTATTGACTTCTGCTCCCATCATACAACCCCCGAATTGGTCTCTACCTTTCGAGCTTATGTGTGATGCATCTGACTATGCTGTTGGAGTTGTCTTAGGGCAACGAGTAAATAAGATGCCCCGTGTCATCTATTATGCTAGTAGGACTCTGACTGATGCATAACTCAATTACTCCACCACAGAAAAAGAGCTACTGGCCATTGTATTTGCTGTAGATAAGTTTAGATCATACCTCTTAAGGTCCAAGGTTATTGTGTTCTCTGACCATGCTGCTTTGAGATACCTTTTCTCAAAAAAAGATGCTAAATCTCGTTTGATTCGTTGGGTCTTACTATTACAAGAGTTTGATATTGAGGTTCGTGATAAGAAAGGTTATGAGAATGTCGTAGTTGATCACTTGTCTAGGATTGTCTCTGAATGCACTAAGGATTTATCACCCTTGAATGAATCTTTTCCTGATGAACAACTTTTAGCTGTCTCCCAGTTACCTTGGTTTACTAACATTGTCAATTATCTTGTTACTGGTCAACTCCCTGAACACTGGACAAAACATGATAGATCTAGGTTCCTTACTGAGGTTAAACATTTTTTCTGGGATGATCCTTATTTGTTCAAGTACTGCCCTGATCAAATCATTAGGAGATGTGTTCCTGAAAATGAGTTTCATAGTATTATCTCCTTTTGTCATGACCATGCATGTGGTGGTCATTTTGGTTCTAAGAAACCAGCTGCAAAGATTTTACAATGTGGATTCTATTGGCCAACACTCTTTCGTGATACACATGCATTTTGCTCCACTTTTGATCGGTGCCAATGTATGGGTAGTATTTCTCGTAGGAACATGATGCCCCTCACTAATATCCTTATCGTAGAAATTTTTGATGTTTGGGGTATTGATTTCATGGGTCCATTTCCTCCCTCATTTGGTTACCTATACATACTTGTAGCTGTTGACTATGTGTCCAAGTGGGTGGAGGCTGTACCTTGTAGGAAAAATGATCATAGGATCGTGATTCAATTCTTAAAAGATAACATATTTTCTCGTTTTGGGTCGCCTCGTGCAATTATAAGTGATGGTGGTAAACATTTTTGCAATAAACCATTTGAAACTGTCATGAAAAAGTACCTCATCACTCATAAAGTTGGCACTTCTTATCACCCACAGATAAGTGGACAAGTGGAAATTTCCAATCGGGAGATCAAAACTATTTTAGAAAAAATGGTTCGACCCGATCGTAAGGACTGGTCGCAACGGTTGAACGACGCTTTTTGGGCTTATTGGATTGCATTTAAAACCCCGATTGGAATGTCCCCTTATTGACTTGTCTTTGGAAAAGCATGTCACTTGCCTGTAGAATTAGAACATCATGCTTATTGGGCTATTAAAACCTTCAACTTTGATATGGGTAAGGCTGGGTCACATCGTAAACTCCAACTCAATGAATTAGAAGAGATTCGTAAGGATGCATATGAGAATGCCAAGATTTATAAAGAGCGGACTAAAATGTTTCATGACAAATTTATTCTTAGGAAGTCCTTCGAGCCCAACCAAAAAGTTTTGTTATTCAACTCTAGATTACGTCTCTTTCCTGGAAAGTTGCGTTTTAGATGGACTGGTCCATTCACTGTGACAAATGTTTTTTCTCATGGGGCAGTCGAGATTCAAAACCCTAAGGATGGTAGTATTTTCAATGTGAATGGGCAGAGGTTGAAACCATACTTAGATGGGTTGGTAGATAGAGATGTGGAGTGTATTCGTCTAGAGGACCCCATTTATCAAAATTGTTGAGTTTCAAAAAAAAAAAGAAAAAAGATTTTTGTGGATGCTTATAATCCAAGTTTGGGGGTGGCATACTTGTGACTTTCATTTTTTAATATTGAGGACAATATTTGATCTAAGTTTGGGGGTAAAGGGATTTTTTTATATATATAGATATATGTATATATTTTCATATTAAAAAAGAAAAAGAAAAAAAAAGAGGTTTCAAAGCCTATGCAATATGTTCAATATTTCTATTGAGTATTGAATTGTCATCAATTTGGTTGAGATTTGAAAATCATTAGTATATTTGAGACTAAAATACTTAATCTATTTAGAATGAATGATAGTCCTTAGTCTTTTATACTTATCATTATTTAGTTGATGACCCTCATAGTTAAACCTTGAAACATATTTAACGAGCACTGTCAGCTTACAATTTTTAGAAAATGTCTGAAATTTAGTGATATCGTTCTATTATCTTTGGAAAAAAAATCGGTAGACCAGGATGAGATTCAATCAGGACTCTTATGATGAAAAAAAAAATCCAAAGGGTTGGCTTGAGGTTGGGAGTAAATTAAGCTCCTCTTGGGTAAACAATTTCTTGTGGAAGTATGTCAAAAAAAAAAATTGGATACATTCATTCTACCATCGTCAAAGAAAAAAAATAAATCACTTGAGTTACCAATGTAAAATTGTTCTTATTCTGGAAACCCGATGATTTTTGAGATTTTGGAATTATGTCATGAGGTTTTGACCAATTCTGAATTAGTGTTTAGTTGTTGCACTTTATAACAAGGATGGACAATTTGGGTCTTCAACTAAATTTTGATAAGTGAATTAGACTTAGCTTAAATTTAATTTAGACGGAGAATATGCATTTGACATCTCAAATAAATTAATGATTCGAAAATCTCAAGTTGATGACAATTTACTATTCAAGGTTACATATATGATTGTATATTGCTTTGAAACTTATTTTTCGGATGTTTGTGGGTATCATCACTGGAAACCCTCATGAGACTATAACTCGTCCACTAGGGGTAACCTAGGGATTCAAAGGCGTATTGCATATGCTAAATGCAATCGAGAGTTCCTGCGAAAGTGGTATAGTTAGATTTTTTTGTTTTTATTTTTTGTTTTGCTCGAGGACTAGCAAAATATAAGTTTGGGGGTATTTGATAAGTGCATAATTCATACATGATTAACCTCCAAAAATATATTTTTTAGTCATTTATTTTAAATTATTTTAATTAATATTTGTGGTTTTATATTTTTATAGGTTATTGATGATTTCTGGTACAAATGGGTTAAATCCATCTAAACAAGCCCAAAATCTGTTTAGACCACGTCTTCGTATTTGGGCCATATATTTCAGCCCGTTTTTCGGATTTGTGTGAGCCCAGTGTTCCTAGAAAGCTGATTCAATTTAAAGAATATTGGTATTTCACATAGAAACCCTAATTCTGAAGTTTAGAGGGCGAAAAAGACATTTTAAATCTGGCATACTATTTTGTGCGAAAATCAGCATCAGCTCGGTAATATAATCACAGATTTTGAAGGAACGATCAGAATGGAGTGAAATCAAGGACTGTGGGAAGAGGACTTGATTAATAAGAAAAGAGTATCATTCCAATGTCTTCCAAATTTACTCTCCAAATTGGTCAAAAGTGGGCTGCAAGATATCACCAATTAGGAAAAGAAATATGGGAATATTGTATTTTCTTATTTACTTTCCTAGATGAAACCTTGAGGACCCCTATAAATAGGATATATGTGGATGGAGAAAGGATCATTAAGAGCCAAAGGAACAGAAGAGAAGACTGGTGCAATTCACGGAGAAAGCAAAGACGTTCTTCCACCTTCAATTTCGGTTTGGTTGTTGTTTTATTATTTTATCCTTTATGTCTAGCTAATTCTATCATGCAAGGCTGAGAGGAAGCCCTTTTCATGTACAATTCCATGATTTTTAATTGAATAATTGAATATTTCATTTAATAAATTCTTCTGCTAGTATTTTGATGTTTTCCTATACTTTCGATTTTATGTGTTTTAATCAAGACTCTAATCGAATGTATTAGAATTCTAGCATATAGCTTACTTGTGTCTGACCATGAACTAGTAATCTTATTTGGCAATTTAAGAAGAAGAAAGTAATGAATAACTGTTTATGCCTGACCACGGATAGATAGTTAGGATTTACACTTTCTTTCAATTAGGTGTTTATTATTCATGAACAAAATAATAAATATTTGATTGAATCTATGCCTTAACACGGATTGACCATCCATATATTTGATTCTACTTATTTTTATTGGATGTGTGAATATTATTTGGATATTTAAAAATTTGAATTGAAAATCGAAATTGTCTTGATTGGTGGTGGAATCGAAGCTTTGGTATTTTCTTTATCATTGTTCTTTCATCTCTTTTGCAATTATTCTTTTTTTTTCACAATCAGCAATAATTTATTGAATTAGTTAGATAGTAGTTTTTAGATTTAATTTGTCTTAATCAATCCTCGTGGGAATGACCTCGCAATACTTGTACTCTTTACTACTATGATTCGTATACTTGCGAGTAAAATTTGGTTTGGGTTAATCTATCTTTTGGGTTACTCTAAATTTCACATCATCCATCATTATGGTTTGGGGCAGACCGAATCTACAGATGATATGGCTCCAGATGAACTCTATAATATGGCTGCCTGTTATGGTGGGATATGCCTCGGCTTCCACCCACTTGGTAAAGTAGTTTCTAGCCAAGAGAACATGTGTGGTACATCGTATTGCTTGCGGGAGAGGACCTAAAATATCCATCCCCCATCGGGCAAAGGGCTGAGGAACAATTGTTGGGTTTCGGAACTTCGGCGGTGGATGGATGGCATCTCCATGAAACTGGCACTTTTTGCACTGTCGGGTATAGACCTCAGCGTCCCTTGCCAGGTAGGGCCAGAAGTATCCCTGAGTGAGAACTTTATGAGCTAAGGATCTTCCACCGGAATGATTTCCACAGGCTCCTGCATGAATCTCTTCCATGACCGCCGAAGCCTCAGAGGGCGTGAGACATCTCAAGTATGGCCCGGAGAAATATTTGCGGTATAGTTGGCCGTTGTAAAGAACATATCTAGCTGTTTTCATTCTTATCTTCCGGGCTTCTGATTTTGACTCAGGCAAGGCACCAGTTCTCAAATAGTCTGTTATGGGATCCATCCAACTCGGTTCCCATGGGATGACCCTTACCTCCTCGGGGGGCTCCAAGCTGGATCGGGTGACGAAGTCTATTGGTAAAGTGCGAGTCATGCTTTCTCCTACTGCGGAGGCTTGGTTAGCCAGATGATCTGCTACAGAATTATTTCCTCTGGGAATCTGTTCAAAGGTTATTTGCTGGAATCCTTCAGCCTCCTTTAGAACCAAATTCTTGTATGCTTCCATCTTTGGCTCTCGGGTTTCATACTGCCCCTTTAACTATCGTACGACTAACTGGGAATCACTTCGTACCTCTGCTTTCTGTACTTGAAGGCTTCGGGCTAACCGAATTCCTGCAAGAAGGGCCTCGTACTCGGCTTCATTGTTAGAGGCTGGAAATTCCAATCGAACGGATTGTTGGATATTAGTACCATCCGGTGTTACAAGCACTACTCCGATCCATGCTCCGTTGATGTTGGATGATCCGTCCACAAATACGACCCATTGTCCAGTCTCATTTTCTTTTATGGAGTCAGTAATTTCTGCTTCTAACAGGAAGTCTGCTACTGCCTGAACTTTGATGGCCGTTCGGGATACATAGGTTATGTCAAAAATCCTGAGTTCAATCGCCCACTTTGATATTCTCCCGGATAACTCAGGCTTCGCCATTATAGATCTGATCGGAGTTATAGTGGGTACTATGATCGGATGTGCTTCAAAATAATACCGAAGACGTCATTTAGCATTGATCAGTGATAATACCAGCTTCTCTTGCTTTGAGTAAATGGTCTCCGCATCGGCAATGGCCTTCTGGTGTAGAAGACTGGTGTCTGACACCCCTTTCCCTCCTTGACCAGAGCGGCGCTGGTAGACGTTGCTGATATGGCCAGATACAGGTGTAGTGGCTCATCGGCTTCTGGGGTTACCAGTATCGAGGGCTTTGCCAAGTAACTTTTGAGTCGTTTCAAGGCCTCCGCTTGCTCTGGCCCCCAGACTTCTCCTTTTGCTGCCTTTATTGCTTGGAAGAATGACTTACACCGATCGGTTAGCCGAGAGATGAAACGACTGAGGGCCGCTACTCTTCCGGTTAGCACCTGGATCTCCTTTCGAGACTTTGGCTCTACTGACTTTACAAGAGCTTTGACTTGTGCCGGGCTAGCTTGTATTCCTGTCCGATCAACTATGTGCCCTAAAAACTGGCCTGAGGACACTCTGAAAGAACACTTGGACGGGTTGAGCTTCATATTGTACTTCCTGAGGGTGTCGAACACTTGCTGCAGATCGGTCAGGTGGTCTCCTTTCGCCTTGCTTTTGACCACCGTGTCATTGATGTAGGCTTCTATGGTGGATCCCATCATTCCTTGGAATACCCTTATGACCAACCTTTGATAGGTAGCACCTGCATTCTTTAGTCCGAAAGGCATAATTGTGTAACAAAATGTACCTGACTCAGTGAGGAAGGCAGTCTTTTCCTGGTCCTCCAGGTTTATTCGGATCTGGTTATACCCATAGTATGCATCCAGAAAACTCAGGCGTTCGAAACCTGCGGTGGCATCTACCATCTGATCGATCTTTGGTAAAGGGAAACAGTCTTTCGGGCAGGCTTTATTTAGATCAGTGAAGTCTACGCATACCCTCCATTTTCCATTTTTCTTCTGGACCACCACTACGTTGGCCAACCAGGAAGGATACTAGACTTCCTTTATGAATCCTGCTTGAAGAAGTCGATCAACCTCTTCAGCTATGATCTGATTTCGATGGGCCCCTATTCGCCTTTGTTTCTGTTTGATAGGCTTTACGCTAGGATCTACATTGAGGGAATGTTGGGCTATTGATGGGTCAATGCCGGTCATATCCATATGGCTCCATGCAAATTTATCAGCATTAGAACGGAGAAGGGACTCCATTTCCTCTTTTTCTTGTGGACTGAGGTCTGAACCAATATAAGTAAACCTTTCGGGACGATCGGGGAAAATTTGAACTTCCAGTAGGGGTTCAAATGCTACTGGTGACCCCGAACCACCCTCATGTAATTGCTATTTGTCATCGGATGCCGTATTGGATGACGACCCTCGTTCTGGTTCTGTTTTTTGTTTTAGACTTTTCATGGTGACAGCGTAACATTCCTTTGCTGCTACCTGATCGTCCCTGATGTCAATCACGTCAACTCTGTTCGGTTCAATACACCGCATGACTTGATGCATGGTTGAAGGGACTCCGTGCATCCGATGGATCCAACCCCTTCCCATGAGGAGATTATAGGAAGGTTTGACATCTACCACCACGAAAGTCTCTCGGAGCGTGCGCCTTGCTGCTGTTACTGGCAGTTGGATCTCTCCCACTGGTTCCACTCTTCTGCCATCAAATCCTGCTATCGGGCTTCTGGATGGTACAATCTCCTGAGGGTTGATTTCTAACTTCTCAAAGGCCCATTTGGTGATATTGTTGGCGTTGCTCCCAGGGTCAACCATCACCCTCTTGATCAAGCAGTTTAAGACCATGAGGGAGATCACTAAAGGGTCATTGTGTGGCGTCTGAATGCTTCGCATAACCGCAGAAGTGAAAACTATTCGGGCTTCCTCTTTCGGGCCTCTAAACTCACTGACTTCTCCAACCCTTCGCAATTTTTAAGCTTGTCGCATCTGGGACCTCCGGGCCTCTTCTATCTCTGATCGTCTTGGTCCTCCATGGACCATGTGAATGACCCGTACGGGCTATCCCATGGCTCCCTTGGCAGGTGGATGCGACGATTGGTCTGATCGGGCCCCTTCTTTTGCAACATACTCGGTCAGTTCTCCTTTAGCAATCATAGCTTCCACCTGTCTCCTGAGGCTTCTGCATTTGTTGGCGTGGTGCCCGTATTCGCCGTGGAAGGCACAGTGCCTCGAAATATCTCTTTGATCCATCGGCTGTCTGATGGGTGGTGGTGACCGGTAGATTCCTTTGCCCTTTGTCTCCTGGTACAGCTTGGACAGGGTCACCTTTAAAGGGGTGACCTTGTCCTCAAACTTTGGGCATTTCTCCGGGACCGAAAAAGATACAGGAGGAGCGCTCGGTCACTTTCGGTCTGGTGCCCGATCTCTAACCCTCGAAGGTTCGGTTGCCCTTGACTCTACTATTGCAAAGGATGTCCTTCTTTATCGTATGACCAACTCCTCTTCTATTCGGAGGTGCCCTTGTGCCCTGGAGTTGAGCTCTCCAATGTCTGCTGGTGGTCTCTTGACCAGGGATTGATGAAACTTGGTTCCAGGGATCAGGGCCATTCTGAAGGCTTCGACAGCTGAGTGCTAATCGCAGTTGTCAATTGAAGACATCTCCACGTTGAATCGTGAGACAAAACTTTTCAGGGATTCGCCTTTTTCTTGAATCATGGTGAACAGACTGGAGATAGTCTTCTTTTGCCTTTTATTGCTGAAGTACTGGGCAATAAATAACTCGCAGAGCCTGAGCCAGCTACCGATCGATCGGGGCGGTTGTTTTCTGAACCACATGAGGGCTGCTTCGGTCAGGCTGGTGGGGAAAACTTTACAGAGCAAGGCCTCGTTCTCGTTGTAAACATTCATCTTGGTATGAATGTGGTAGATGTGCTCTGTTGGATCTTTCGTACCATCGAACAAGGTAAACTTCGGTAATCTGAACCTCTCTGGATATGGCACATTGGTGATCGAGATGGTGAATGGTGTCTGAACTGCGTCTATGGATGCCTCGGATGCCAGATCGATTGGGGTCTGTACCTTCAGATCTTTAAACACGTCCCGCTAGAATCTGGACATGATTTCCTCCAGCTTTTTCATGGTCAGGACCTCTTCGGGGTTACGTACCCCAAGAACCTGTAGAGATGACTCCGCGTGCTCTTCACGATCATTATGGGATCGAACGGGGAGATCGTCCTTGTCTTTCTGACAGCCTATAAATCATTTATGCTGGCCGGACTGCTCATCGTTATGAACCTCTTGTGGGTTCTGTAGTTGATCCAGTTTTGCCACTAGTTCAGCGTTCTGCCTCTATAACTCAGCAGTCCTCTCCTCTAGGGCTCGTCTGACCGGATCTTCTGGATTCTGGCCCCCGTTTGGAGGTAATTCGGTCTGTTGTGAACGTGTGACCTCCATTGATGATATGAATCTTAGCTTTTTGTAGAGAGTGGGAAGCTTATTGAAAAAGATTTCAATAATAGGGTGTTTCCCACAGACGGCGCTAATTGTGTAAATGCAGAAAAACTACACAATAATAATTGGAGAAAAAATGGATCATTTCTCATTCATCAAAGCCATGTATTTATTCACAATTATGGAAGATGGGTTAAGCCCATGTATCCAAGTTTATCAATCCCTTAAATCAGGGGATTTGATAAACTCTAACCTTTTTTGGACTCTTTATTCTATAATTGGACTACTCTTTGTCTTGTGGAACACTTAATTTGCAGAATTTTCCATAGGCCCGTTATTTCTTTAATCCACTTGTTTTCAGCCCATCCGCCCTTGGCCCATCAGCCTTTAGCCCATCAGTCCTGCGGCCCATCTTGGTTGGGCCAGATATTTTTAACTATTACAGTAATGGAAGGGATAATAGGCTCAAGTGTGGGTTGATAAGATTAGAAAAGTGTCTAGGACATTGCCATTGTTCATTTGTCAGAAAAGAGAATACCTTTATGTGTTTGTTGAAATTCTTTATGTACCCTTGAGGGGAATCATGCATAAGTCTGAAAATTGGACTACATGGGAGCCAATTGTCATAATAAGCTAGGGTCAAGTGTCCATTACATATTCTCACCACAACAAAACTGCCTTTTAGCTACGAACTATTAGCTACGAAAATATTTTAATAGCAAATAATGTATTTTTTACTATAAACTTCATTTTCGTAGTAAATAATTTATTTTTAACTAAGAAATTTAAATTTCGCAGTTAATTATCTTATAATTACTACGGTTTTATATTTGATAGGAAATAATTTCACTTTAATTACGAAAAAATGAACATAGTAAACCTTTTTGCATTTACTACGGAAGATTTTCGTAGCAAATACTACTATTTGTTACGAAAATTAAATTCGTAGCAAATAAAATATTTTACTACGGAATATATCCATAGCAAATAGTAGTATTTGCTACGAAATGTGACTTTCGTAGTAAATAATAGTTTTTTGCTGCAAAATTTATTTTCGTAGTAAATTTCTTGTATTTGCTACGGACTATTTCCGTAGCAAATAGTAGTTTTTGCTACAAATTTGTTTAACATCATTTATTTTGAATAGATGTGTACTACACGCAGGTTATTACCTGCAACCAATAATTTTCCCTCCAACATCATTCTTTGTTTTTTACAAAAAATTCCATTTTGGAACAATAGAAGTTCCATTGTGGCAAAACACTAGTAAAAATATGATAATATATATATATTAAAAAATTTGACTATATAAATTTTTTTTACAAAATATTAGAAAATAATCTTTTTTCTAATGAATTTTTTACTACGATATTAATTTTCGTAGTAAACAAATTTATTTTAACTACGAAAATTTAATTTTGTAGTTAATTATCTTGTAATTACTACGTTTTTATATTTCATAGGAAATGATTTTGTTTTAACTACGTAAGGAATATCGTAGTAAACATTTTTGTATTTACTACGGAAGCTTTTTCTTAGAAAATACTATTATTTGCTACAAAAATTGATTTTGTAGCAAATAAAAGTTTTTTACTACGGAAACTTTTGGTAGCAAATAATAGTATTTGTAAGAACATTTATTGTAATTGTTTATGTATGGCATGTTCTAGACAATAACCGTGTTGAATGTTAGATATGTCGGTTTGGTGTTAATGACATCAATAAGCTTCATCAAAGGCAAAATCAAGTATTGAAGTAATGAAGAATACAAGTGAAGCACGAAAGTGAGCATATTGAGGAAAAATGTCTCCTGGAGGGCAAAAATGATATTTTTCGAAGCCGTCACTTCAAGCAAAAAGTATCGTGGGTTCAAGAGGGTCATTTTGGCACAGTTGTGAAGAAAAGTGGTTTTGACAAAAATACCTACGCTTTCAGTTTTAAAAAGTGGCTAGAAAACACATTTTTACGCTTGGAAGTACGCTTGAAGCGTAGGCCCTGCTACGCTTGAAGCGTAGCTGTGGCAAGTTTTTGCCTATTTTTGCCTGCGATGTCCAAATTATTCGGGGTTGGTTTTATGATATGACCACGACTTATATACATGAAATTGTGTTCTATATACATTATATTCACCAGAATATAGGGTTTGGATGTGAAATTACGAGAAATGGCAAACTTAGGGTTTGGATCATCTTTGTCTATAAATACCCAAGTCTACAACAAGAGAAGACACGTCTTTGAGAGATCTCTAAAGTATTTTATTGTTCATATTCTTCTACAGAGATATTGATATATAGAGAGAAAATATCATTGAGTGATTCTTTTAGTTCTCTCTTGTTTTGGAGTTGATTCTATCGTGCTTCTACATCGACGATCTTATACATGATTGAATCATATAGATTCTGAAAAATCTACACACCGCTGATTGCAACTTGGTTGTGTTGATCCGTTTGTGAAACGGAGCCGTTTGAGTGCGGAGATCGGAATGAGAAGCTTCATGGTTATTTGATCTGTTGAGAAATAGAGCCGTCAAGTACGGAGCGGAGCGAGAGCTTCGTGGAGTACGAGTGAATCTATACTTTCAGACGTCGAGTGAAGAATAACAGATTACATCGGTTGTAAGTACTATTTTCATAGAGTCTGTTCAAATTCTCTGATTCATAGTGCGTCGATACCCGAGCGTATCCGTGGTTTTTATTTGAAGTATTTCCAAGGTTTTCCACGTAAAAATATCATGTGTCCCTATTGCTTTATATTCTGCACTTCGATTAATCTTTACTTGATTTATCTTGTTAGATAATTGGATTAAAATTGAATTTTCCGTAATTAATTTTAATTTGTCAATAAATTCATTAAAAGCTTATTCACCCCCCTTTAGGCTTGTTTTCACTATCGTCTAGGTAATTTCATTTGGTATCAAAGTGTGGTTGCCCCATTTTAGGTTAACTACCTAGGGTTAGATCTTGAATTTAGATGATGGATGTACCTTGTGAAGGAGGTTCCATATCTAGGTCTCCCTGGTTTGATGGCTCAAATTACACGTATTGGAAAGCGAGAATGAGGGCATTTTTGAAATTGCTAGATAAAAGAGCATTGCTGGCCGTAGAAGTAGGATATTCACCGCTCACTTTAAAATATGTTGTTACTAATGACTGTAGGGTAAAACCATCGAGTGAGTGGACTACTGCTGAAACAAATAGTGCTAGTTGGAATTCAAAAGCTTTGAATGCATTGTATAATGCAGTGACTGCGAGTGAGTTTAAGAGAATAGTCACATGTGAGATTGCTAAAAAAGCTTGGGACATACTTCAAGTAACTCATGAGGGAACTTCAAAAGTTAAACAATCTAAACTCCAAATTCTAAATTCTAAATTTGAATAGCTTAGGATGGAGGAAGATGAAGTTTTTGGTGACTTTAAGGCTAGGTTAACTGACATAGTAACTAGTTGTCACAATCTAGGAGAGTCTATTTCCAAGATGACCATTGTGAAGAAAATCCTTAGGTCTTTGCTTGAGTTTTAAGGAAATTAAACTTGAAGAGTTGGCTGGTAATTTGAAATCGTATGAGATGGAGATATGTGTTCAATCCTCTAAAAAGTCAAGCAGCACAAAAGCGAAGGACATAGCTTTGAAAATCACTAAGGAGGTCTTAGTGAGTCGGATGAAGAGGTTGAGAGTAAACCAAGTCAGTTTGACATGATCATGAAGCAGTTTCATAAGTTTTTAAAATTTTCTTGTGGTCAAGAATTGATTAAAGAACAAAATTTTGGAGATAAATCTCATGATTCTAAAAATAGAAAATTTGAAAATAGGAACGATAAGTTTGTTCATAAAAATAAAAAAACTTCAATGTTTTGAATGTCAAGGGTTCAGTCACATAGCTGCTGATTGTGCTAATAAGTCAATAAAGAAAAAAGTTTTGGCTGTTACTTGGAGTGATGGATCAGCTAATGATTCAACAAATTTGGAGGTAGGAGATTAGATTGAGAATTTCACCGTGTTTGCTGCATAAAGTAAGAAGGTCGGTGAAATTGTTGCAAGTTGGGCAATGTCTGAGGATGATGATTCTGAGGATAATGAAGATCATGGGGATTCATATGAACATGCATACAATAAATTGTATGAAAAGTCTGTGCAGGTTAACAAAGTGTACTCAAAATTTTTGGTTCAATTCAACAATGTTGATAAGGAGAAACAATCCTTAAAAAAAGAGTTGACCAAGTCTGAACAAGAAAAGACTCAGGTTTTGAAGAGGGTAGATGCTCTCAATGAGGAATTAAACAGTTTAAGATTGGAATTGAGTGAGAAATCTACAAGGATTGAAAGTTTGGAAAAGGATTTAAAGGATGTTAACTCAACTATTCATAGATGGTCTAGTGGAACAAATAAGCTTGATCACATGTTGAGTGTAGGAAAGTCAACAGGAAATACAAAGGGGTTGGGGTTCAAAGGAATTAATAATCCTGACATTGTTTCTAAAACAACATTTGTTAAGACTTCCCAAATAACATCTAGTTCTTCTCAAGGTAATTCTAATAGGAATCTTAATGCTCAATCTTATGTCAGAAAACCTGTTGAGAGTAAGCCTCCCATTACCTCTAGAGTCAATAAAGGTTTGAACATTGGTTTTCAAATGTTTATCCCTGTCTGTCATCACTATGGAGTGAATGGTCACATTCGTCCTGTGTGTTCAAAGTTAAGAGGTGGAACTTTAAAATCTGAGTGGAAGCATAGTATTCAGAAAAATACCCAATGTTGAAAGTCAAATTCAGATGTTGAGTGAAGAAGTGAAGAGGTTGACTAGGCTAGCAAATAGAGCACCGAAAATTAAACAAGTGTGGGTTAGAAAAGATGAATTGCATTGTTTTGTTCCTCATACTGTATGTCTAGCACGTGACTCTAATTTTGAGAAAGGTCTTCAGTATATATCCACATATTCTCAGTCAACAGACATCTCTACAAAACCATTAGATTTTTTAAAGCATATGCATCTTAGAAAATCTAGTGGCATATTATCATTAGGATAAATGTCTTCATATGTATCATTCTAGGAATATCTTGCATTATCTTTAATTCTAAAATTGATACATTATCATGCATCTTGTATTATTTGCATGTTTATTTTATTTTATTTTATTTTTATTATGCATGTATCATGTTTTGTTACTGTTAGAGTTATACATGCATGCATCATTATGACAAAAATAAAAAATTTAAATAGAAAAATTATTAGCATGTTGAGCTTGGCTAAGGGTACAAATGGTTGTCATATTTCACTATATTCTCATATTTACTTTTCTTATTATGCTTATGAGAACTAAAGTCGTTAGTCTGACCTGAGGTTATGAGTTGTTCACTTGACATGGTTAAGTATTATTTTTAGAACTCATTAAACTTTGGGTGCTTGTTTTACTTAGGAGATGACTGTAATACTTATTGAAACTTTTAGTCTTTCTCATCTAATCCGTGCTTTTAAATACCGTTTGCATGCTTATGAATGTTGTGGTGATGTTGAAAAGAGGAAAAAATGAGATATTTAAAATATAAAAATGCAAAAAGTAGTTCTTCGATCTGAGTAATCGGGCCTCTTGCCTCAGTAAACATTGAGTGTTCGCGTAAAAATGGGAGAAGACTAATGAGCCTAAATCCCATGGAAGAAGCTCGGGCCTAATTGATCAGGACTAAAAATCCTCGCTGGAAAGTCTGGAGCTTAGAAAGACAAAAAGGGATATGGTGAAACGGTTAAAAATATTAAATTGTGTTTTCTTTATTTAGCAATAAGGTCTAAGTTAATGATTTGACTTCTAGTTTAGTTTTTGGACTGAAGTATCGTCAAGATTAATGAGAAGATTATTAGAATTAGCACGTATTGTTTTCATCTTAATTGTTTGCTTGCACCTAAATATTTTTTCATATATGTAAATGTTATGTAAAGCTTGTCTTGTGACTGCTTATGACTATAAGGTACGTGTGCTGATTTTCTTTACTATCATGTGTACAATAGCTAAGTCAAATATACGTATATGATGTGTTAATGATTAACATATTGTCTCTAGTGCCCTACTCACATGTTTCTAAGAACAAAATTATTTTTGTTTTGCATTTTGCATCCATGCATTAGTCTTAAAGTCATGCATTGTAGAGATTTATGTTACTTGAGAATTTGGATATACTCCAAGAGAGTACTTTATCTTAGTATTTAGTGTTTGGCTTAGATTCTCTTGAGTATTCTCTGTGATCCTTTCCCTATGTTTTTTTCTTGAAGTTTTCCCTTGTTTCTCTCATGTGTTTTGTTTGTTTTTATTGTTATTTATTATTTCAGTGACAAAAAGGGGGAGAAATATTGAGTAAGAGGGAGTAATGGTTTAAGGGGGAGAAGTATTGAGTAATGGGGAGAAAGAGTGTGTGTTTTATGATCATTATGCTTACATGAATATTGTTTTTTTTATTCTCATCATTTTTTATCTGTTTTCCACACTTGCCTTTAATGGTTTGGTTAGTGTTGTGGTTACAGGATAGGTAAAGCGTCATGAAAGCAATGTGACAGTTTATATCTATATTTGTCGGTGTGTGTTCATAGGTATAGATGTTATGTTGTTATTTGTGAGGTTATACTGTAAAACATGGTTTTGTCTCAAAAATACGAAGGGGAAGATTGTAAGAACATTTATTATAATTGTTTATGTATGGCATGTTCTAGACAATAATCATGTTGAGTGTTAGATATGTCGGTTTTGTGTTAATGACATCGATAAGCTTCATCAAAGGCAGAATCAAACATTGAAGTAATGAAGAATACAAGTGAAGCACGAAAGTGAATTTATTAAGGTAAAATGTCTCCTAGATGACGAAAACAACATTTTCCGAAGCCATCACT
This sequence comes from Cornus suecica, assembly GCA_963922005.1. Lineage (NCBI taxonomy): Eukaryota > Viridiplantae > Streptophyta > Magnoliopsida > Cornales > Cornaceae > Cornus > Cornus suecica. Next base: position 58,200,952 of record OY998243.1, read on the forward strand.
TCAAGCAAAAAGTATTGTAGGTTCAAGAGGGTCATTTTGATGCAGTTGTGAATAAAAGTGGTTTTAACAAAAATACCTACGCTTTTAGTTTCAAAAAGTGGCTCGAAAACACATTTTTACGCTTAGATGTATGCTTTGACATACACTTGAAGCGTATGCCCTGCTACGCTTGAAGCATAACTGCGACAAGTTTTTTCCTATTTTTGCATGCAATGTCCAAATTGTTCGAGGGTTGGTTTTATGATATGACCACGACTTATATACATCAAAGTGCGTTCTATATACATTATATTAATCAGAATATAGGGTTTAGATATGAAATTACAAGAAATGGAAAACTTAGGGTTTGGATCATCTTTGTCTATAAATACCTAAGTCTATAACAAGAGGAGGCACGTCTTTAAGAGATTTCTATAGTATTTTATTATTCATATTCTTTTATAGAGATATTGATATATTGTAATGGTCAAAAATGTCTGGCCCAATCAAAGATGAGCCACAGGACTGATGGGCCAACGACTGATGGGCCAGCGACTGATGGCCCGAAGATGAATGGGCTGAAAACGAATGGGCTGAAGAAGTAATGGGCCAATGGAAAAATCTAGAAGTTAAGTGATCCACAAGACAAGGAGTAGTCTAATTATAGAATAGAGAATCCAAAAAAAGGTAGAGTTGATCAAATCTCTTGATTTAAGGGATTGATTAACTTGGATACATGGGCTTGACCCATCTTTATAATCTTGTATAAATAGATGGCTTTGATGAATGAAAAGAGGATCCAAATTTTTCCCCAATTTATTATTGTGTAACTTTTTTGCATTTACACAATTGACGTCGTCTATGGGAAACTCCATTATTGAAATCCTTTTTTTTCAATAAGTTTCTCACCCTCTGCAAAAGAGTTAAGATTCGTATCACCAATGGCAATCACACATTCACAGCAGACCGATTTACCTCCAAACGGAGGCCAACAACCAGAAGATCCGATCAGACAAGCCCTAGAGGAGAGGACTGCCGAGTTAGAAAGGCAGAACGCTGGACTGGCGGCAAAATTGGCTCAACTGCAAAACCCACAGGAGGTCCATGACGATGAGCAGTCCGACCAGTTTGAACGATCTATAGGCCGCCAGACAGACATGGATGACCCACCCGCTAGAGCCCACAACGATCGTGAGGAACAGGCAGAGTCATCCCTACAGGTTCTTGGGGTACGTAACCCCGAGGAGGTCCTGACCATGAAAAACTGGAGGAAATCATGTCCAGATTCCAATGGGACGTGCTTAGGGATCTGAAGATACAGACCTCAATCGATCTAGCATCCAAGGCATCCATAGATGCCGTTCAGACACCATTCACCGTCTTGATCACCAGCGTGCCCTATCCGAAGAGGTTCAGATTACCGAAGTTCACCCTGTTCGATGGTACAAAAGATCCAACAGAACACATCTACCACGTTCATACCAAGATGAATGTTTACAACGAGAATGAGGCCTTGCTCTGCAAATTTTTCCCCACCAGCCTGACCGAAGCAGCCCTCTTGTGGTTTAGAAAGCAACCGCCCCGATCGACCGGTAGCTGGCTCAGACTCTGCGAGTTATTTATTGCCCAGTACTTCGGCAATAAAAGGCAGAAGAAGACTATCTCCAGTCTATTCACCATGATCCAAGAGAAGGGCAAATCCCTGAAATTTTTTGTCTCACGGTTCAATGTGGAGATGTCTTCGATTGACAACTGCGATCAGCATTCAGCCGTCGAAGCTTTCAGAATGACCCTAATCCCTGGAACCAAGTTCCATCAATCCCTAGTCAAGAGGCCACCAGCCGATATTGGAGAACTCAACTCTAGGGCACAGGGGTACCTCCGAATAAAAGAAAAGTTGGCCATACGATAGAGAAGGACCGCATTTGCAACAGTAGAGGCCAGGGCATCCGAATCTTCCAGGGTTAAGGATCGGGCACCAGACCGGAAGCGACCGAACGCTCCTCCTGCTCCTTCCCCAGTCCCAGAAAAATGACCAAGGTTGGAGGAGAAGGTCATCCCCTTAAAAGTGACCTTGGCAAAGCTATACCAGGAGACAAAGGGCAACGGAATCTACCAGTCACCACCACCCATCAGACAGCCGATGGACCAAAGGGATATGTCAAGGCACTGCACCTTCCATGGCGAGTACAGGCACCACACTAACGAATGCAGAAGCCTCAGGAGACAGGTGGAAGCCATGATTGCAAAAGGAGAACTGACCGAGTACGTGGCCAAAGAAGGAGCCCGATCAGACCAAGCATCGCATGAGCCTGCCAAGGGAGCTATGGGACAACCCGTATGTGTCATTCACATGGTCCATGGAGGGCCAAGTTGATCAATGATAGAAGAGGCCCGAAGGTCCCTGATGCGGCAAACTCAGAAGCTACGTAGGGTTGGGGAAGTATGCGAGTTTAGAGGCCCGAAAGAGGATGCCTGGATAGTCTTCACTTCTGCGGATATGAGGAGCATTCAGACGCCACACGATGATCCTTTAGTGATCTCCCTCATGGTCTCGAACTGCTTGATCAAAAGGGTGATGGTTGACCCTTGGAGCAGCGCCAACATCATCACAAAATGGGCCTTTGAGAAGCTAGAAATCAACCCTCAGGAGATTGTACCATCCAGAAGCCCGATAGTAGGATTTTATGGTAGAAGAATGGAACCAGTGGGAGAGATCCAACTGCCGATAACAGCAGCATGGCACACGCTCTGAGAGACTTTCGTGGTGGTAGATGTCAAACCTTCCTATAATCTCCTCATGGGAAGGGGATGGATCCATCGGATGGACGGAGTCCCCTCAACCATGCATCAAGTCATGCGTTGTATCGATCCGAACGGAGTAGACGTGATTGACATCAGGGGCGATCAGGTAGCAGCAAAGGAGTGTTATGTTGTCACTATGAAAAGTCTAAAAAGAAGGACGAAATTGGAACGAGGGTCACAGTCCAAGGTAGCACCCGATGATAAATAGCAATTATAGGAGGGAGGTTCGGGGTCACCGGTAGCAGTTGAACCACTACTGGAAGTTCAAATTTTCCCCGACCGCCCTGAAAGGTTTACCTATGTCGGTTCAGGCCTCAGTCCACAAGAAAAAGAGGAAATGGGGTCCCTTCTTCGATCCAATGCTGACATATTTGCGTGGAGCCATATGGACATGACCGGTATTGATCCATCAGTAGCCCTGCATTCTCTCAATGTGGATCCCAACGCAAAGCCCGTTAGACAGAAACAGAGACGAAAGGGGGCCCATAGAAACCAGATCATAGCTGAAGAGGTTGATCGGCTTCTACAAGCAGGACTCATAAAGGAGGTCCAGTACCCTTCCTCGTTGGCGAACGTGGTGGTAATCCAGAAGAAAAACGGCAAGTGGAGGGTATGTGTTGACTTCACTGATCTGAATAAAGCATGCCCGAAAGACTGTTTCCCTTTACCAAAGATCGACCAGATGGTAGATGCCACTGCAGGTTTCGAACGCCTGAGCTTTCTGGATGCATATTCCGGGTATAACCAGATTCGAATGAATCCGAAGGACCAGGAAAAGACTGCCTTCATCACTGAATCGGGTACATTTTGTTAAACAGCTATGCCTTTCGGACTAGAGAATGCAGGAGCTACTTATCAGAGGTTGGTCATAAGGGTGTTCCAAGGGATGATGGGATCAACCATCGAAGCCTACATCGACGACACAGTGGTCAAAAGCAAGGTGAAAGGAGACCATCTAACCGATCTGCAGCAGGTGTTCAACACCCTCCGGAAATACAATATGAAGCTCAACCCGGCCAAATGTTCTTTCGGAGTTTCCTTAGGCCAGTTTTTGGGGCACATAGTTGATCGGACGGGAATACAAGCTAGCCCTGTGCAAGTAAAAGCTCTCGTAGAAACCGCGGAGCCAAAGTCCCGGAAGGAGATCCAGGTACTAACTGGAAGAATAGCGGCCCTCAGTCATTTCATATCTCGGTTAACCGATCAGTGTAGGTCGTTCTTTCAAGCAATAAAAGCGGCACAAGGAGAAGTCTGGGGGCCAGAGCAAGCGGAGGCCCTGAACAAACTCAAAAGTTACATGGCGAGGCCCCCGATACTGACAACCCCTGAAGCCGATGAGCCGTTGCACTTGTATCTGGCCATTTCAGCAACATCTACCAGCGCCGCTCTAGTCAAGGAGGGCAAAGGGTACCAAACACCTGTCTTCTACACCAGCAAAGCCCTTGCTGATGCAGAAATCCGTTATTCAAAACAGGAGAAGCTTGTACTATCACCGATCAATGCTAAGCAACGTCTTCGGCACTATTTTGAAGCACACCCGATCATAGTTCCTACTTTAACTCCGATCAGGTCCATAATGGCGAAGCCTGAGTTATCTGGGAGAGTATCAAAATGGGCAATTGAACTTGGGATTTTTGACATAACCTATGTCCCCCAAACAACCATTAAAGGACAGGCAGTCGCTGACTTCGTGTTAGAAACAGAAACTACGGACTCCACAGAAGAAGGTGAGCCTGAATTATGGGTCATGTTCGTAGACGGATCATCCAACATCAACGGAGCAGGGATCGGAGTAGTACTCATAACGCCAGATGATATTAAAAATCCAACAGTCTGTTAGACTGGAATTTTCAGCCTCTAACAATGAAGCAGAATATGAGGCCCTCCTTGCAGGAATTCGGTTGGCCCGAAGCCTGCAAGTCCAAAAAGCATGAGTACGAAGTGATTCCCAACTAGTTGTACGACAGCTAAATGGGGAGTATGAATCCAAGAGCCGAAGATGGAAGCATACAAGAATCTGGTTCTAAGGGAGGCTGAAATGTTCCAGCAAATCAACTTTGAACAGATTTCCAGAGGAGATAACTCCGTAGCATATTATTTGGCTAACCAAGCCTTCGTGGCGGGAGAAGATATGACTCGCACTGTACCAATAGACTTCGTCGTCCGATCCAGCTTGGAACCCCCCGAAGAAGTAATAGTTATCCCATGGGAACCAAGTTGGATGGATCCGATAGTAGATTATCTGAGATTTGGTACATTGCCTGAATCAAAATCAGAAGCCCGGAAGATAAGAATGAAGGCAGCCATATATGCCCTATACAACGGCCAGCTATACCGAAAGTCTTTTTCCGGACCATACTTGAGATGTCTCACCCCATCCGAGGCGTCAGCAGTCATGGAAGAGATTCATGTAGGAGCTTGTGGCAATCACTCCGGGGGAAGGTCCCTAGCTCATAAATTCCTCACCCAGGGGTACTTCTGGCCCTACCTGACAAGGGACGCTGAAATTTACGTCAGACATTGCAAAAAATGTCAGTTTCATGGAGATGCCATCCATCCACCGCCGGAGTTCTTAAACCCAACTATTGTTCCTCACCCTTTTGCCCGATGGGGTATGGACATTGTGGGTCCTCTCCCGCAAGCAATACGATGTACCACGCATGTTCTTATGGCTACCGATTATTTTACCAAATGGGTTGAAGCAGAGGCATACCCCACCATAACAGGCAGCCATGTTATAAAATTCATCTGGAGCAACATCATCTGTAGATTCGGTCTACCCTGAACCATAATGATGGACAATGGCACCAACCTGGATAACAGAAGGGTTCAAGCATTCCTGGCAATGCATGGGATCAAGCAAAACACTTCTTCCGTCGGTTATCCACAGGGAAATGGACAAGCCGAAAGGACGAATAGAACCATTTTTGACACACTGAGAAAGAAACTAGAAGACGCAAAAGGGGCATGGTTGGAGAAATTGCCTGAGGTGTTGTGGTCTTATCGGACTACTCCAAGACAGCCAACTGGAGAAACCCCTTTCGCCATGGCTTATGGGGCCGAGGCAGTTATCCCGACCGAGCTAAGGGTACCTACTCTAAGGAGTCAAGCATGGGAAGAAGGTCCAAACAATCAGCACCTAGCCCATGATTTGGACCTCCTGGAAGAGAGAAGGGAAGCCGTCGGGATAAGACTAGCTGTCTATCAGCAGCAAGTCAGGGCATGATTCAATCAGAAAGTCAAAAGAAGAGAGTTCCAAGTGGGCAAAATATTGCTCAGAAGGAAGATTGGGATTGTAGGAAAATTACGAGAGACATGGGAAGGACCTTACACAGTGGTTGAGGTTATTGGACGCGGTGCTTATCGAGTTCGGAAGAACGAGACAGGCCGCCTCGAGTCCAACTCTCAGAATGCTTATCGGTTAAAGAGGTATTATCCTTAGATAGTTACTTTTCTTGTTAAGAAATAAAACTGTCTTACTATGGCACCTTTTTTTACGAAGCATCTGTGCCCGATGTCGGCACCTCTGCTTTATGATTTTCAAGTTCATCTCAATAAAGATAGATTCTACTTTTATACAAGTGTTTCACGTTTATTAAAATTTTCCTGAGGGTTTGAGTTCAAACCTGATTTGAACTAACCAGAGGATGAAATCAAGCCTCAGGGGCCAAATGCCCGAAGGGTCCATTCTTTATTAAAATTTTCCTAAGGGTTTGAGTTCAAACCTGATTTGAACTAACTAGAGGATGAAATCAAGCCTCAGGGGCCAAATTCCCGAAGGCTCCATTCTTTATTAAAATTTTCCTAAAGGTTTGAGTTCAAACCTGATTTGGACTAACCAGAGGATGAAATCAAGCCTCAGGGGCCAAATGCCCGAAGGCTCCATTCTTTATTAAAATTTTCCTAAGGGTATGAGTTTAAACCTGATTTGAACTAACCAGAGGATGAAATCAAGCCTCAGGGGCCAAATTCCCGAAGGCTCCATTCTTTATTAAAATTTTCCTAAGGGTTTGAGTTCAAACCTGATTTGAACTAACCAGAGGATGAAATCAAGCCTCAGGGGCCAAATGCCCGAAGGGTCCATTCTTTATTAAAAATTTTCCTAAGAGTTTGAGTTCAAACCTGATTTGAACTAACCAGAGGATGAAATCAAGCCTCAGGGGCCAAATGCCCGAAGGCTCCATTCTTTATTAAAATTTTCCTAAGTGTCTGAGTTCAAACCTAATTTGAACTAACAAGAGGATAAAGCATAGCCTCATGGGCCAAATGCCCGAAGGCTCCATTTTTTAAAAATTAAAAAAAATTCCTAAGTGTTTGAGTTCAAAACCTGATTTGAACTAAACTAGAGGATAAAATCTAGCCTCAGGGGCCAAATGCCCGAATGTTCAATCGTCTAAACAAACAAAGTACAAGCATTAGAATCAAAACAAGGATGGGAAAATACGGAAAATAGCGAAAAAGCTGTTGTTCATTGATAAAGAGAGAAATTACAAAAAAAAAAAAAAAATTAACCCTTTAATGGGAGCAAAAACGAATAAAATTGCCTAAACTATTGATCAGGAGGATGGTATTCTTCCCCCTTCAGGATGGCAGCAAAACGCTTCTCGTTCTCAGAGGAATGAGGGTTTTCATAAGGCACAGGCACTCCCATATGGGCGTCGAATTCCTCTGCGGTCTTGAATTCCCGGGATTCTAGAGGGATGTGTTCTATTTCATGCCTCCGTTGCCAAGCCCTGGCCGCTCGGATGTCACAGATAACACTATATCTTTTGTACATGTCAAGCCCACCCAGTTGGCACACTTCTACTTTTTCCTGCTCAAGGGACAGAAGCTTCTCCGATTATGCCAAGAGTCTATCTGACTCAGCCTTTTAGGCTGCCATCTTCTTGGCAGCTTCCCTCGTTTTTTCCAGCTCGGCAGCCAGGACCAGCTTTTCGGCAGACAGGGCTCGCTTCTCCGCTTCACCAGTTTCCAATAGAGTCTTCTGTTCGTAAACGGTCTGGCGAAGACCATCCACCTCCTTGACCAGAGAAACCCGGTGGATGTCATTCTGCTTTATTTGGGCCTTCATACCGGCCATCTCTTTGACATCAGTCTCAAGGAGGCTATTATAGGCATGGACGCCGTAGAGAAGCTACATAGTAAAGGGAGGGTTATTACACGAAAAGGCGATCAACAAATAAAACTAAGAACACAAGATTAAACAAAATCTTTACCTCCATAACCATTATTGAAGTCCTCTTGGCAAGATCAGTTCTGGTGATTTTGGTCTGGGCAACCCTATCGGCTGGTGTCCAGATCCCTTTGGCCATAGCCCAGAGAGCTTCTGGCTGATTAAGGGTAATTTGATCAGCGCAGACTAGGGTTCCATCTGGCAATAGGAATTTAGGCTCCCAGGGAATCAAGGCCTGGGATGATTCAGGGACAGCAAGAGCTTTGCTTGAAGAAGCATTATCAGCTTGTGTCCTGGTCCTTTTAGTACCCACCCCACCAGTTGTACTGGATCGGGTCCTCACAGTGGAAGCATTGACAGGAGGCGGAGGTGGGGCTCCGGGGTTTTATGCTGATGGCACTGCCGGGCTTTACACAGGAGGAGGGGCCGAAGTCGAAGGCGGTGCTGTTGACAATGGCACAACATCAACAAGAGTAATCCCTTCGGGAACTTCAGGGATTCTGGCGGACATAGGTTTGTCAGGCAAGTCCATCATGTCAACACCAACGCCCAAATTAGAAATTGACTCCAAGTTCTCCAAAGTCATCAAGACAGTTGCAGATCGGGCTTTTCCCCAGATGTGGGTCTTCAGGAGGCCTATGCGTTGTTTTATGAAAGTAAGGGGAAGGTCCATATCTTCGTAACCCAGGAATTTATAGGCATAGTCTCCCCGATGAAGATTGCAATGTTCGCAAAGACAGGAGACTTTATGAAGAAGATGATAGATGGGCAGACGAATGGCACCGAAGACTCTAGGGATCAGGAATAGGCGCGAGAAAGGGTAAGACCAATTGCCGCTCACTATTACCATTCGTTCTTTCCACCCCTTATCCGATTTTTCGGTATCGGTACATATGCTACGGCCTTGGAAGGGAAAAATGTTGTACCTACCCTTACTCGCTCGGGCATTCTGGAAGAAGTAACAAAGGAGTAAGTCTGCCAAACCTAAATTGAGATCTAAGTCCCTATTATACAATAGAAGCATGGACATGATCCTAAGGTTGTTCGGGTTCAGCTGAAGAAGATGCACTCCTAGCATAAAAAACACGTAGTGGAAGAAGGGGTGGAGGGGAAACCTTAGAACCCTAAGATGAGATGCTGATAGCAGAATACTACCAAGAGCTAGTCCTTGACTCTGGGTGAAGTCAAGATAACCTGGATAAAGGGGACACTTCAACATCCTTGGGGACTTGTGTCTTCGCCCGAAGGTGTTTAACGTCCACTTCAGGTCGGGTTTTCTTAAGTGGGGCCACTACAAAAGGTTCAGAAGGTCTGGGTTTCACAGGTTCGGTTGTTGATGAACCCGGAAGGTCAGTACTTTCAGGAGTTGTCTTTTTGGCTTTTTTACGGGCGGACTGGGGGCTGTCACTACTTAGGGGATCAGTGCCCGAAGTGAGGACAAGACAACTTCCTCCACCGATCGGGTATCATCACTGTCAGACATAATGCTAAAGAAAGGTAGAAGAGACAGAAGGGGGTAAAGATGAAAATTAAAAGAAAAGAGAAGAAAAGACCGGTCGACTTACTCAGATTGGTGAACGAAGAGTCACAGAAGCTTCGGGAAACAGCAAGTTTCTGTCCTATTAGATAAATCTGGGACGACCGACGGGAATGATTGCAGCAAAAATGGGGAAATAAAAACAGAGGTAAAAAAAAACAGCTAAGGAAGAGAGGAGCTGGAGCAAAAAATTGCAATGTATGAAATGTGAAATGAAATGAAGAAGGGTGAGTTTTATAGAAGAGGGGAATGAGGCCAAAGGGTTGCACGAAGTCCGAAAGTCACGAGCCACAATGAGCTGTCATGGGGCTACAATCAAGGAAATAGTGGCCGTAGATTTCAAATGCCAATAAATGCTTATCAATGGTTGACAACTCATCAAACCCCATTTTTTCTAAGAGTGCATGAATGAATATGTATATAGCCGTATTTGAAAAGATTTCGGTCATGGGATTTTTATAAAAACCCATAACCTCAGGGGCCTGTGTAATGGTAAAAAATGTTTGGCCCAATCAAAGATGGGCCACAGGACTGATGGGCCAACGACTGATGGGCCGAAGATGAATGGGCTGAAAACGAATGGGCTGAAGAAGTAATGGGCCAATGGAAAAATCTAGAAGTTAAGTGATCCACAAGACAAGGAGTAGTCCAATTATATTATAGAGAGTCTTAAAAAAGGTAGAGTTGATCAAATCCCTTGATTTAAGGGATTGATTAACTTGGATACATGGGCTTGACCCATCTTTATAATCTTGTATAAATAGATGGCTTTGATGAATGAGAAGAGGATCCAAATTTTTACCCAATTATTATTATGTAACTTTTCTGCATTTACATATATATAGAGAGAAAATATCATTGAGTGATTCTTCTAGTTCTCTCTTGTTTTGGAGTTGATTCTATCGTGTTTCTACATCGATGATCTTATGCATGATTGAATCATATAGATTCTAAAAAATCTACACACCGCTGATTGTAACTTGGTTGCGTTGATCCGTTTGTGAAATGGAGCCGTTTGAGTGCGGAGATCGGAGCGAGAAGCTTCGTGGTTATTTGATTTGTTGAGGAACAGAGCCGTCAAGTACGGAGCGGAGCGAGAGCTTCGTGGAGTGTGATAAGTGCATAATTCATACACGATTAACCTCCAAAAATATATTTTTTAGTCATTTATTTTAAATTATTTTAATTAATATTTGTGTTTTTATATTTTTATAGGTTATTGGTGATTTCTGGTACAAATGGATTAAATCCATCTAAACAAGCCCAAAATCTGTTTAGACCATGTCTTAGTATTTGGGCCATATATTTCAGCCCGTTGTTCGGATTTGTGTGAGCTCAGTGTTCCTATAAAGCTGATTCAATTTAAAGAATATTGGTATTTCACATAGAAACCCTAATTCTGAAGTTTAGAGGGCGAAAAAGACATTAAATCTAGCATACTATTTGGTGCGAAAATCAGCATCAACTTGGTAATATAATAACAGATTTTGAAGGAACGATCAGAATGGAATGAAATCAAGGGCTGTGGGAAGAGGACTTGATTAAGAAGAAAAGAGTATCTCACCAATATCTTCCAAATTTACTCTCCAAATTGGTCAAAAGTGGGCTGCAAGATATCACCAATTAGGAAAATAAATATGGGAATATTGTATTATCTTATTTACTTTCCTAGATGAAACCTTGAGGACCCCTATAAATAGGGCATATATGGATGCACAAAGGAGCATCAGGAGCCAAAGGAACAAAAGAGAAGACTGGTGCAATTCACGGAGAAAGCAAAGACGTTCTTCCATCTTCAATTTCGGTTTGGTTGTTGTTTTATTATTTTTTCTTCATGTGTAACTAATTCTCTTGGCCAGGGCAAAGAGGAAACCCTTTTCATTTACAATTCTATTATTTCAATTGAAATAAGTAGTTGAATCTTTCATTTAAATTCTTCTTCTTATTATTTTAATGTTTTCCTATACTTTCAATTTTATGTGCTTTAACTAAGACTTTAATTGAATTTATTGGAACTTTAGCATATAGGTTACTTGTGTCTGACCATGAACATGGTATCTTATTTGGCGATTTAAGAAGAAGAAAGTAAATCATAATTATTTATGCCTGACCATGGATAGTTAGTTGTGATTTATGTTATTCTTTCAATTATTTGTTTATTATTCATGATCAAGATAATAAATATTTAATTGAACCTATGCCCTAACCCGGATAGGCCATCCATATGTTTGATTATAATTATTTTTTATTGGATGTGTGAAGATTATTTGGCTATTTAATAACTTCAATTGAAAATTGGAATTGTATTGATTACTGGTGGAATCAAAGCCTTGGTATTTTCTTTATCATTGTTCTTTCATCTCTTTTACAATTATTCTTTTATCAAAATCATCAATATTTGGTTGAATTAGTTAGATAGTAATTTTTAGATGTAATTTGTCTAATCAATCCTCGTGGGAATGACCTCGCAATACTTGTACTCTTTACTACTATGATTCATATACTTGCGAGTAAAATTTGATTTGGGTTAATCTATCTTTTGGGTTACTCTAAATTTTACATCAAGTTTTTGGCGCCGTTGTCGGGGATTGTATTTGATACAATTAAATTTGAAGATTATTATTTATCATAATTCTTAGTTTAGGTTTATTTTATTTTATTTTTTATTTTTTTTCATTCCAAATTTCTGTGATTCCTTCAATTCCAAGCAACATCCAAGTCATTGTCATCCTTTTATAGGTTTGATATTGCTGCTTCCTCAGCTGCAGGACCCTTGGTACAGAAAAGGGGCGTAAGGAAAAAAAAACAAAATCGCACTATTGCATAATTTTGCAAATCAGGTAAGTGACTCTAACCTTATTTTTTTTATTTTATTATTATTTATTATTTTTTGTTTAGGTTAGAATAACATAGGAATTTTTTTTTTTTTTTTTTGCTAGGAGCACACTTTCTTCATTTATATTTATTTTTAATTTTGTTTTCTCTTCTTTTCTTTTATTAGTGTTAGTACACTTATTTTTGAAAAAAAAAATAAAAAAAAAATAAAAGAAAGTTCACACACTCACTCCGTTGTATTTATTTATTCTTTTGTTTTGTTTTTTTTGTTTTTTTTTTCTCTCCTTTATTGCTTACTTGTTTTATTTGTGCATTTTAATTTAGCATTTTGCATAAAATTTTAGTAAGGGCACTAACACCTAACAAGATAAGGATTGGATTTCATCACCAATTCCTTGTCCACCTAGGTTAAAAATCTCCTTGCATTTGTCAAACCCAAGCCTAAATTTTTTTAATCTAAAATCAAGTAAACGTTGGCTCTAGGATTTTCATATAGCTCATAGGACCCTCTTGGAAAAAGATAATCTTTGGTAACTCTAGTGAGCACCTTCCAACTTAACAATGTCTAGAAATGTTCTGTCAAACGGCAACTCTGTTGCTTAAGGTTGTGTGGACGTCCCATCATTACGCAGGCCTAGTGCCTCTCCACCTACCTGGGAACTCACCTGGTTGTTTAGTTGGCGGGCCTTAACTGGTCATCCTTTGATTTACTTTGGAAGAGAGTAGGAGCTCTAATTAGGAGAGAATTATTGTGGCTATTCCTGATAATTCTCTACAAGATTAGAAAATAAACATTAACATTGCCCTTGAATTAATTCTCACAAAGAAAATTAGAAAAACAAATTAAAAAAAATAAAAATAATAATAATAAAAAAATACTTGTTTGGCTTGTTTGGTTGCTTGGTATATCCTTGTTAACTTTCTGGAGTGTGTGTCTAGTATATGCAAGGTTGTCGATCTCAAAATCCAAAATTAGTATCATTTGATCCATAAATTGAAAGAACATTTAGGAAAAGATCTAAAGGTAAAAATAAATTGGATAAACCTTTAGTTGAGATGGGAGAAGAGGTTGCGCCTAAAACACTTAGGGAATACTCTACCCCTGTCCAATGTAATACACCTTCATGTATAGTGTTGCCAGCCACAACGGCCACACACTTTGAGCTTAAACCAAGTGTCATCCAACTTTTGCCCACATTCCATGGTCTAAATAGTGAGGATTCATATTATCATGTCAAGGACTTTCTAGACATTTGTTCCACATTCAAGTTCTAAAACTTCTCTAATGAGTCCATTCGTCTACGTCTCTTTCCATTTTCTTTAAAAGATAAGGCGAAGGCATGGTTGAATTCTTTAGAATCAGGATCTATCTCTACTTGGGATGTTTTGTCAAAAAAATTCTTAAACAAGTTCTTCCCTATTCATAAAACCAATTCCCTTTGGAGAGAAATTTCAAATTTTACACAAAAAGAGGTTGAACAATTTTATGAATGTTGGGAGAGATGGAAAGATTTACTTCTTAAGTGTCCCCACCATGGATATGAGAAGTGGCGACTAGTTCAATATTTCTACGATGGTTTAACACCCCAAAACCGTCGCATGGTTGATGCCACTAGTGGAGGAACATTTATGGATAAAAGTGACATCGAAGCTTGGGACTTCTTTGAAACTTTGTGTGAAAATTCCCAACAATGGGATTATTCAACTAGGGTGGAAAGGAATACTCATCTTCAACAGAAGGGTGGCATATATGAGATAGGAAGTACTGTAGACCTTAATGCAAAAATTGATTCATTGGCTCGAAAAGTCGATGCTTTGATGTTAGCTAGTGGGCCCCCATTGACACCTAAATCTGAGGTGTGTTCCATCTGTTCAAGCCCAACCCACCTCACAATGTCTTGTCCATCTAATATGACATTTTCTGAACATGCATCTGAGCAAGCCCATGCCTTGAATGCTTTTAGGAGACCAGACAATGATCCTTATTCACAGACTTATAATTTTGGTTGGGCTAAACATCCAAATTTATCATGGTCCAAAGGGTCAAATCAAGGAGTTCCATATGGGAATTCCAACACTCATTCTTATCCTCAAGCTTCCGGTCAGTCATCAACTCAACAGTTTTCACCATATCCTACACAAACTAGGAAGTCATCCATTGAGGACACTCTCCATCTTTTCATGCAAAGTTCACTTCAATTCCAAAAAGATACCCAACAAAGCTTGGATTCTAATTCTCAATCCATTGCTAAATTGGAAGTTCAAATGAGTCAAATTGCCTCTACCTTAACTGAGAGAGAGAAGGGAAGGTTTCCTAGTCAACCCATAACTAATCCAAAGGGTCAACATGAGGTGAGCTCTAGTTCTAAGCATGAACAATACGAGGAAGTGAAGTCCATCACTACCCTTAGAAGTGGCAAACAAATTGATAACAAGGTAGAAATACCTAGGCATGAACCAAAAGTTGTGTCCAAAGAGTGTGATGTAGAAGAAGGGAACAATAAGCAATTCAAAGAAAATGATGCTTCACCAGAGTGTCAAAAATCATCCACCTCTTCTGAGTCCAATCCTATGGAAGTTTATATACCCAAGGCCCCTTTTCCTCAACGTTTGACCCTAGTCAAGAAAGGGACGAATTATAGTGAAATGATGGACTTGTTTAGGCGAGTCCAAGTAAACATTCCCGTACTCACTCTTGTCGATCAAGTTCCGGCCTATGCCAAATTTTTGAATGATCTTTGCACTCAGAAACGAAAGTTAAATGTGCACAAGAAAGTCTTCCTCACAGAGCAAGTAAGCTCAATCATCCGTCACAACACCCCACCTAAGTTTAAAGATCCTGGATGCCCTACCATTTCTTGTGTCATTGGTGATCATATGATTGAGAAGGCATTACTCGACTTAGGGTCTAGTGTGAATCTATTGCCATATTCTGTGTATGTGCAATTAGGTCTTAGTGAGTTAAAATCGACCCCTATAAGACTGCAATTGGCTGATAGATCTATGAAAATTCCTCGTGGTGTTATTGAAGATGTTCTAATCAAGGTTGACAAGTTTATTTTTCCAGTGGACTTTGTCGTCTTAGATACCCAACCTGTCCAAAATCCTAGTAACCACATTCCGGTCATCTTAGGTCGCCCATTTTTAGCCACATCCAATGCTGTCATAAATTGTAGAAATGGGGTTATGCAACTATCTTTTGGCAACATGAATGTTAAACTCAATGGGTTTAATGTGGAAAAACAACCTCCAGATTTAGAGGATACTTTTGAGATTAACATGATTGAAAGCCTTGTTCATGACTCATTTCCACAATTATCTTCTCATGACCCCCTCGAGACTTGTCAAGCCCATTTTGGCTTAGATTTTGACATAGATAGATCCATCGCTGAAGTCAATTCATTGCTTGATTCTACCCCTGTTATGGACACAACGAAATGGAAAGCCATGGTAGAACCTCTTTTACCATCCAAGTCTAAACTTGTCCCATCTATTGAAGAGTCACCCGAACTTGATCTTAAACCTTTGCCCGAGCATCTCAAGTATGCATTCTTAGGTCCTTCTAATAAGTTACCTGTCATTATTGCCTCTAATCTTGATAGTGCACAAGAGCAAAAGTTGCTTAATGTTCTCAGAGAACATAAAACAGCTTTAGGGTGGACAATAGCAGATATCAAGGGTATGAGCCCCACTAGGTGTATGCATCGTATTCATCTTGAGGAAAACTCAAAGGCAACTCGTGAAATGCAACGTAGGCTTAACCCTAACATGAGAGAAGTTGTCCGAGCCGAAGTGCTCAAATTGTTAGATGGGGGAATCATCTATCATATTTCTGATAGTACTTGGGTTAGTCCTGTCCAAGTAGTGCCTAAAAAGTCTGGGATTACGGTTGTTAAAAATACTAATGACGAGATAATATCTACGAGAATGATGACTGGGTGGCGTGTGTGCATTGATTATCGTAAACTGAATCTAGTCATAAGGAATGACCATTTTCCTCTCCCTTTCATAGATCAAATGCTTGAAAGACTAGCCGGACATAGCCATTATTGCTTTTTGGATGGTTATTCTGGTTACAACCAGATTCCTATTGCTCCTGAAGATCAAGAAAAAACCACATTTACCTGTCCCTTCGGTACCTATGCTTATAGACGCATGCCTTTTGGGCTATGCAATGCACCTGCTACCTTTCAGCGGTGTATGTTGAGCATCTTTTCTGATATGGTTGAGCGTTTTCTTGAGGTATTCATGGATGATTTCTCAATATTTGGGTCTTCTTTCGATGAGTGTTTACACCACCTATCCCTTATGTTGGAAAGATGTCAAGAAACAAATCTCGTGTTAAATTGGGAGAAGTGTCATTTTATGGTACAACAAGGCATTGTACTTAGGCACCTCATTTCTCATAGGGGAATAGAAGTAGATAAGGCTAAAATTGATCTGATTTCACACCTTCCTCCACCACGAACAGTGAAGGAAATTCGATCTTTCCTTGGTCATGCTGGATTTTATAGGAGATTCATTAAAGACTTTAGCAAAATCTCCCGTCCCTTATGCAACCTACTTGCTAAGGAAGCCACTTTTGTCTTTAATGATGAATGTTCACAATCATTTGAAAAGCTCAAACTCTTATTGACTTCTGCTCCCATCATACAACCCCCCAATTGGTCTCTACCTTTCGAGCTTATGTGTGATGCATCTGACTATGCTGTTGGAGCTGTCTTAGGGCAACGAGTAGATAAGATGCCCCATGTCATCTATTATGCTAGTAGGACTCTGAATGATGCCCAACTCAATTACTCCACCACAGAAAAGGAGCTACTGGCCATTGTATTTGCTGTAGATAAGTTTAGATCATACCTCTTAGGGTCTAAGGTTATTGTGTTCTCTGACCATGCTGCTTTGAGATACCTTTTCTCAAAGAAAGATGTTAAACCTCATTTGATTCGTTGGGTCTTACTATTACAAGAGTTTGATATTGAGGTTCGTGATAAGAAAGGTTCTAAGAATGTCGTAGTTGATCACTTGTCTAGGATTGTCTCTGAATGCACTAAGGATTTATCACCCTTGAATGAATCTTTTCCTGATGAACAACTTTTAGTTGTCTCCCAGTTACCTTGGTATGCTGACATTGTCAATTATCTTGTTACTGGCCAACTCCCTGAACACTGGACAAAACAGGATAGATCTAGGTTCCTTGCTGAGGTTAAACATTTTTTCTAGGATGATCCTTATTTGTTCAAGTACTGCCCTGATCAAATCATTAGGAGATGTGTTCCTGAAAATGAGTTTCATAGAATTATCTCCTTTTGTCATGACCATGCATGTGGTGGTCATTTTGGTTCTAAGAAAACAGCTGCAAAGATTTTACAATGTGGATTCTATTGGCCAACACTTTTTCGTGATACACATGCATTTTGCTCCACTTGTGATCGGTGCCAACGTATGGGTAGTATTTCTCGTAGGAACATGATGCCCCTCACTAACATCCTTATTGTAGAAAATTTTGATGTTTGGGGTATTGATTTCATGGGTCCATTTCCTCCCTCATTTGGTTACCTATACATACTTGTAGCTGTTGACTATGTGTCCAAGTGGGTGGAGGCTATACCTTGTAGGAAAAATGATCATAGGATCGTGATTCAATTATTAAAAGATAACATATTTTCTTGTTTTGGGTCGCCTTGTGCAATTATATGTGATGGTGGTAAACATTTTTTGCAATAAACCATTTGAAACTGTCATGAAAAAGTACCTCATCACTCATAAAGTTGGCACTTCTTATCACCCACAGACAAGTGGACAAGTGGAAATTTCCAATCGGGAGATCAAAACTATTTTAGAAAAAACGGTTCGACCAGATCGTAAGGACTGGTCACAATGGTTGAACGACGCTCTTCGGGCTTATCGGACTGCATTTAAAACCCCGATTGGAATGTCCCCTTATCGACTTGTCTTTGGAAAAGCATGTCACTTGCTTGTAGAATTAGAACATCGTGCTTATTGGGCTATAAAAACCTTCAACTTTGATATGGGTAAGGCTGGGTCACATCGTAAACTCCAACTCAATGAGTTAGAAGAGATTCGTAAGGATGCATATGAGAATGCCAAGATTTATAAAGAGCGGACTAAAATGTTTCATGACAAATGTATTCTTAGGAAGTCTTTCGAGCCGAACCAAAAAGTTTTGTTATTCAACTCTAGATTACGTCTCTTTCCAGGAAAGTTGCGTTCTAGATGGAATAGTCCATTCACTGTGACAAATGTTTTTTCTCATGGGGCAGTCGAGATTCAAAACCCTAAGGATGGTAGTATTTTCAAAGTGAATGGGCAGAGGTTAAAACCATACTTAGATGGGTTGGTAGATAGAGATGTGGAGTGTATTCGTCTAGAGGACCCCATTTATCAAAATTGTTGAGTTTAAAAATTAAAAAAAAAAAAAAAAAAAAAAAAAAGATTTTTGTGGATGTTTATAATCAAAGTTTAGGGGTGGCATACTTGTAATTCCTTCTGATCCATTTTTTTATTATTATTATTTTTCTCCTTGTTCTTGCTCGAAGTTGGATAGTACGTCATCCAAGGTAATTCTCAAACTTGCCCTTGTGACTTTCATTTTTAACTATTGAGGACAATATTTGATCTAAGTTTTGGGGTAAAGGGAATTTTTTTTTTATAGATATATGTATATATTTTCATATTAAAAAAAAAAAAAAAAGTTTCAAAGCCTATGCAATATGTTCAGTATTTCTATATCTTTGAGTATTGAATTGTCATCAGTTTGGTTGAGATTTGAAAATCATTAGTATATTTGAGACTAAAATACTTAATCTAGTCAGAATGAATGATAGTTCTTAGTCTTTTATACTTATCATTATTTAGTTGATGACCCTCATAGTTAAACCTTGAAACATATTTCACGAGCACTGTCAGCTTACATTTTTTTAGAAAAGGTCTAAAATTTAGTGATATCGTTCTATTATCTTAGAAAAAAATCGGTAGACCAGGATGAGATTCAATCAGGACTCTTGTGATGAAAAACAAAAATCCAAAGGGTTGGCTTGAGGTTGGGAGTAAATTAAGCTCCTCTTGGGTAAACAATTCTTTGTGGAAAAAAATAATAATAATAAAAAAATCCAAAGGGTTGGCTTGAGGTTGGGAGTAAATTAAGCTCCTCTTGGGTAAACAATTCCTTGTGGAAGTATGTCAAAGAAAAAAAAAATAATCACTTGAGTTACCAATGTAAAATTGTTCTTATTCTGGAAACCCGATGATTTTTGAGATTTTGAAGTTATGTCATGAGGTTTTGACCAATTCTGAATTAGTGTTTAGTTGTTGCACTTTACAACAAGGATGGACAATTTGGGTCTTCAACTAAATTTTGATAAGTGAATTAGACTTAGCTTAAATTTAATTTAGACGGAGAATATGGGTTCGACATCTCAAATAAATTAATGATTCAAAAATCTCAAGTTGATGACAATTTACTATTCAAGGTTACATATGTGATTGTATATTGCTTTGAAACTTATTTTTCGGATTTTTGTGGGTATCATCACTAGAAACCATCACGAGACTATAACTCGTCCACTAGGGGTAACCTAGGGGTTCAAAGGTTTATTCCATATGCTAAATGCAATCGAGAGTTCCTGCGAAAGTGGTATAGTTAGGTTTTTTTGTTTTTTTTTTTGTTTTGCTCGAGGACTAGCAAAATATAAGTTTGGGGGTATTTGATAAGTGCATAATTCATACACGATTAAACTCCAAAAATATATTTTTTAGTCATTTATTTTAAATTATTTTAATTAATATTTGTGTTTTTATATTTTTATAGGTTATTGGTGATTTCTGGTACAAATGGGTTAAATCCATCTAAACAAGCCCAAAATCTGTTTAGACTACGTCTTAGTATTTGGGCCATATATTTCAGCCCGTTGTTCGGATTTGTGTGAGCCCAGTGTTCCTAGAAAGCTGATTTAATTTAAAGAATATTGGTATTTCACATAGAAACCCTAATTCTGAAGTTTAGAGGGCGAAAAAGACATTTTAATTCTGGCATACTATTTGGTGCGAAAATCAGCATCAGCTTGGTAATTTAATCACAGATTTTGAAGGAACGATCAGAATGGAATGAAATCAAGGGCTGTGGGAAGAGGACTTGATTAACAAGAAAATAGTATTTCACCAATATCTTTCAAATTTACTCTCCAAATTGGTCAAAAGTGGGCTGCAAGATATCACCAATTAGGAAAATAAATATGGGAATATTAAATTCTCTTATTTACTTCCCTAGATGAAACCTTGAGGACCCCTATAAATAGGGCATATATGGATGCACAAAGGAGCATCAGGAGCCAAAGGAACATAAGAGAAGACTGGTGCAATTCACGGAGAAAGCAAAGACGTTCTTCCATCTTCAATTTCGGTTTGGTTGTTGTTTTATTATTTTTTCTTCATGTGTAACTAATTCTCTCAGCCAGGGCTGAGAGGAAACCCTTTTCATTTACAATTCTATTATTTCAATTGAAATAAGTAGTTGAATCTTTCATTTAAATTCTTCTTCTTATTATTTTAATGTTTTCCTATACTTTCAATTTTATGTGCTTTAACCAAGACTTTAATTAAATTTATTGGAACTTTAGCATATAGGTTACTTGTGTCTGACCATGAACATGGTATCTTATTTGGCGATTTAAGAAGTAGAAAGTAAATCATAATTATTTATGCCTGACCATGGATAGTTAGTTGTGATTTATGTTATTCTTTCAATTATTTGTTTATTATTCATGATCAAGATAATAAATATTTAATTGAACCTATGCCCTAACCCGGATAGGCCATCCATATGTTTGATTATAATTATTTTTTATTGGATGTGTGAAGATTATTTGGCTATTTAATAACTTCAATTGAAAATTGGAATTGTATTGATTACTGGTGGAATCAAAGCCTTGGTATTTTCTTTATCATTGTTCTTTCATCTCTTTTTTGCAATTATTCTTTTATCAAAATCATCAATATTTGGTTGAATTAGTTAGATAGTAATTTTTAGATGTAATTTGTCTAATCAATCCTCGTGGGAATGACCTCGCAATACTTGTACTCTTTACTACTATGATTCGTATACTTGCGAGTAAAATTTGATTTGGGTTAATCTATCTTTTGGGTTACTCTAAATTTTACATCAGAGTGCGAGTGAATCTATACTTTTAGACGTCGAGTGAAAAATAGTAGATTACATCGGTTCTAAGTACTGTTTTCATAAAATATGTACAAATTCTCTGATTCATAGTGCATCGATACCTGAGCGTATCCGTGGTTTTTACTTAGAGTCTTTCTAAGGTTTTTCACGTAAAAATATCATGTGTCTCTATTGCTTTATATTCTGCACTTAGATTAATCTTTGCATGATTTATCTTGTTAGAGAATTGGATTAAAATTGACTTTTCCGCAGTTAATTTTAATTTGTCAATAAATCCACAAAAAACCTATTCACCCCCCTCTAGGCTTATTTCATTGATCGTCTAGGTAATTTCAGTATTCCTACGAAATGTTTCCGTAGTAAATACAAAAAAGTTTGGTATGATATTTAATTTTTGTAGTAAAATTTCTTCTATTGCCTACAAAAAATATTCGTACCAAATAATAAGTTTATTATTCACAATTTTGTTTTTGGATTGGGTATTTGATCTCTAGAATTTACACACATTGATTTACAAAAAAAGGATTGCTACTACTCATTAATAATAAGGATTTATTTTATTTATTAATTCATTATAATTACAATAATGAGTAAGGTTATTGTCTAATTCATCTCCTAACTAATTATTCAAATTTCTTAATCCTCAATTCGTGAGTTCATATAATTAGATGAACTAATTGGTTCTAAAAATGTAATTCTAAGAGACTTGACACCAGCATAGATTGTTGACAAAAATAAATTTAAAATATTTAGTTAAAAAATAAGAACCAATTGAATCTATTATTATATCATTATATTATTTATATAACGATATCACCGAGATAGATTAAATGATTATTTACTCATTGTCATTTAATTAAGTATAAATATATTTAATTAAGTATAAATATATTTAATTAGTCATAATGAAATTAATTGAATTACTCATTGTCATTTAATTAGTATAAATATATTTAAAAATCTAACTTTTTTAATAAGAAATAATTTTAAAAGGCATAAACTATTGTTGCTAACAAAAATATATATAAATAAAAGTTGATGTTTGAATTGTATCTTATAAAAAATTAATTAGATTTTTTATTAATTTAAAGAATAAATCTATTTATTTAGTATATATATATTTTTATGTTTTTTTTTTTGCTTGCAATTTTGCAACATCAAATGGTGGTGTTTGAGCGGGGAATTTTTCTGGGTCTTCGACGGAGAGTCTTCAGACATACAAGAGGCGGAGGCTTGCAAGAGGGAACAAATTTGTAGAAGATGGGAAGGTTTCCGTGGATCTTGGAAGTCAACTCACTGATAATGTTTCTAAATTAGTTTCCTTCCTGTTTATCATTTGGTGGTTTATTAGTTCAATTACTTTGATTATATAATTTTGCATAAGAACTTTGATTACATAATTTTTTGTATAATCAAAGTTTTTCTTATTTTTTTAAAATATTATTTTCGCATTAGCCACGATTTTTTTCGTAGTTAATAGAGTTACTAGCTACTATTTTTTTTTTTTTTTGTAGTAAGTAATAAATTTATTAGCTATGAAGATTTCCATAGCTAAAAGACTTATTAGGGACGAACTATTTTCGTAGCAATTACAACTATTAGCTATGAAATATTTGCGTTGTAAATAGTAATATTAGCCACAAAAAATATTTTCCGTAGCCTTATATAATTAGAGACGGGGCTTTTTTCAACGAACAGTGCTACGGAATTTTTTTGTGGCAAAAAAGTTTTTATCACGCCCAAAATTCCTAGGACTCAGAAACCCGAATCTAAGAGTTAAGAGAGTGAGTACGGAAGTAAAAGAAATGAAAACCAATGACCTTCAATCATCAAACACCTACAAAAGGGTAAAAATGCCCTGATACCATGCAGTCACGCCCCTAAAATCCCCAAAACTCCAAACCAGAGAATCAACGAATTTCCAAAGGGTGACGTAAGTCAAGCAACCACTAGAGTCAACAATAACAAGGAAATACATGGAATAACAATAAAAAATATACTCCATGCCAAAACGAATACTAGAAACTCAATAGTATCCTCAAATACCAACAAACACGCCCCTAAATTCCTAAAACTCCCGAACCAGGACATCCAAGGAATCCAGGATGTGATCCTTAATATGTGTGACCAACTAAGATATCATTAACCATGAAAACGTATGGATTAAAGATAGAAATGGTATATTTCATACCCAAATGAATGATTAAACAAAGCAGCGGAATCTAACAAAAATCCGGCAGAGTTCCGTTTGTAAATGAAACATCCGGATACACAACCACAACACAATAACCTGTCAATAACATTTTGATAATAACAATGGCTTCCAAGCCCCACATTCATCAATCCTACTAGGGCCAAGGTATTGGAAAGAAACCAAAACCCCTCCAAATCCTCTATAATCAACAGAGCCACAAATGCTCGAATAAGAATACAGAAATGCACCTAGCTGTGCAGAATAGATACAATAACATCCTGAAATAATAAAGACAGGAAAATAAATGACACACCAATAGGGATATGCCAACAGACTGGCTCCCAAAAGAAATACATTACAATCCCATACAAATGGGTAGAGAAACTAACAGCAGAAGACTATCGTCCCCAAACCAGTCGTGCTGCAACCGTAACCGCATCACCCTGCGCAATTCCCAAAACCTGTAACAAGGAAAATAAGAGAAAACTGTCGTTGCACCGCATGCTTACGTATCCATAACATTTCCTGCAACCTGGCGTAGAATACCAGGGGGCAAATGAAATTCCCCTGTGAGCAAATAAGCTCAGTGGGAAAAGATACTCTAACTACCACATCCTCTGGCAGTTTAGGTAATGCTAAACTATCTAGCAAGATATATATAGCCCAATAAATCCCATCCACACAAACCCAAGGCACGCGCTCATATGCTACCGTAAATGAGTAGATATATATATATCGGGAATATGTATATATATATATATATAAATACACAACAAGAGTCTATACAGTACGACTAAGACTCGTACTCCAAGAACCCATACCTGTAGTCTACACTACTCTCACCAACATACACTAGGTACACGACACCGAGGTCAAATCTAACAAGTCCTCAAGCACTCACGACGCTAACCAGAAATCCAAATAGAGGGAAAACACACTCACCTCTAATATCCACAAGGATCAAAATCCACCACTAGTACCAAGGAATACTCATAACTCACTCCCCGAGAACACAGGAGAAAAAGTAGTCACGTCCTTGCGTCCTAACACAATCATCATCAATATATATATATATAAGAAACATCATCCCATTCCTAGAGAAAATCTATACCTCAAGGATGGAATCACCTCATCATATCACCATACCATAAATCATATCGAACTCATAATACTATCATCAATAGGGTCAATCACATCACTAACACTCTCACTGTAGGCAAGGAAAACCACTCACTCAATCACTAAAGTTGCGTTTGGTAACGGTACGGTGCGGTGTTAGTTTTTGGTTTTGGTTTGGGTTAGGTTGGATTTGGTTTGGTGTGGTTTTATTTGTATTCCAAACCATGTTTGGTGCAGATAGTTTTGGTGTAAGAAAAAATTATGCTAAAAAACCAAACCATGTTTGGTAGAGTTGGTATGGGTTGAAATTCTGAAACCAAACCATGTTTGGTAACTTGGAATGGTTTCACATTTTATTTATAAATATTAAAATATATTTAATATTAATATATTAATATTAATAATATTAATATATTAATTTTTAGGAAAGATAATAAAACTATAATATTAAAATATATTAAATTTCCAAAAATATATTTTAATATTAAAATATTAATAATATATTAATATTAATATATTAAGTTTTAGGAAAGATAATAAAATTATAATATTAAAATAACTTCCAAAAATATATTTTAATATTAATATATTAAAATATATTAATATTAATATATTAATTTTTAGGAAAGATAATAAAATTATAATATTAAAATAACTTCCAAAAATATATTTTAATATTAATATATTATAATATATTAATATTAATATATTTTAGGAAAGATAATAAAACTATAATAATAAAATATATTAAATTTCCAAAAATATATTTTAATATTAATATATTGATATTAAAATATATTAATATTAAAATATATATGGATATATTTTAATATTAATATAATTTCCAAAAATATATTTTAATATTAATATATTGATATTAAAATATATATGGATATATTTTAATATTAATATAATTTCCAAAAATATATTAATATAAATATATTAATATGGTGCAACTATTTGGTTTTGGTTTGGGGTGAGATGGTGCAACCATGTGGTTTTGGTTTGGGTTGCTACAGTACCGCACCACCAAAAACCATCTCATTAGATGGTTCCAAAATCATGGGTTGGTACCACCATTTGGTACCATTGGTTTGGTACTGTTGAACCAACACCATTCCTAACAAACATGGGTTGGTACCACCATTTGGGTTGGTACCACCATTTCGTACCAAAACCAAAAAACTGGTACCAAAACCAGTTACAAAACAGGGCCTAAGAGTACACGAACCTAACTCACTAGAACGACCACCTTAGGGTCACCAAAACAAAGCAAAAGGAAAAGAGTTCCCAATGCTAAACTAACAAATAACCGAGACAACAATGTCAAGGTTAAGAACACCACAAGTGAACAAGGAAAGAACACCACAAGTGAACAAGGAAACCAAAAGCGAATGGCCGAGAGTGAAAATTATAAAAATGATGAATCCCAGGGATTCAATAGTTTTTAAGAAAAATGTTTTTAAAACTTGAACCAACCCATTCGGCATCTATGCCCCTAATGTAAGAAAACTCAAATCACCTAGGTGGTGACACCAACAACCAAGAAAAAGTGAAAGGCAAACACTATATGTGTGCACTGAACAACAACAAGCCTCAAACCCAAGACTTAAAATGATAGAAGCAGAGGTGGACAAGAAAACACCTTTCAAACTCTACTAAAACTTTTAGTTGCTACGGGGGTAGGCGAAAACGGGTATTTTTTTTAAATACAAAGAGTTTAGAAAACACCGTTTCGGAAAGACAGCCGAATAAGAGTGAACACAACTCTACAGATTCCTATAATGTCCAAGAGGACAGTAAATGAAGAACAATACGTTGGACTCACGGAAGACAACAATCCGTTTCCAACTCCGCAACATCAAATGATACCACGAGGAAGAGATTCGACACCACGCCATAACCGACGACTTAATGAGTGACAGATAAGTCAAAGACATGTACTAGTATACAAGTACAGTAAAAGAAATGCTTAGGGGAATGAACTAAGCACTAGAACCAAGACTGTCAAGCTACAGTACCTCGAGTACTTAATAAAGTCACTCACCATAACCTCTTTTCTCCCAATCAAAATCTCAGTTACGATTGATAACTTATTCCTCGAAAGTGGAAGGCACCTAAAAGTCTATACAACAACAACCAATAAGTTCACAATTTCGTCACCCACCTTCTCTAAGGCCTCAACCTCAATTGATACTGAAATTAATCCCTAACCTCAAATCTCTAAAGAGATCACACAACAAACCACAATCACAAAATTATTAACCGCATTCTCTAACGCATCAACTCAACATCAAGTCTACGGTCCACCACTAGCCTCAACTAGCCACATACATCGCTATACCAATATACTTAACCTCCCTCAAGGGTACTAAGTATACAACCACAAGTGTAAAGATATACGTTTCATTTATACTTTAATAATTACCGCATTTAAAGTCTTGTTTTCACATTAATCACTTTCAATTGAGCATTTTATAAAATATGAATTTATTTTACAATATTCATAATAACATACTCCAACATCATATATATACATATCAATGAAATCACATAATGATATGCAATGCAATGTCACTCACAGACCACCTGTGATACGCACACAAAAACAAACCCTTCCCAAGGGTAATGGATCCTTCTCTACAATTCCCCTGAGGCTGCAAGCTCACTAAGGAATGTAGACTCATCGAACCGTTCTTCCCAAGTGCTTTTGGCACTTCACACTTTTAACCAAGGAAGACGTCCACCACGACGTGGTCGTGCCATAGGCTTTGGACAAGTCCTCCCCATATCGTCTGCGTTTCTCGGAAGATAAGTTCCGTGGGAGCAAGAAACACCCCTTGGCCAGTTGTTTCGACGATCCAAACATAAGTCTACCCGTACGCAAACTGAAGTAGACCACACCAAATGACTTTTCTCTGCAAATGGTGAAACCATGCACTATATGCACCAACACCCATGTCTCACAATACATGGTGTACGCAACAAAAATCATGCCTCAACATAAATATGTCATGCATCATATTTATGAAAATACACACATGATAATACCAACATAAATCTTATAATCTCTTTAACATGCTTTTAAAATATACAATAAAACATTTAAATCGTGAGAAAATAGATTCATTTACAATTCATGCTTAAACAACATATTTTCTTTAATTCCTTAGAAAATATTTTCAATTTCCCTTAAGATGCCTTTAAACAATTCAAAACAAATAATTCACGTAACGTAAGGGAAACCTAGCATAACGTCTAAGTTTTCACATCTCTCACGTTCACATATCCCCTAATGCAGTCAAACGGGAATTAATATCAATTCCTAAGTCCACGTTTACAAGATTCTACTAACCGATTTAATTCTCAAGGGGATTTCTAAGCCACTTATTCCTATTCAATTCAAATAGGAATTTATTTAATTTTGTAGGAAATAATTTAATTAATTTCTTAAATTTATTCATAAGTCATACTCCGATTCTAACCCAAATATAGATATTTAAAATTCACGATTTAATATATCTATATTAAAATAAATAAGGGTTTACACACCCCAAACTACTTCAACAATACGGAGTGAGAAATTAAATTTCCAACCTAATTTTACGTTTACCGAACAGTCCGAAACAACACAGTGTTGGCACCCGAATATGGAGCCCGCCGACCAAAGTCGCCCAAAAAATATTTCGAATATATCGAAACGTCCGTCTCGACAACCTATACGATATATATGAAGCCCATTAGTAATAGGTTAATCAATTTTGGTAAATCTAAAATAACCCAAACGAAAATTATAACATATAAACGCAATTTTCGGACAAACCGTTCAACGTAAAATTACCAAATTAAAGTATGATGAATACATGGTAATGACAAAGCTACTCACCAAACATCGGCCCAAACCGACCACCGGAAGTCGACCAAAATGCCGACCGAAGCTCCGGCCGAACTGGCACTACTGCGCCTCTACCACGCGTACTGCGACCCTGCTATAGCCGCCTCCTCTAGGTCACGACACCATCACCATCGCCCCCAACAACTACCGCTGCAACGTCGCGCCACCATGGCGCTGCTCGTGTCCAGCCACGATGTCACGCCCCGAATTCCTAGGACTCCGAAACCCGAGCCTAAGAGTTAAGGGAGTGATTGCGGAAGTAAAAAGAAACGAAAACCAAGAGACATTCAGTCATCAAACACCCATAAAGTGTTGCAATGAATGCCCAGATACCATGCTGTCACGCCCCTAAGGGGTGACGCAAACCAAGCGACTACTAGAGTCAACAATAACAAAGAAGTACATGGAATAACAACAAGAATATACTCCATGCCAACACGAATACAAAAAACACAAGAGTATCCTTAGATACCAACAGACACGCTCCTAAATCCCTAAGACTCCCGAACCGGGACATCCAAGGAATCCAAGATGTGATCCTTAATATGAATGACCAACTAAGACATCATTAACCATGAAAACATATGGGTTAATGATAGAAATGGTATATTCCATACCCAAATGACTAATAAAACTAAGCAGCGGAATCTAACGAAAATCCGGCAGAGTTCCGTTTGTAAATGGAACATCCGGACAACCAAACACAACACAATAACCTGCCCAAAGCAATTCAATAATCACAATGGCTTCCAAGCCCCACATTCATCAATCCTAATAGGGCCGAGGTAGTGGAAAGAAACCAAAACCTCTCCAAACCCTCTAATATCAACAGAGCCACAAATGCTCAAATAAAAATACAGAAGAGCACCTAACTGTGCGGAATAGATACAATACATCCTGAAAGAATAAATACAGGAAATAAAGAATACATCGACAGGGATATGCCAACAGACTGGCTCCCAAAAGAGAATACATAACAATCCCATAACAATGGGTAGATAAACTGAAAGCGGATACCTATCGTCCCCAAACCAGTCGTACTGCAACCGTAACTGCATCACCCAACGCAACTCCAAACCTGTAACAAGGAGACAAAAGAAAGCTGTCGTTGCACTGCATCCTGCTCATAGCCGTATGTTTCCTGCAACCTGGCGTGGAATACCAGGGGGGCAAATGAAATTCCCTCCGTGAGCAAATAAGCTCAGTGGGAAAAGATATCCTAACTACCACATCCTCTGATAGTTTAGGTAAAGCTAAACCGTCTAATAAGATATAAATATAGCCCAACTAGTCTCATCCACGCAAACCCAAGTCACACGCTCATATACTATCGTAAACGAGTATACATAAGTATATAGGGAATATATATATATATATACATATATATATATATTAATACACAACATGAGTCTCTAAAACTCGTACTCCAAGTACCCAACACCAGTAGTCTACACTACTCTCACCAACGTACACTAGGTACACGATACTAAGGTCCAGTCTAACAAATCACCAATTACTCACAACACAATTCAGAAGATCCAACCGAGGAGATCACACTCACCTCTAATATCCACAAGGAAACAAAATCCGCCAATAGTACCAAGGAAGGCTCAAATCCTACACCCCGATAACACAGGAAGGAAAACACTCACGTCCTTGCGTACTAACATAACCATCATCAATATATATATATATACAATATATATATATAACAATTCTCATCCCTCTCCTAGAGTAAGTCTGCACCTCAAGGATGGGATCACCCCATCATCACACTATGCGAAAACCTCAATGCTATCTCCAACAAGTCCACAAGTCACCAACAGGATAAATCAATCACTAACACTTGCACTATAAGCTACAAGACCACCCGATCAATTCACTAAGAGTACAAGACCTCAACTCACAAGAACGACCACCTAAGGGTCACCAAAACGAAGCAAAGGAAAAGACTTCCCAATGCTAAACCAACAGATAACCGGGACAACAATGTCAAGGTTAAAACACCACAAGTGTTTAGGAGAACACCTGGACAAGGAACCCAATCCACTCGGTATCCATGCCCATAACATGTGGAACAACTTGAATCACCTAAGTGGTGATGTCAAAACCAAGAAGAAAGGAAGGGCAACACTATATGTGTGCACTGAACAACACCAAGCCTCATACCCGAGACTTAGAAATGATAGGAAGCAAAGGTGAAACAATGGAACACCTTTCAAAACTCTACAGGATGAGATATTGAGAAAGAAGTCCCGAAATCTCAGAATCCCAAGAAAAGTAATAAAATAGTTTTCTTTTAAGAAATCACAGAGTAAAAATGACCGTCTTGCCCCCGGTCTCCGTCAGTTGCCATCACCGGCTTTTAAAAGTTAAAATCTTTTCAAAGAAGATCCTAAGATCATTTTATGAGGTATTAAAACTTTTCATTTCTACGGGGGTAGGCGAAAACGGGTTTTTCCCTTTAAATACAAGAGTTTACTTCAAAACTTAGGAAACACCATTTTCGAAATGACAGCCCATAAGAGAAAACACAACTCTATAGAATCAAATGACAACACCAGGAAAAGGTTCGGCACCACGCCGTAACCGACAACTCAAGGAATAACATACAAGTCAACGACCACGTACTAGTGTACAAAACACAGTACAAGAAATGCTTAGGGGAATGAACTAAGCACTAAAAACCACGCTACAGTACCCGAAGTACTTAATAGAACTCACCTCAACCATAACCTCTTATCTCCCAATCAAAATCTCAGTTACAATTGATAACATATTCCTCAAAAGTGAAAGGCACCTAAAGGTCCATACTACAACTCACAATCTCATCACCCGCCTTCTCGAAGGCCCCAAATCATAACTGATACTAAAATCAATCTCGATCTCAAATCTCTAACAAGTCACACAGCCAACCAAAATCACCAAACTACTAACCACAATCACAAGACTACTAACCACAGTCACAAGACTGCTAACCACGATCACAAGGCTACTAACCATAATCACAAGGCTACTAACCACAATTACAAAACTATTAACCACATTCTCTAAGGCATTACTCCACATCAACTTAACCTCAATTCTACAATCCATCTCTAACTTCAACTAACCACAGAAGTCGCCAGACCAATATACTTAACCTCCCCTACGGGCACAAAAGTATACAACACAAGTATAAGGATATATGCCTCGTTTATACTTTAATAATTACTGCTTTTAAATTCCCGTTTTCACATTTATCACTTTCAACTGAGCATTTTATAAAATGAATTCATTTTGCATATTCATAAATAATCATGCTCCAACATATATATATATACATATCAATAAATCACATGATGATATGCAACGCACCGTACTCACAGACCGCCTGTGGTACACACACACAAAAAACACACCCTTCCCAAGGGTACTGGATCATTCTCTACCATTCCCCTGAGGATACAAGCTCACTAAGGAATGTAGACTTATCGTACCGTCCTTCCCAAGTGCTTTTGACACTTCACACTTTTAACCAAGGAAGACGTCCACCACGACCTAGTCGCGCACATAGGCTTTGGACGATATGTCCTCCCCCTACCATCTGCGTTTCTCAGCTTTTTAGTTCTGTGGGAGCAAGAAGCACCCCCTGGCCAGTTGTCACGACGATCCAAACACAAACGTCTACTCGTGCACCACGCACAAAGGAAGTAGACCACACCAAATAACTCTCTCTGTAAATGGTGAAACTGTGCACTACATGCACCCACACCCATGTCTCACAATACATGGTGTACACAAATAAATCATGTCCAACATAAATATGTCATGCATCATATTTATGAAAATACCCACATGGTAATATATAAATCTCATAATCTCTGTACATGCTTTAAAAAAAGTATATTAAAGCATTTAAATCATATGAAAATAATTTCATATACCATTCATGTTCTCCAAAAATATATTTTCTTTAATTCTTTAGAAAATATTTCATTTTCAATTAACATGCCTTTTTAAAATAATTTAAACAATTATTTCACGTATTCCAAAAGGAACCTAGCACATCGTCTAAGCTTTTCGAATCTCTAATAACTCATTTAAATTCGTAAGGGGTTTCTAAGCCGTCCATTCTTATTTAAATAAGAATATTATTTAATCATATAGGAATAATTTAATAAATTTTCTTAAATTAATTCCTAAGTCCCATTCTGATCCTAAACAATTTATAGATATTTAAATTAACGATTTAAAATGTCTATATTAAATTAAATAAGGGTTTTACACCCCTAAACTACTTCAATAATGCAGAGTGAGAAATATAATTTCCCACCTAATTATACGTTACCGAACAGTCCGAAACAACACAGTATCGGCGCCCGAACTCGAAGCCCGCCGACCAAAATCGTCCGATAATTATTTCGAATGTATCAAAATGTCCGTATTGACAACCTATACGATATATACGAAGCCCATTAATAATCGATTAATTAATTGGGTTAAATCTAAAATACCCCAAACGAAAACTATAACCTATAAATGCAATTTTTGGGCAAATCGTTCATCCTAAATTCACGAAATTAATATATGATGAATATGAATACTACGTATATACGGAGCTACTCACCGAAAATCGGTCAAACCGATCACCGGAAGGTCGCCGAAAAATTGACCGAAGCTCCGGCCGGACTCCCCTGTCGCGCGAACAGCACTGGCCGTCCCTGGCGCCGCCACCTGCACGACCACCACCCAGCTCGCCGACCCTTGCCCTTGCGCCACCAGCCGCCGTCGACCACAGCCACTGCGAACCGCCACCGAACCGCCGCTGCTACGCACTACAACCAGTCGCGCAGCTCAGCCAACTCTCACTCTTTCCCGCCATGGCCGGCGACCTCACTCTCTGTGTGTGGACGTTCGTCCATGAAGAGGAGAAGGTTTTGTGGCCTGGTCTGTTGAGAGGAGAAGATGAGGAGAATCAGGCGCCAGCCGTGGATAAGAAGGTGGTATGAGAAGCTAGGTCGTCATCCTCCCTTGTACAGATACACGTATATATCTATATATATTTATTTAATATATATATATATATCCAAAAATTGAATTTTGTACAACCTAATTGTCAATAGGCTCATGTGACATGCCATGTGACCAAAAGAAATAAATGTGACAATAGCTTCCCAAATTACAATACTAGCCCTCTATTTATCCATAATTACGAAATAACCCCCAAAACTATATATATATAATTACAATTAAATATATATATATACGATAAATCCCAATAAATACCGGGAGCCTCGAAATAATATTGCGTCAACCCGTAAGTCCGCAGGACACCAAATAACCAAATTAGTCCGAAAGAAATACACCGGTTTAGGAACCCGACAACCGGAACACCGAGAAAGTAATTTAATACGCTTCACACCGGTTCCGTAAAAGTACTAATACCGTAACCGAAATAATCGAAATGATATCGTGTAGTCGAGAATAGGAATTCGCGTAGTCGTCAAAGAGAAACCGTAAAGTCATCCAGTCGACTTTAAAAGTAAACGCGAAAAATTTACAGGTATCAAATACCAAGAATAAATAATACGTCATGAACAAGTGACATCATTACTGAAATTAAAATTATAAATAATTTCAGAAAAAAGGAAAATAACACGGGGTGTTACACACGACCTTTACAGGTCACGCACAGAGGTGCGTTCATCTCTCCCTCTGCCGACTCTCTTTCTCTCTCTCTCCCATCGATCGAAAATGATGGTGAAGAAGAATATGGTGGTAGGCTGCAAAGAAGAAGAAGAGAAAGGTAGCGTGTAGCAGTCGTTCTTGCAGAGCGTGAAGAGTGGGTGGTCTGCAGATCTTTCGTGTATGTATATACATATATATGCTATAATTGCGAAAGTAACCATTCAAATATCCAAAATTACGAAACAAAACTATATATATATAATTACAACTATATATATATATACAGTAAATCCCAATAAATACCGGGAAAACCCAAATGTAAACTTCCAACCCGAAATAACAACGGGACGCCCAATAAACAATCCCAATTAAATATACCGAGGTAGGAACACAAACGTCGGAACACCAAACAAGCTCGATTAATTAAAACGTGTCGTCGTCCAGTCGAAGTACTAAACGTTAAATGTCGAAACGATACCACGTAGTCGATAACAATAATTCACGAACTCGTCAAAGAAAAATCGTAAAGTCATCTAGTCGACTTTAAAAGTAAATGCAAAAAATTTACAAGCGAAATACCAAGGATAAACAATGCATCAAGAACAAATGACGTCATTACCGAATTAAAATTTAAATAATTTCAGGAAAAAGGAAAATAACATGGGGTGTTACAGTTTTAGTTAGGAATTTTGAACTATTAGCTACGAAATTATCCATAGTTAAAGACCAATTTTGTTGTAGTGTCTGTGCTTCACCAATGGTTGTGCAAGATGTCTTAATTGTAGTAGTTTCCTCCAAAACCAAGTACAATCACCTGGGATTGACATTTCCCAAAAGCATTTCCTTTTAATCAAATTCTTCAAAGTCAAGTCTCTCCATATATTGTCATTATCTCTTGAGTATAGGGTCCAGATATGTCCAAGCATAGAGGCCTTATTCCATAACTGGATATCTTGTAGCCTAAGTCCTCCTACAGCTTTAGGTGAACAAACCTTACTCCAATCCACTTTGGCTCTATGCTTTGATAGTTCTAGGTCATTCCAAAAAAATCCTTGTAGAACCTTTTTCAATCTGCTTGCATACTTTGGATGGAATTGTGAGAAGATTAGTCCAGAGAACATTAATACTCCAACAAATGAGAGGGCTCTATTGGTGCAACTGGCTACCCTTGAGAGTATGCTATTAACTAGACTTTGGCAATCTATTAACTTGTAAATTTCATTTCTTATGTGCTCATAAACCCCTCCAAAGAAAAGTTGACTCTTACTAGGATTTGGGGAAAGACCAGAAAGGGAAGAGAAAGACTTCAAAGCATGAGTTCCCATAGAAAAAAATGAGAACATCATCAGCAAAAGTTAGATGGGACAATTTTGTGGCAAAACACCTCAAATGGTAAGTGAAAAGGTTTTGGTTTGCAGTTAAGGAATTGGTTATGGAAAAAAGCACATCCATTGCTAACACAAAAAGGTAGGGTGACAAAGGGTCCCTTGCCTCAAACCTTTAACACTCCTAAAGAATCCAAACATTTCCCCATTCACCCCCACAGAGAAAGTAGGTTTTGTGATGCAAGTTCTCACCCAATAAACAAAAATAGGCAAAACATTTAGAATTTTTAGCACATTAAGAATAAATTCCCAATCCACACGGTCATATGCTTTGTGGAGATCAACTTTAAGAGTGCATCTAAGGGGATTTACATCCTTATGATACCCTCTTACAAGTTCTTGTGCTAGAATAATGGTATTCCCAATCTTTTCGCCTTTTACAAATACATTCTAAGTTTTATCAATAATAATAGGCAAAATAGGCTTTAGTTTTTTTGCAATTAGCTTAGAGATGCATTTTTAAATTACATTCAACATGAAATAGGCCTATAATTAGTTGGGGAATTTGGGTTTGGTACCCTAGGTATGAGAGCTAGGTATGTTGTGTTGATTTATCTAAGCATCTGTTCATTTTCAAAAACCTGCCTAATAGCAGTAATCCCCTCCACACCCACAATGTGCCATGTTTTTTTGAAAAAGAATGAATTAAAGCCATCTGACCCAGGTGACTTATTTAATAGAAAACATGTAATTTTTAATCTCTACATTAGTGGGGATTGAACAAAGGGTGTCATAAAAATCCCTATTAATATTTTTGGTAAAAACATGGGAAAGAGAATCCATACCTGGGTAGCAATGAGGATTACTGCCAATGAGCTCCTGCAAATAAGAAGTGAGGGTATCCTTGATCACTTAGCAATCCTTAGATATCGCTCCACTAGGAAGTAACTGCTATGTTAGGTGACTCTTTTCCTTGTAGGGAAAGTTAAACTTAGCCACCAAGCTATCATAGTTATGGTAGGCGATCAGACTCCTAATTGGTTTGATTGACTTGTCATCCATTCCAGCCTCTCTTATAAATACAGGGGTCAATCCTATTGTATAATGTGCACAAATAGAGAGAGAAATAAGAGATACAGATTAGTATTCTTCTTGGTGAGAGTCAGGAATAATATAGGCTTATATTATTCCAGTGATACAGGCGTGAGTATACATTGTGTGTGTGCGTGTGTATGATCTGTGGATCATTCCATTGTAATCCTTTCATTGATTATAGTGAAACAATGTTCTTCGTGGACATAGGCTGATTTGGTCGAACCACGTATAAATATTTGTGTCGATTGTTTGGTGTATGTTTATGTGCATTTTCTAATTTATAAGTACACACGGCTTCAAACAAAGGGTGTGGAAACCCTAACAAGTGGTATCAGAGCTTCAGGTTAGAGCAAATCCCGAAGTCGTACGTTCTGGTCCAGATTCGTAGGATCAACTTGCACGAAATCAGAAACCAACCATACCATAAGCTTCATCTCAGACTGTAAAATATATCACAAACGGAGCTCTCACACACCCCCGGAAGTTTCTGCCAGATTTCCCACGCACAGGTTGCCAGAAAAACCAGTCTGGCGACATGCTTGCCAAAGAAGACGAGTGAAGTCACCAAGTACTCGGTAATCTAGTTACCGAGTACTCGAAATTGTGTTTCCCGAGTACTGGGCCAGTTTAGCCAGTGATGTCAGCAGCCATGTCAGCATCTCCCTACCACGACAGCGCCATGTCATCACTATTTTATCTTTTAGTGCTGAAATTTGTTTTAGCCTGTTTGGAGTCGTGTTTGACCCATTTTTGACGCGGTAAGAGGTATTCTTAAGGTTTTGGAACGTTTCGGACGTAACTGTGTGATCGGGTTTGCACGATTCAACTATGAACATCTTGAAAAGGTTCAGTGGGAGCTATAGGAGAAAAAAGGCAGCAATAATCGACAAGTTTGACTGTACAAACTTTTCTTAATGGAAGATGCAAATTAAGAACATGTTATACTAGAACAATTTGTACTTATCATTAGATAAGAATCCAGAATCGATGAAAGAAGAGGATTGGACAATCCTGGATCGAAAGGCTTTTGGTACGATCAAACTGACGTTATCAAAGTCTGTTACATTCAACATAAGGAATGAGAAGACAGTAAGGTGTCTCATGGATGCTCTTTCAAACATGTATGAACAGTCGTCTAGAGCAAACATGGTCCATATCATCAAACGATTGGTCAATCTGAAGATATCCGAGAATGGAAAGATCAGTGAACATCTTAATATTCTCAATGACATTGTTGGGCAATTGGAATCAGTTGATATACCAATCACTGGCAAAATGAAAACGACTTTAGTTTTAAGCCAATTGCCAGATAGTTGGAGCGCCACAATAGCCGCAATCAGTAGCTCTTCAAGGACAAAACCGCTACAGTATGATTTCGTAGTGAGTATGGTACTCACAGAAGAGATTAGAAGACAAACATCAAACTCTTCTAACAGTGGTTCAACATTGAATGTCAGCAACAGAGGCAAAGGTTCGAACATGAAAAAAGGCAGAGATCAAATGTGTGGACGTTCCAAATCGAGATAGGGAAGATGATAGGTGTCAAATATTAGACATTTTGACCCCTTAACTCACTATTGTTACGTTCTTTCATTCCATTATTTGGTATTTTTATTGCGTTTGCATGTTAAGGCATGTTTCAGGAGCTCAATGAAGAAATGAAGCTAACTTCAGTGAATTAACTGAAGAGTATATTCTTTCTATCCAAGAAGATATCCAAAGAGGTAGTCCGAGACAAATATGGCTCTCGAAGGGCAAAAAGGGCAATTCAGAAGCCGTCATCTTCAGCAAAAAGTATCATGGGTTCAAGATGGTCGTTTTGGTACATACATAGAGAAAAGTGATTTTCCACAAAATACCTACGCTTTCAATTTCAAAAAGTAGCTGGAAATCACATTTCTACTCTTGGAGGTACGCTTGGGACCTACGCTTGAAGCGTAGGCCTCTTACACTTGAAGCGTAAGTGCGACCACTTTTGGTGGTGTTTCATAGATTTTTCCTGTTTCACCCCCGGCTTAATTGGAAGATGTGCCTGCGATTCCAGACCTCTATATACATATATATACACTTATATATATGAGAAGCTAGGGTTTGCATGAGTTTAAGAGTGAAAAGACTGAAAACGAATTCTCTATACAATTGCCTATATATACACGATCATATATTAGAGAGAAGAGTTCTAATTTTGAGATTCATAAGGTTGGTTTTGGTGAGACGTTCATTGAAAAAAGTTCATTCATTTAGAGTTGTTGCTGTGGAGAGCCATATTCAAATCTAAAGATCCGGAGAAGAAGATTATGGAAAGAGTTTCTACATCAACGATGCAGTCACCATCTTCCATGGGTAACTAACTCGGTATCTAGGGTTTTCTAGCAAAACCCTAGTCAAGTAATGTAATTCTTTCATTGTTTTAATTATTAAGAGGGAAAACTATTAACCATACTGTGATGATTGTAGTAGTTAAGAGACCGTACTGATTTGCAATATAAAATTTTATGTTTGTTCTAAATTCTTATCTTAGATGGAATGAATATATTATTTTGCATAACTATGATTATTCAATATGAGCAGAAACTCGGATGCTTAATTATGGTTTCCTACACAATGGTGGTAATGAAACTTGAAACCCTAGGTTGACACATGCCGTGCCTTATCGATTTAATATAGATATGCTTTAATTTATTTTCATGCATTAGGAGTATATTAGATTAACATAATTGGCATTTACTAGTTAGGTCAGTCATGAGACGGGTTGTCGCGATCCGGTTGATGGTATTCCTTTTTGGGGTCGTATTTAGCTATTTGCGGTACGACCTAATTCACAGTTATGGATCGCCCTTGTACAATTGATACAGTGAGGAACTATATTATACGGTTAGTGGTGGAGTGATGAAAACCCTAGTTTTCTCTCTAATCTAAATCACAACCAATTTAATTTACTTTCTAGATAATTTTAGTTAAAATAGATAATTTGGTCTTTGACCACCTAAAACAAACAATTTTCAAAAATATAATTCTATATTTTTGAATTGCTAAAGTGAACAATAATAGTCTCTGTGGGATCGATATCCCTTACTTAAGTTGTTTGCTATTCTATAATTGATACGTGAGCTTGAGTAGAGTAAAACCTAGAGTCATTAAGGTGTTATTTTTAACCACATATTTTTGCACACCTGACGTCCCATCAAGTTTTTGGTGCCGTTGCCGGGGACTGAGCATTGTTCAATAGCTTTAGTAGTTTATTTGCATTGCGTTATTGTAGCTGTAGCTAAAGTTAAATTTTTGTGTGATTGACAGGTACTCTGAAGAGCATAAAAGGGAAAAGCGGAGCTTCTAAAGTTGCATCTGGAACTTTTTTAAGTTTTAGTTACCTAGATTTTCGCATATTAATTCTTGCTTTATTTTCTATAATTTAGAAGTAGTTAATTTAGTTAATTTTTATTTGACAAAAATTTTGAAAAAAAAAGTAGTTGTTTGAGTAGTGTGTGACCGATAGACCGACCCATTCTAATTTAAGCACTACGTTAGTTGAGTACGATCCTGATATCGAAAAGACTCTTCATCATTTACGTCGATCTATTGAAGAATGTCATCGTCAGCAAGAAGAAGCAATGGCTGACCAAAGAGCCTACCAACAAAGGGCACCAAAGCCATCACAGAAAGGATATTACGGACCCTATGCGTATAATTCCTATGCTTATTTTTTGGAGGAAGAAGGAGCGAAGCACTTCGAGATTAAGACAAACATGATTAATATGTTTCCAAAATTTTTAGGCCTTAGGATAGAGGACCCATACCAGCACATCAATGATTTCCTAGAGGTAGCCTCTACTGTTAGGTATGACAATTTACCCAAAAATGACTTGCAAGTGAGATTATTCCCTTGGTCATTGAAAAAGAGAGCTAAAAGATGGTACATTAAATTAACAAAAGAAATTAAAATTGATTGGGAAGCCCTTAAGAGAGAGTTCATAGAAAAACATTATCCCATAGGAAAGACCTCAGAAGCATAAGATTCAATCAAAAGCTTTAGGCAATTACCTGGTGATCATTTTCATGATGCATGGGAAAGGTATAATGAAATTATGTGTAAGTGTCCCCACTATAGGTTTTCTGAACAAGATATTGCTAAAAATTTCTACAAGGGACTTGGAGAGGCGCATAAGACTTTGATAGATGTGGCCACACAAGGTTAGTTTATCTTAAAGTCAGCTAAAGAACTTTTGGAGATATTTGATAATATCAGTGAAAACATAATTCAATATCAATCTGAGTTAAGGTCAAGAGGTGGACAACATGATAGGAGATCTGAGAAATCATATGTTGTAAAACATGATGATCATGTGAGAGATACCATGGCATTGTTTGGAGAGAAATTAGAAAGAATTGAAATTTTTATGCAGCGAAGTCATTCCCTTCCTAGAGAGACATTTGAAGTCGAATGTGAGTATTCCCGACATGAGTGTTAGGAGATAATGGCCATTGATGCCAACGCATCGTGGAACTATTCCAATAATGCTCCTTTCACCAATTCATACACCTCCAATGCCAGAAATCACCCACTCCTGTCTTACAAATCTACCAATGTAAGAATCCACCACTAAAGTTCCAACAAGGGCAATCATCCAATCAACAGCCAAGATTCACAGAAAGAGAGCAGTCATATAACCCACAACCAAGGTTCACAAAAAGACAACAATCATATAACCAACAGCCAAGGTTCCAACTCATTCGACTCACAACAACAATCATGGCTAAAAATTCTCAGTCCAATTACTAACCTAGAACATCCAATAATTCCCAAGATCTTTAGTCATTCAATAACAATCAAGTTGTGCAACCATATGATTACCAAACCCATCATCCAAGAAGCCAAACTCCTCCACCCGATTTCCAGACTAATAGGTTAAAACAAGTTATACTGGATATTCAAAACAAGATAGGTATTCATACCCAATCATTGGCATAACTACATATATAGTTGGGCCAAATAACTAATGAGAGGAATGTGAG
Source organism: Cornus suecica (assembly GCA_963922005.1). NCBI lineage: Eukaryota > Viridiplantae > Streptophyta > Magnoliopsida > Cornales > Cornaceae > Cornus > Cornus suecica. The sequence goes on from OY998243.1 coordinate 58,242,791, forward strand.
AGAGCCAGGGAGATTACCTAGTCAATCTGTTACTAACCCAAGGCCACAACAAGCACTTGAACTTGGGTCATTTGTCAATGAACCTAATGAAATGGTTCAGGCAATCACGACTCGGAGAAGTGGAAGGGAAGTGGAGAGTCGAGTTGAGGCAGAGCATGAAGAGAGGTTACAAAGAAAAAAGAAGATAGAATAAGAGCAGAAGAAAGAAGCTGAAAAAGAGCAGAGGAAAGAAGCTACAACGAAAGAGGCTGAAATAGTGCAAAAAGGCCAACCATCAATAGGAGATAATGTCGATCAGACATTACATGAATAGCTAGACAGGGCAAGTTATGAGGAGGCAATGCCATTTCCTCAACATCTTGGAGAGCCGACAAAGTACGAAAAGTTGAAAGAATCTGTTATGTTGGAAACATTCCGACAAATCAAGATCAATTTACCTCTCTTAGATGTAATCGCCCAAATACCGTTTTACGCTAAGTTTTTCAAGGATCTTTGCACCCAGAAGCGAAAGAGCAGGGCAAAGAATCAAACGAAAAATACTCTTGACTGAGCAAGTGAGTTCATTGTTTTTAAATGATACTCCACCTAAGAGAAAAGATCTCAGTGCTCCCACTATTCCATGTGTCATCGGTGACCAGGAAATCGGTAGAGCTCTTCTTGATCTAGGTGCGAGTATTAAATTGCTTCCGTATTCAATCTACCAATAGCTAGGGTTAGGCGAGCTCAGCCCCACTGAGGTCGTACTTCAATTTGCTGATCGATCAATCAAATAAGCAAGAAGAGTGCTTGAAGATGTCATTGTTCAAGTGGGCAAGTTTTATTTTCTGGTTGATTTTGTAGTCCTGGATATAGAACCCGTCCCTGACTCGAAGAAGCACATTCCAGTAATACTGGGAAGACCATTTTTAGCTATAACAAATGCATGTATCAATTGCAAAACCTGAGCCATGGATCTGACCTTTGGAAATATAAAGGTCAGGATGAATATGTTCAAAGGAAGCCACCAATTGCCTGAATCTGGGGATTGTTTCCAAATTAATGAGTGCGATGAACTGGATAATATTATATCAGATTTTTTAACTCAAATTCTGGAGAAGGATGAGCTAGAGTCATTTATGACTAGATGATGGCCAGATCAGGAAGTTGCTGATTGGGAGACATACTGGAGGCTGCAAAATGAAGAGCCGAATGTGATGGAGACTACTTTATATACTCAAACATGACGGGAGCCTATTGAACCGCTCCTGATAGTTTCAAATATTCCACCAATTCCCTCCTTAACTACTCCTCCTACCTTGGAACTCAAGGAACTGCCTGAAAAATTGAAATATGTTTTCTTAAGACCCGGTGCGACTCTTCCTGTGATTATATATTCAAAATTAATAGAAAAACAAGAATCGAGTCTAGTCGCGGTTCTAAGTGAGAACAAAGAGGCAATATGATGGAGTGTTGCTGATTTGAAAGGCATAAACCCTTCGATTTGCATACATCGTATACATCTTGAGGAGGATCAAAACCCATCAAGAGAAATGCAACGAAGGTTGAATCCAAATATGAAAGAGATGGTGATGAAAGAAGTAGTGAAATTGCTGGATAGGGGTATCATCTACCCCATTTCTAATAGAACATGGGTAAGTCCCACTCAGGTGGTACCAAAGAAATCGGGCATCATTGTGGTGCCAAACTCAAAAGGTGAGCTAATTCCATAACGCATGACCACAGAGTGGCGTGTATGTATTGATTACAGAAAGCTCAACCTGAACACCAAGAAGTATCATTTTCCGTTACCAATTACTGATCAAATCCTGGAGAGGTTAGCCGGGTAGAGCTACTACTACTTTTTGGATGGATATTCCGGCTACAATCAGGTGGTGATTGATTCTGTTGATAAAGAGAAAACCACTTTTACTTGTCCGTATGACACATATGCTTATAGACGGATGTTGTTTGGTTTATGTAATGCGCCAGCAACATTCCAACGGTGTATAATGTCTATCTTCTCTGACATGGTAGAGAAATTTCTTGAAGTGTTCATGGATGACTTCTCAGTTTTTGGGAAAACCTTTGAAGACTGTTTAAAACATCTAGAACTGGTACTTAAGAGATGTAAGGAGACGGATCTGATCCTAAGTTGGAAAAAGAACCATTTTATGGTTTAAGAGTGGTTAGTACTTGGCCATATTGTATCTAAGCGAGGGATAAAGGTAGATAAAGAAAAAGTTAAATTAATTTCAAATTTTCCTCCTCCCACATCTATTAAGCAGATACGCTCTTTTCTGGGCCACATCGGGTTTTACCGAAGATTTATTAAAGATTTCAGCAAAATTACCCGGTCGTTATGCAACTTATTGGCTAAGGATGCAACTTTTGTCTTTGACGAAGAGTGCCTTAATGCTTTTAAGGAATTGCGTACTCAACTTTCATCAGCCCCTATTATCCGTCCGCCGGATTGGTCTCTCCTATTTAAACTCATGTGTGATGCGTCTGACTATGCCATCGGAGCTATGTTGGGTCAGAAAAAAGATAAGTTGTCGTATGCTATTTATTATGCTAGTAGGACTCTGAATGAAGCTCAAATGAACTACACAACTACCGAGAAGGAGTTGCTGGTAGTTGTCTTCGCCTTGGATAAATTTCGATCATATCTATTAGGCACCAAGGTCAATGTTTACTTGGATCATGCCGCTCTGAGGCATTTACTGACGAAGAAAGACTCTAAGCCCCGACTGATTCGATGGATTCTGCTGCTACAAGAATTCGACCTGGAAATCAAAGATAAAAAGGGTTTAGAGAATATTGTTGCAGATCATTTGTCAAGGATTATTGTCGAATCCACAAAGGAAATTACCCCTCTTAAGGATTCTTTCCCTGATGAACATCTGTTCAATGTGGCTGAGGTGGAACAAATACCGTGGTATGCTGACATTGTCAATTATAAAGCCACAGGTCGAATCTTAAAAGGATGGTCTAAGAATGAGAAAGGCCGATTATTCAGCCAAGTTAAATTTTATATCTGGGACAATCCGCATTTGTACAGGTATTGCTCTGATCAGATTATCAGAAAATGCATCCCCGAGAGTGAGGTGCAAAGCATACTAACATTTTGTCACACGTTGGAGTGTGGAGGGCATTTCGGAGCTCAGAAGATGGCCCATAAGGTGCTGCAGAGTGGATTTTACTAGCCTTCCATATTCAAAGATGTTTTCGAGTTTTGAAAGACATGTTTGCGATGTCAAAAGCTTGGATCCATATCTCGATGATACATAATGCCTTTAACCCCAATTTTGATTCTAGAATTATTTGATGTGTGGGGTATTGATTTTATGGGACCATTTTCAAAAGCAGATGAGAAGGAGTATATACTTGTGGGGGTTGATTATGTTTCGAAATGGGTAGAAGCAATAGCCACAAAGCGTGTTAACCATGACGTGGTGGAAGAATTTGTAAAGTAGAACATTTTCTCACGATTTGGTATGCCAAGAGTTTTGATCAATGATGGTGGAAGCCATTTTGACAACCAGTTTCTTCATGCTCTGTGTAAGAAGTACGTGTCTCTTATAGAATTGGTACGCCATATCACCCCCAATCACAAGGTTAAGTGGAGGTTTCTAATAGGGAGATTAAAAATATCTTGGAGAAAATTGTGCGTCCGAATTTGAAGGATCGGCCTCGAAGGCGAAATGATGCACTTTGGGCGTACAGAACTGTGCTTAAAACACCAATTGGTATGTCACCATATCGCCTTGTGTATGGTAAAGCATGTCATCTCCCTGTAGAGCTGGAACACCGAGCATATTGGGCTATTCGAAGATTGAATTTTGATATAAAAAAAGTCGGTGCGCAACCGAAACTCCAACTTCAAGAGCTTGAGGAGTTGAGAAATAATGCGTATGAAAATTTTCGAATTTTCAAGGCTTGAACAAAAGCGTTTCATGATAAACATTTTAGAAAAAACGTTTTTGAGCCCGGCCAAAAAGTCTGGCTATTTAATTCAAGACTCAAGTTGTTTCTTGGCAAGCTCTAATCTAGATGGGATGGGCCATACAAGATTACGAAGGTTTTCCCCAAGAAGCCGTGGAGCTCAATGATCGTGACATAGGAAAGATGTTTTTCGTGAATGGACAAAGATTGAAGCATTATATAGAGGTGCAACCAGCTGAGTGTGTGGTAGAAATGATCGATCTAACTAAACCACCACCCGAGCTAGATAAGCTTGATCCGGAGTATTGAAAAGCAGCAACGTCGTACCAATGACGTTAAATATTGGTACTAGGTGAAGAATAATAGCTTTTACGCCTAGTTTGTACTTGTAGATGGTAATTTACTTATTTTAGTATTAAGATTGAATCTATAAAAATGAGTCGCGAGGCCATCATCATTTGAGTGAGGAGTGTAAATTGAGCCTAGGAAGCATTGAGAATGCATGGAGTTAAAGACAGGATGAGAAGACGACAAAAAAAAAGAAAAAAAAATTGGGCCATAGGGGCCTACGCTTGAAGCGTAGCTGCGGGCCTGTTATAAACATGACCCGTTGTCAGTTCCCCCCCCCCCCCCCCCCCCCCTCCACTTCGTTCAAACTCTTCTTTCTCTCTCAATTATCCACTAATCTTTATGTGGTTTGATTTTAACATTTATTCATCCGATTCGTCATCATTCTTTACCAGCGGATCATCAGATTAGCTGGTGATTTGTCCGAATTCACACAAAGAACTCGAAAAGTCTCTGAAACTCAATTTTTGGAAAATCATCGTTTCTTTCGATTTAGTGAGTTTTGTTCCATTATTTTGATTTCATATGACTTATTTAACTATTCTAAACTAGGTTTGACGAACGAGTCCAATCAAAATCATGTTTTGATCCGTTTTTTAAAAGTTTAGTTTTTCGACTTCGCAAGCGGATTAAATATCGATTTTGTTTTGGGACAACGACTTGTTTAATCGTCATATTGAATATATTTAGATATAGTTTGATTTTGATTCGGTGTCCGGTTCATTATCGCTTACTTTTCAAAAATTCCCTATTGTAGGCATGGCACGAACCAAGTTGTCAGCGAGACGAGTGGCTCAGACTACAGTTGTGTCTGATCCATCGGTGCGACGGAGGTCAAGATCGTCATCTTCTGCACCATCCCCGATTCGCCGTCGGAGTACACATGCCAGGAGACCACAGTATGTCGACTCGGCGTCTTCGTCTTCCTCGTCTATTGTGGTAGAGGTACCAGAGAGTTCTGCACAGGGACGCAATATCCTATTGCCACATGGTCGCCTAGTAGTTGAGCCAGTTGCTCCACAGGCACCATCACCGCCACTTGTGCCTGAGCCGCAGGCTGAGGAGATCGAGGAGGATAGTGATAGTGATAATGTGAGGCAGGGGATGATCTTGAACATGAGGAGATGCCGCTCAGGGCGATGATCGAGTAGATGAGAGGGTACCAGAGCCACCTATGGAGGGTGACCCTGGAGTTTTGACTACATTTTTACCTGTGCCCCGAACAACATCGGTCGAGGATTTACTGGACCAAGCGATCCGGAAGGGCTATCAGCATAAGCAGACATACTTATTATAGATATTATTGGATTTACAACCAGTACCTTCCTAGACAATCGGTCGATTGAGGGCCCGACGGTTATTACCTATTATTGCCCCGGCTATTCTGCATATTTGCGAGGATATGATCCGGGAGTTCTGGCTACACATGCGCCATTTCAATAGGGGGCTGAGACTACGGATAGTGGTCCGAGGTACTAAGATTGAGATTATCCTCAGACTATTGCTAAGGCGTGGGGTATTCCGGATGAGTGTCCACTCGAGCTAGCTGTTATGTTCTCACCTATGCCCGAGATACTCCCAGCTATTTCTGAGATTGTTGCACTTCATATTGCGGGGTAGTGGGCTGCTACACATCATAACTGTACAAAGAATAGGAATTATCACCAGATGCTTTGGTTTTGGGATGTGATAGTCCGATCCCAGATTCTGCCGCACAGCCATACCACCATGTGTTATCCGCTATTTCCGGCCCTCCACTATGTTTTCGAGTTCGGGCGGTGGATTTCTATCCTACGGTTTTGTGGGAGGGCCTATATACACATTATATTCATCTGCGCAAGGAGACCAAGGTTGGTCAGCATCTGTTTCTCATTAGATTCGCATGCTTGGTGATGAAGATTATGCTGGATGCAGGGATTGAGATATATGCGGGTGAGCGGAACAGATTCAGAGAGGGTACCCCATATGCTAGAGGGATGTGGACTGGTGTCTGGAACCGGTTGCATGGAGATGTTATTATAAGGCAGAGATCAGTGTTCGGTGTATTACCAGCACCAGATGCATAGGTCCAGGACCAAGCTGCTAATGCAGGTATGGCTCAGTAGGTAGAGGCTGCTGATGATGCAGAGATGCCATAGATGTCGGCTGTAGTGAATGAGGTTGTGTTGCCAGAGGCACCTACGGGTGGTACTATTACTCTATCTCAGGCACAGTTTGATGCTCTAATTGCATGGATGAAGGGGCTAAAGTAGACAATGGCTGAGGATAAACAGGCTCGGCAATGTGAGACAGTGCATCGTTGAAAAGATCAGAGGCGGTTATTTCATCAGTTTGACTATATGAGTCAACATATGGGTGTGAAGATTTCACCTACACCACCAACCTTTGATGATGAGGCCTAGCTTAGTTTTAATTAGGTTTTTGTTTTAAATTTATTTTTTATCACGCCCCTAAATTTCAAAGACTCCCGAATCGGGACATCCGAGAAATCCGGGATATGATCCGTACAAAAAGTGACCAATTAAGATCCTAAATAACCATAAAACCAAATAGAATATTATTAATCACAATAATTCCATACAAAACCAAGCGAAAGCTAAACCAAATGATATATAAGGCACATTGAAGTGCCAAAAGAATACATCTATACAACGATGCACTAATACCGAATACAAGGAAGGGATATATCAATAGACTGGCTCCTAAGAAAATACAACAATAGTCCCAATACATGGGACAAATAAAGGAAAGCAAAAGGAACAACTCTACGTACAAATGTCCCAAATCCCGCAACAACATTCGTGCCACGAGCAATCCTGTAATGAGGAAACAAAAGAAAGTGTTGTTGCACCCCCATGTTGTCCATAGATGAAACATTTCCTGTAACCTGGCATTTGGGACGCCAGGCAAAAGAACGCCAGGGTGAGCTCATCGAAACCCCGTAGGAGAAAGGAATCGTAACTGTTAAATCCAACGATCGTTCATGTAATGACCAGGTTTATTTAAATAATTTCTTTTTATTCGGGTATAATAATTGTTTTTATCTTGTGCATTACGTGGCATTGCATGTGTTTTCGTGTATTAAGGATTGCATGATTTGAATTTTTGGGTTCATTCCTATGTTTTGCAAAATTTTCATTTTTGTCGTTGACCGGGTGGTTTCTTGACTTCTTCTTTCCTTAATCTTTTCCCTACAATTTTAGTATCTTAGTGGGGTCATTTAGTGATTTTTGTTAAAGATAAATGGTCACTTATATCACACAATGATGTATCGTCCATATGATTGCCATTTATTCTTTTAATTTCTTTTTTCTCCACCATCTAAAGTGGGATGATACATAATTCTCCACTACTTGTCACAATTATGGAGTTGGTTTCTTACCACATTTATTTATATTAAGGTGAGTTCAAGCATATCATTATACCACAAAGAAAATTTCAGCCGAGAACTATTTTTGCTTTCTCCTCCATTATTCCTCTCTTCTTCTCTCTACGATTAGAGATCTTTGGAGTAGGATTTGATGAAGTGATCAATTAGGAAGTTGTTCTGCGTGTTCCGATCTTCGGTTTAATACCAATTACGGTATGTGATCTATATTATTTTATTTTTCAAAAATTTCAAATTATTGTTCTCATTGTTCTAGCTAATCAAAGCCTTCGATCTATGAAATATGTAAGGATTCGTTTTATTTTCTGAAACGTTTACAGCATATGTATATGTATGAGATTATATGTTCCTGAAAATTTCATAAATTATAGATCAATATAGATTTAATTAAAAATCCGGAATTTCATGATTTTCAGATATAGTTCCTGTTGCAGAAATGTTTTCTTGCCTTAGTTTGAGCAATTTATAGACCATGTTAAATTATTTATAAATTTTTGAACATTTTACAGTATGCTTCTGTATATGTATATTATCATCTCTCAAAAAATCAGATCATTTAGATAAATATTTAAGTTTCTAAAAATCATGGAAGTAGGCTGTCCAGTGATATTTTACTACTTGTTGATCCGATTTTGGTTTTGGTTTAGCCAATTGTTTCATATGGTTTCGTATTCTTATAAATCTTGAAACTTTTATTATAACATTTTGTATATGTATAGGACATATGTACTGAAGATTAATAATTTTAAGTTAAATTATACCGGTAAAAACAATTGTTGAGTAGTAACTGTTCAGTTTCAATCGTATTTTGAAACCGGAACTTGTGTTACCGATTTGAGCTATCTATAATTCAAATTTTGTACTTATAATTTTATCACCTAATCTTGAGTATATAATATGTAAATATGGAGATTTTTGTAGTCATATAATTCATGGATAGTTTTGTAAAAATCTTGGAGTAAAGAGTGTTCAATTTTCGGAATTGTTAGGAAAGCTGTCTTTTATAATTATTTTGGACCACTGTCCTTTGATTAAAGCTTATGAAAATTTTACAGTAGAGCTACGTAGAGGTTTGGAGTGTATCTTGTAAATTTCATAGTTTTATCAAACCTGTAGATGTTTCTAAAAATCATAGATTACCTGCTGTCCGTTTTACGGTAGTATTCGAAACCGAACTTTTCGATTCTTAATTAAGTAGCTAAATTTTGTCTATTAATTCCGAATATTTTTGAGTAGATATTTATATATATCAGAATTTTTATTGGAAAATCTTATTATAAAACTAAATATGGTTATGTATATAAAAATTATCCAATATGTGTTAATTGGTTTCGGGCATAACAGGGAACAAATAAAGGCGTGAAGGGAGAACCGTTCATTTCTTCATTCTCTACACAACCATATTGTTTTGATTGTTGGTATTTTACTGGATATTTTATCAAGTTTGAGGTAGGGATTTATTGGGGTATCGTGTGAGTTTAAGAATCTTCATTTATGCATTTTAATGTTTATATATAGATTCATCATCATATTGTGTTATTTTTGACATGAGTTGTGAAATTTCATTAATGTATTTAAATGCATTGATTCATGCCACTATAGAATTTTTATTAGATGGATCATGGAGTGCGGATATATTTATTACTTATGTGCGCATGTGAATGACATTTATGAATTGTGAATTGTGAAAGGTGGATTGGTTGTTGATTTTGGGAAATGGTCGTGTGGTGTGAGCAATGGGGGGACGAAGGAGCTCCCGGGGTGCAAGTCCTCAAATTATCGCGCGATTGGTTGACGTCACCGTAGGGTTAGTAGCCCCAAGACGGGTAGGCAGATGAACAGGTAGTTCATGTCCTAGGGTTTGTTTCACAACATAATTTTCCCATTTGATGATTTTGAATTTGATGCTATATCGGTTGTGATAGTTGGATTTGAGTTCATATTGAGAGTATTGGTTTTAATTTCGTGATTATAGAACTTTTAAATTATCTTGATGGTATTATTTAAATTGTTCTACATGAGTTTATATTGTGATTTCTTATGCATTTATATCATGACATTGGACTAGGGTAGAGACTTGACCCTATACGTATTCATTAATTTACATACTTGCCGAATCTTACGCTTCATGATGTTTCTCTACTGGGCCGTTTGTGCTCACCCCTTAACATTTTTCAGGAAAAGAACCGTTGGTGGATGATGCGTGAGCTATTGGAAATTGTGGAATTTGAACCTATAATAATTACATCTTTATGTAATAATGAGATTGCGTGCTTATTATGATTTGTACTTGTTTGACTTTGGACTAGTGTGTTCGTGTTGTAATTTGATTTGATTTCAGAAATGATGTGTGATTTTATTATTTCTATTTTGCTCCCGCTCTAGTGAATTGTACCATTTAAATAGTGTCGGTTGACCTGTTTGGTCATTTGATATTTTATAAATTTTAATTAATTTTAAGTCATTATCCGGGTTTTCGGATTCCAGGCGTGACAGTTCAAGTCGAGTGCAAACCAACCCGTGTACATGCATCTACCCTAGGTCAGTCAAATGTCCCACATGACATTCACGCCAATACGAGATCCCGGAAACACACCCCCCTAGTCCCCTACTATGCATTAACAAATAGAGCAACTAGCACGTAATAAAGTCATAGCACAACAACATATAATAACGCCCACCTATATATATATATATATATGCACGTATATATATATATATATATAGAAAGTATACAACCAAAACAAGCCCTGTAGTACAGACCACCTCATAGATCACTACAACTCATAGCCGTCAGTCCCACACTAACAATCCACACAACAGGTATCACAAAATAATGAAAGCAACACTCCTATTCATAACACTCCAGGAATAATAACACTCATACTTCCTAGATCACGAGCATACCGAGCTCCCAAAATCTTAAATCAATATCAACCCATACTACCAATCACCTCACATGTCACTACCCGACATCCATAAACCCAACATAGGGGTAAAACAGTCACTTCAACCTAAGAAAAGTCATAAAGGTTGCCGAACACCAAAAGGAAGTGAAAATGATTGAATAACTCATCACACCAACCACTCAAAGGTCACATGTTCGCCTAATGGTAAAATGGTCATTTTAAGGGAAAAATTGTAATTTCAAAGGTCACCCCACCTATTTGGACATAGAACTGAATGCGAGAGATATGAATTTTTGAAAACGGCGTCGGACAACGCCTTCCCAAAATAGAAATTAAGATAAAACATGAGTTTGGGTGCCAAAACCGAGGCATTTTGTCCTCAAACCAAAAATTAAACATATATGTGATAAATGAGACTCTAAGAAGCCCATATCAAGAAACGGAATTGAATTTGAGTAAACAAGCCGAAAAATATAAATTTCTAAAGAAAGACCGCAACATGTAAAAGTTTAAAATATCCCGTCATCTTCAAACGAACATAAATCACTCACGAATACATTAAATCAAGTTATTCAAAATCCTAAACATAATTTCAAGATGTCATATTTCTAACAAGAGAAACCTCGCCTCAATACGATAAACGAAGAAGGAGATATGAATTTTTGAAAACTATCGCGCGTGTAGGAAAACAAGGATGCTATAGTAAATTACTGTTCTAAACATCCAAAAACACCAACTTTCTGCCAAAAATGAAGTTTCGAAAAATTAATTTTTCAAAATCTTAAACACAAATTCAAGATGTTACCTTTCTAACAAAAAAAATATCAGCTCGATCCGATATACGGAGAAGGAGATAGGAATTTTTGAAAACTGTCGCGCGGTACGTTAGAATTTGCAAAAAGATGACCGTTTTGCCTCCGGTCTCTGTTTTAGCATACTATCGACTTTTTAAGTGCCAAAATATTTTCAAATGACTCAAAATCATTTTCTCAAGGCCAAAGTTTTAGTTGGGTCACGAGGTAGGCGAAAACGGGTTTTTCACTTAAAAGTCGAAACACCAATGGAAATACCCAAGCAAATTTATAGATGCTCAAATGGAGCAAATGGATGAAGAACCGGAGTTAAAAAGAAAGTCGAAGGAAAGGCAAGTGACCATATGCAAATGCATTAACTCTAACCTAACCATTCCTAGTTCGACATTCAAATCTCTAAACTCCACAATGACTTATTCAAGAATATCTACAACGTCAATGACATTCATATTCTTAAGATCGCTAAAGGAAACCTACTGGTTGTTTCCACGGAACCAACTAGTTTCAAATCAAAACCTATTTCGATTCTTTCAAACCTCAATTTCACATTCGAAACCACATCACTTAGGTTTCTAACAATACCATATGGCCATCAATACACAATCGATTCGGTTTACTCATAACCTCGTCTATCATCAACAAAACATTAATATCACCATTAATGCCACGTTGCTACGCCAACGCTAACTAAACCACAAAACCATTACCCGCCTTCTCAAGGCTTCAACTCATCTCAACTTCAATAGCCACAACCAACTTTACTTCTCACAAGAAAGTTCTTAAATCAACTCATAACACATCCCTAAGGTATATAAGCACATAACAACAAGTATAAGCATTTATTTCACATTATACTTTAAACAAGGCATGCAAATCATATTTTCACATCCTTTAATTTCACTTTAGCATTTTAATAACATGTGAATTATATATCTCAAATTCCACATTAAAGATGCTCATCACCCACATAGGATAATATCATGATCCACATGTAAACTTAAATCACATAACAACAACTCAATGCAATGTGACTCGCACACCTCATGGTACACACGCGACCACACACACACACCCTATCTCGAAGGGTCAATGGATACATACTCTACCAATTTACAATGAGAAAGAGTACCGTACCGATTCTTCCCAAGTGATTTTGACACTTCTCACTTTTAACAAAGAAGACGGTTGCATAAGGCGACCCGTGACGAATGATCCGGAGATCCAATGCACGAGGTGACCCACGACTTTGAAGATGAGACGACTCACCCTATATCACATTTTTGGCTTTTTAGTTCCATAGGTGGGGAACACCTCCTGGCCAGTTGTTGTGACGATCCGACACAAATCCAACATAAATATGTATCACATCATATTTATGAAAACATTCGACTATCTGACACTAGTCAAACTCACGCATGGTTACATAACCCTCATAGACCAACACCCATGCATTCGACACTACACGGTGTACTCAATATGTATCAAGGCTTTAAATGAACCATGTCTCAACATAAATATATATCACATCATATTTATCAACACATTCTAAAAATGCCAACATGAATGTCATTAATCCTTTAACATGTTTTTAATCACAATAAAACAATAATCAACAAAGATACTTTCTCATATGCAATTCATGTTTGAAATCAATAAGTTTTCCTTTATTTCACAAGGATCCAATTCCATTCATTTAAACATGTTATTTACTCAATTAAAGTCATGATTCATATTATCACAATTTCATGCACAAGTATAACTTTCAAGATAACATCTTCAAAATCAACAAGAGTGAGGAAACTAAAATAACTCTCTAAGTTCATAATCCCACATAACACAATTCATCCACATCCACGTCTCAATCCCAACCTATTAACCAAGGTAGCATACATTATAGTCCTATCCACATAATGATCAAGTATGTTATAAACAAGAGTTACATCACATAATCTCCTAAAATCCCCAATTTCATGATTTAAAGTATACAACTTTGCAATTACATCTAAGGTTAGGAATCCTAGAATCAAGCTTTCACACCACCCCAATCACAAGATGAGATAGTTAAGATGTTTTCCCCTACCTCAAGTGAAGAACAAAGCAAAACCACAAAGTGAACTTCATGAAACCCTAGCTTCCATCCAACACCAAATTCAAATAAGCCATTAGTCGAAAGCTTCACCATGGTCTCCTAACAATGAGTATAAACTCATAACAAGATGAAACCAATAATCAAAGGTGGTTCATCATGAAAAACCAAAAATAGGGTTTGAAGTATAAACTCACAAAGAGGGTAGAACACTTACCAATCTTTGGCTTAAATTGAAAAGGAGAACACCATGAACAACTTTCATGTTCAAGACAGCATCAAACTCCAAGCTTATAGTGATGAAATCCAACCAAAAGTGGAGAAGAAACAAGAGTGAGAAGAGAGAAAATAGAGATAACAAATATGTGATTAAGTCTTCAAATGGAAGACTTAAGATAATTTGTAGAGATTTTCCACAATCTATAAACCAATCTAAGGGTCCAAAACAAATGTGGGTAAAATAGAAATGAATTCAAGGATTTACATTAAGTCTTGCAAATGAAAGACTTAAACCACACACAAAACCTATTAATTTGCAAAACAAAGCCTTAACATCCAAGGGTTAAGATTAAAGATGGGAAATGAGATCTAATGGCCAAGAATGTGACAACACATTAAAGGGATAAAAGACCAAAAACCCTTCAACTTGTGGTCAATTACAAAATATCATTAAACTTATCTTTCTCATTTAACCAAAGTCTTTCACTCTATTTACCTCTATGCCACTCAAGTTCTATTTCAACACTTATCCAAAATTCTAGGATTAACCACTATCTCTATAATAATGAAAATACCATTATACCCTAGATTGTTCTTCCTCAAAAACATTTCTAACTAATTTCATTATTTGCAAAATAAAAATACAACGCACGATTCACACGGTTACACCTATCAATAAGTACCCGTTAAATATGCTAAGCACAACAAGCATAAAAATCACATAAGTGCTACACCGGGCGTCAAAAATAAAATAAAGTAACACGTTCGGAAACGCAATACGATTGTCGAAGCTCCAACGAGAAAACATTTTAACGTACCCAAGTAGTTGCCAATGAACATCAATCACGAAGCCGGAAACGAAAGTCCACGAAGTCGTCCTGATAAGTCCAAAACTTAAATGTGAAAAATTTACACATACCAATATTACACAAGACGTCGTGAATAAATGACGTCACAAAACTATTAACACTTAGAAAAGAAACGCGGGACGTTACATTTTTGTTTCATTTTGTTTTACATTAGAGATAAATTGTCGAGCGGATAGTTTCGTATAGGGCTTGATGTGACCGCTTGAACGATTATCTTCTAAATATTTTTGATATTTTCATAGTTTATAAAATTACAGTTTTGATGATTGAATCAAATTGTGGATTGATCGGGAGACTGTTCTTTAAATATATATATATATATATATATTTTTCTGGGTCAAGCCTACGCTTGAAGTGTAGGGTATAACGGGGGAGTTTTTGAAAAATTACAAATTTGACCCATTTGTGGGGTGTTTTGGCCTGGTTTGTATTTATATTTGTATTATGATTTTTCTAAGTTATTTTTTGGATTTTTTGTATATTTTATGTAGATTGTTTTTAGAGTAATCCTAATCTGATAAGGAAAAGAAATGCAAATACAAGTTGGAGTTGGATTAGTTATTGCTTCCACTTTCCTAGTCAGCTAAGAGTTTTAAATCCTTCTTCCTCTTTGATTCTACAACATCCATATATAAATACATCCATAGAGTAGACACAATTCACAATTCATAATTCTCAAGGGTTGAGCATTATAGTTAAATATTCTTTTTTTGTTCTTCTTCTATTCTATCTATCTTAATAGGGTTAGTATGGATAATTCTAATGAAGATTATTCTGACCCGGAGGAATTCCTAGAAGGTATAGAACCATATGTGGATATGAAGAGCTCCAATGAAGGAGCTACGAGTCGGAATGGAAGCCGAACCACACTGAAATCGTTTCTGCAGTGTAGGTTGCAATTTGAAGAGATATTTCGTCTGGAGAGGATGAACTGAGTATTAATTATACCTAGAAGAAAAATCCTTAAAGAACGAGGATTGAAAAGTTTAAAAAAACCGGCGGGAGAAACGGTGTATCCGGACTTGGTCCGAAAATTCTATGAAAATATGAAAATTTTGGGACCGACAAGATTTCAGGTTATGAAGGCTGAAGTGACTCAGTGGAGTGTTCCTATTGTGATTGGAAGAAAAAGTATTGTTGATGCGTAGAATATACCGATCGGTACTCCGATAAACTTACAGGGAATATTGAAAGAGCATCCTCAAGTATGGCCACATACGAATGAGGAGATGGTTCGGGAATTGGGTGCAATATCAGATCCAAAAGATAGGACGTGTGATAATTGGTGGTTGAAGTCGGATCTGCTTTATTTGGATTGTGTCATTTCGACTCAACTTCGGCCCAATAATCGGACTAGTGCAAGGAATCACACTATGCTTAGAACTTTGTATTCCCTAACTCATGGGTATGAAGTGTGTGTCCCAAAATTGATTATGGCTGAGATGTTGATTGCCCGAGCAATTGTGAGTAGAGAATGGGCAGGTGCTGATAAATTTGAACATTATCTTCCGTACCTGTTTTTGTTATCGAAGATTATTGCAGAAAAATTGGACGATAGGATGAAGGAGCTGGATGTGATACGGTGGACAATTATGAAAGTTTATCCGGAGAAAGATTTGAAAAAGTTGAAAAAAACTGCAGACTGCCGGATATGGTTGAAAAGCGTTGTGTCAAGTGATGAAGAAGATGACGAAGATTAGGGTTTAGATTTTTTTATGTTTTATTTTATTTTTAGGAACGGTAGACCCTTCAGGCCACGTCTTTGTTTATTTTATTTTAGGATTGTAGGCCCTTAAGGACAAATCATTTATTATTATTATTTATTTTTTTGTTATAAAAAAAATAAAAAATAAAAAATCTTTGATTCCTTGAAAACATGTGTTGATTTCTGGATATTTATGATGAAATTTATTTTCCCTTACTATGATTGGGTATTTGTGCTTTGTTGATACTATCTACAGGTGATCCAAATCAAGTTTGGGGGAGGGGATTCGTGTTTTGCTTTAAAATCCAGAATTAAGCTTCAAGGGTAACTGTATATGTTCTCCTATATTATTTTTGATCATGAGGATATGGTTTGATTTAAGTTTGGGTGTGAGGGTATAGTATTACAAGGAATGAAAATTTTCGAAAAAATTTTAAATTTTAAACTTTTGGGAACAATTCTTTGTTTTCACGCATGAATGTTTTGCATTACAATTCAATTGAGTTTTTGTATATAATGCATGAGTAGTATGTAATGTAATATTCTCATTCATGAGAGTAATGATTAGATTGAGTTAGTGAAGTAATGTGGTTTTATATAGGTGAGTGAATGAGTGAAATTGAAATTAAGAAAGACGACTTTGACCTATAAGCACAAGCACACATTCACTATGAGAAATATGTTAATTTTTTACTATGTAATTGAAAAATAATTTTACCACAATAAAAGGGGAAATGAGGAGTTGTTTTGGTTGAAATGGAAAAAATTAAAAAAATGCAAAAAATAATTCTTTGATCTTAGTAACCGGACCTTGATATCACCAATATCACTGCTTGCATTTAAAAGGGAAAAGACTGATGAGTAAATATCCCATGGAAGAAGCTCGGGCCTAGTTGGTTGGGACTAAAAATCCCCACTGGAAAGTCTGGAGACTTAGAAAGATAAAAAATGATGAAAAGTGGAAAGATGGAAATATATGTTTTTATTAAAAATGGCAAAGTTTGATAAATGAAGTAAGAGAAGAGAAACTGAAATATCATAGTCGAGTGTTCACAAAATCACGGAATGTTGTCGGGATTTAGAGTAGAAAGTAGCGAAATCATTCATTATTAGTGGGAACCATTCATGACACAAAGTTTGATATAATTGTTGTTTGGTAGTGAGTGGGAGTATTTGCATCCATGTTGTCTTTTATATTATATCATGATTTAATGGAACTTGTGTGTGAAGACATGATTGCGTAATTAATAGAGAACTGAGATGTTTGTAGATACTATCATTGGAAACCTTCACGAGACTCTACTTGTCCACTAAGGGTAATCTAGGGGTTTAACAGGCTTGTTACACGTGCTAAGTGTAATCGTTGACCCTCACGAAAGCAAGAGATTATGTTAGATTCGTTAAAATATTTAGAGTAGTTAGATTAAAAATATCATCACAAGAAAAGTTTCCTAAGTTTATTGCTAAGGGACTAGCAATATGTAAGTTTGGGGGTGTGATAGGTGTCAAATATTAAACATTTTGACCCAACTCACTATTGTTATGTTATTTCATTCCATTATTTGATATTTTTATTGCGTTTGCGTGTTAAGGCATGTTTCAGGATCTTAATGAAGAAATGGAATTAACTTCGGTGAATTAACTGAAGAGTATGTTCTTTCTATCCAAGAAGAGAGTCACAGAGGCAGTCCGAGACAAAAATGTCTCCCGGAGGGCAAAAAAGACATTTTCATAAGTCGTCATCTTCAACAAAAAGTATCGTAGGTTCAAGACGGTCGTTTTGGTGAATTCACGGAGAAAACTGATTTTCGAAAAAAGACCTATTTTTTTTGCCTACGCTTTCAGTTTCAAAAGGTGGCTGGAAATCACATTTCTACGCTTGGACCTACGCTTAGGACCTACGCTTTAAAGCGTAAGTGCGGTAACTTTTGGTGATTTTTCGTGTATTTTTCCTGTTTCACCCCTGGCTTAATTAGAAGACGTGCCTACGACTCCAGACCTCTATATACATGTATATTCACTTATATATATGAGAAGTTAGGGTTTGCATAACTTTTACAGTGAAAAGACTGAAAAGGGCTTCCCTATACCATTGCCTATATATACACGATCATATATTAGAGAGAGGAGTTCTGATTTTGAGATTCATAAGGTTGGTTTTGGTGAGCCGTTCATTCAAAGAGGTTCATTCATTCAG